>OX424573.1:2711381-3311381 GCA_949152435.1 Gastracanthus pulcherrimus
GAATAATTAGAAAAATATGCGTAAATGCGTATGTAAATACGTAAAAGCGCGTGTTTTAGTATTTATTTGTAAATAGAACTTTAATATATAAAGTAACAAATATTTTGGACATAAACGATGGGATCGAGCGGACGGGCACTGTTTATTCACCCAACCTATTGATGCTCCGTCTGCCTCCGCCAATCACGGGATAGCGAACGGCCTAACTTTACCGCTCTCTCCAATCAGGTGAAAGCGTCAGACACTTTGACCTAACAGTGCTCCCGTCTCACTTGAGATAAATGCCCACGTTTTATCGGTGCCCGATTTAAGATAAGCCCGATCTCGTTTTAACAGTGCCCCCACTTTTACTGTACTAGACATATTTTTCTTAATATTTTTGTTTTGAGAATCGTCAAAGAAAAAATAAAGAAACAAAGATACACTTATCATACCTTTTGATTGTAACGAATGGCGAAGTAATTCTCATAACGGAAAGATCGCACAAGGAATTTTCAAATCGGTTAAGTGTGTTTTGCTAAACCGCGTACACCACTCATCTTTTCACCGTCGCATACATAGGAATTTATTCAAGGTCCTGGTAGAAATCTTATCGTGGCGCACTTATAAGTATCTAGTTTGTCTACATAGATCTACACACCACGTGAATATTCTAGATAGATCTGTAAAGGGGTCATGATAAATCTCTACCAGAGTACGTGAATAAAAAAAGAGTAATAAGTAAACAAACGATTTTTAGTATCTTGAAATATATATGCTATTAAATGCCAAAAATAGTTTTATTATACATGAGTCTATATGAGAATCTACGGTCATAAGTACAGCAGATAACTTTTTAAACTTAATTAATATTTTTATATGCTAAATGCTTTATACAATTACTGAGGTTAATAAGAGTGTGTATTGTAATATAAATAAAATAATACTGGCAATTATTTCCGCAAACATTTAAAAATAAATGTCCTTATACTTATTCATAGAACACGCTAAAAATAGAAATAGGTTAATTAAAAACAATATGTAGGATACAGCAATTTCATCAGATTTTTTCTCTATAACTTTGATGTGGATGGTAATAAATTTTCCTTTTATGCACACAATGAAAGTGTAGCCTTTTACGATCATAAAAAGGCGTTTGAACCGTTAAAAGTGCAATTGGGGTTAGATAATAAAAGAGAGAGAGAGGAGAGAGAGGGGGGAGAGACAGAGAAGGAGAGAGAGCGAGAGCGTGAGAGAGAGAGAGAGAGAGAGAGAGAGAGAGAGAGAGAGAACTGAAACGGCGGCGGTTGTCATGCAATGCAATACAAATTATTTTTTATCAATTTATTGTGCAGTGCGCCCACCAGCCACTTTTCTCTTAACGTTGCCACTACGTGAAAATACTTTCATACCGGAAGCACAATCAAGCGCATTTTGCTCGTAGTATGCTCGCATTCGTGTACTTCTTTATTACGGACTTGGACGAGGATGACAAACGCGCGAGGATGACAATCACAAACGCGCGACGAAATACTGGTTTATTCCGCTCGCGTTTGCACGGTATATTTTATATGCTCTTTGTGTGTATTATATATGATGTTTAATTAAAGTAAAAGTGTATACGGTAGTGTGCGCGCGGCAGTATGAATATTTCAGTAGTGGCGTCGATGAATGGTCGGACGAACGACTGGTCTGAGGGTTCTTGGCTCTCTCTCTCTCTCTCTTTCTCTTTCTTTACTGACGACCCATTGGGATTTTTACTACTCGCTCGTAGTAACGACCGAATCAATCAATATAATGCGATTTCTTCTTCCAACCTTCAGCGTTTTATGACTGGGCATTAATATTTTCACGAATGCACTTTTACATACTTACTTTCAGGAGTAGTGTATTTTGATCTTGAACTGCGTCAACAATATAACGATTTAAGGATATTCTTTTAAAGAATTTTTTGCAAGTTATTAGAATCTACTAATTTTAGAAAAAAACTTGCACTGAGAAAAAGGATTGGGTAACACATCAATACTTTTATATTTATATGATAACTATATCGGTATTGCTCGAGTAACCTTAAATATTGTTGTCTCAGATACATTATGGGTGATATTGTATGGTTGTCACATCAATATAATATAGCAGCAATACGCAGTTTAGTTCGATCCAGCAGAATCTGGAAGCTGGAACAATACATTTTTTCTCAGTGTGGCCCATTTCCTATACGAAATACATAGGAAACATATTTATGAATGGATTTATGCATTTTATCTGTGATAAAAAAAAGCCTGTTACTATTATTATATATAGGGTAACGTTCCGTATTAGTGGGCCTGTCCCTATTAGTGTGCCTTTCTTTAAACAGGGCATATTATAAACAATAACTTTGAAATAAATAAAAGGGATGATTTTTAAAATAAGATAACCTGATTATCTTTATTTTAAACATAATTCCTTTTATTTATTACCAAGTTGCTACTACGCTTTATTTGAAAAAAGGGCACACTAATAGGGACAGGTTCACTAATACGGACCGTTACCTACTATACGAACGTATACTACGTCGAATGGTATACTCAAGTTTTTCTGTCAGAATTCCTCGCTTTTCAATGTGGTTAACGAGAAATCAGTTAAACAATATTTGTCGCTTTTAACCCTGTACAAGCCTTGTGCGCGCATAGTGGGTAAGCAAGCGGTGCAGACGCTTCGCTCAAGCGAACAGCAGCGATATAGTTTGTTCGGAAGCAAGAGCGAGCTCGAAGCACAAATTATAGCGCTGCTGCTCGCTTGAGCGCGGCGGCTGCACCGCTTGCTTACCCACAATCCACGGAGAAGGCTTGTACAAGCTTAAAAGCGACAAAGATTGTTTAACTGATTTCTCGTTAACCACATTGAAAACCGATTCTGTAATATTACACGAAGGTTTGTGAAGATCGAAAGTTACATATATAAAAAATGCCGCTATTCTAACCGCATAGTCGATTTCAGCTCTCATTTGACTGGAGTATAGTAGTTTATGTAGAATCCGCAAGTGTCACATTGCAAATTTGAACTCCTAATGAAAGAAAAAGCGTAATAAAACAATATTTTATATTATTACTTTCATAAATATTCATATTAAAATATTCATATTCGTAATAAAAAAAGAATTAAAAAGAATTTGTTTATTTATTTTTCTTTTATGGAACTTTTGAAAATTTTGAAAACTTGATTCATATTTATTTATTACCTAATTGAATATAAATTTTGGTGTAGTGGACGACTTAAAATGCCCAATTTCCCATCCGCCTTAAATGCATAAAAAAGGGCCTACTCATACACTAATTAAAAAGAATACGGTGTGTAACAGGGAAGATACTGTATAGATACATATATTGATAATAGTACATTACGCTACGAGTGCGCAAAGTAGATGATTCCAGCACGAGTGGAGTTTGTCGCCCGAATGAAGCGAGGGTGACAAAAACATGAGTGCGAGAATCACCTATTTTGCACACGTGTAGCATATACTATTTTTTCAAACAAGTTGCGCAAAATTGGATTATAAAAAACTGAATATAATGCAGATAAAGTAAATAAATTGAGGATACACAAATTTTTCAAAACTTTCCTTTTTTCTCAAAACTTTCCATTTTTTCCCAAAATTTTACAATTTTTTCGTTTATATTATATATTATATATAATTATTATATGATTATATATTATAAGTAACATGAATATTATAATTATGTACAATATAATATCATACAATAATTTCAAATTCAATTTTACACACTGAGTGCGGGAATGGGCTATTTTGCGCCCGCAGTTTGGAAAAATAGTTTATTCTCTTGCGTTATTTTTATTCATTATTTTGTACTGTATTTTCACACTTTTGTAATGATATTCTACTCTAAAAATGTGAGAACGCAGTCACTGAAGTGAGATTTACGCATAATGCTTATCTAAAAATTTGTAAGAGTATTAATAACTTTCATAGTTGTAGAAATTATTAGAATTATTGCATTATATAAAGCAGGCAAACTGTTCAGTGCTCATATGAATATTTTGCATAATTATATATATAAAATTAAAAATGGAAATGAAAGCATTAATTAATCTTATAGCAATAGTTAATCTTATTCTTTATTTGTATTAATAGTACCTGATGTATAATTTATCTAAAAAATGAACTATGTCAGTTCTCTTATTACTTAAAAAACTCTCAGGGCTTCTGTCTATAATACGATTCTACTCGGCAAACTCAATATCTGTCAAAAATTGAATCCCCATCCCGCACTATCAACGCAATCTGGCGAGAAAATTCCAATAAACTTTCTTACATTGAACTGTCTCAACCGTCCCAATTTCGCACTTACCAGCGAGAGCAATCCACACTTTACAATCTAATTAAAAACTGACTTGCGCATCTCCCATCCGCCAGAGACAGACAAATAGCCAGCCAGACGCCGCCACCAAAAGCGTCGAAACCGATAAATTTAGCTTTCAGATCTGTCATTATCACTCAGATTTACTCGCGGCAGAACTTTCGAAGCTTCGAGTGACGCGTCAGCCAAGTGTTTGCACAGGCTACGATAGAAGTGCACTGAGAATGATTTTAACACTTTCGGTCACCGTTTATCCTTTTTAAAGAGCACTAACTTTTTCACCTATAAACTTTACTTTAAAATTAATTTTCAGTTTTAAACTGTGATATTTGTCTAATCTGATGCAAAAACAAGCTATTAAAACTTTGGCTATTAAAAGATGAATTATGGCATACTGCCCCGACATAAGAGTTATCAACCAAGCCTTGCATCAAAATTCTAGTTTAAGCATGTACTTTTGACTTGCCGAAAAACCAATACTTATTTCTTCAAATGAAAAAGTCGTGACGGAAATTAATCGTCTCAATTTTAAGTATTCAACGTAAATAGCTTGTATAGTGTGATAAGCACAAATACGAACCATAATCAACGATTTATTAACTATTCACTGAGAGAAGTTGATAGTATTATACATTGTTATATTGTTCGCTAAAAATATACTTGAGTTTCAAGTTGAAAATTCCGACAACTACATAAATATTTCTATACACATATTTAATTAACAAAATTCAAATTATGAAAAGTTAAATTTACTTGAAAATATTTCGTTTTACCATTTTAAACTTGTTATAATAAATAATTATTTTCGCTAAACGCATTTGTTTAGTATAACGATAACATATTGTAAACTACTAACAAATTGGCAACTCCAAATAGATTGTTTGGTTCCAGCGTTATCCAATTATCATTCAAATCTAATAAAATGTAAACGAATACACAATTTGTTAATTATAATACATTTATCCATTTCGCCACATGTCAGTCTAACTATAACATCATAATAAATTACAATAATGACAAATCATTTCTATCATCCTTCCAGTCAACCATTTATTAAATTTTATATCCTTTTATTTTAAATCCCTCTCTCTCGGCGTCACGAACAGCGCGAGCTGACCGGTGCGGCGCGGCTCGTTGTTTTGCGCTTCTCGCGCGGGAAATCAAAACGTCAGGAAGTTTAACGGGACTACGACGACGCCGACGACGATGTCGGCCTGTCGATGCCAATTGCAATGGGAGGCGAACAATGCGTGTCACAGCGCGCCACGAGAACTCTCGTGTCTTCGAGGGCTGCGCGAGCGATGATAGAGACGCGCGCGCGTGTGTGATTCTATGTACGCGTGTGCACGAGTATCGCATACACGGTGAAAAGTTAATGAAGTGGACGCGAGCGAGTCAATGGGTGGCCCCGATACGCGTCGTGATTTTATGTATCGCGGGGATTTTAGCGGTATTGCGGGGGGGGGGGGTGAATACTTGTTTGGGTGAAATTAATTTTAATTGCGAGAGTGTTATGCGCATATTGTTAATTGTTATTTCGAGTTTGCGAGATTAAACGCGGTAATGTGTGAAAAGCTGATCATACGTTATTCAATTTTCTGTATTGGAATAGCCACGACTGGGTGGGGATAAGTGTGCCGAAAGAGAATTTTGCAGATGAATAATAATGCCGAATTCATTTTACCGAAGGGTAAATTTGCCGAAAGGTGAAATGTGCCAATGGGTAAAGTAATCGATTAACAAAAGAGGCGAAAAAAAAGTTCCGACAGGGAAAATGCCGATGGATAAAAATGCCGAAAGTTAAAAATGCCGAAATGTTGAATGGCATCGGGTAAAAACTAAAATGATCTAATATTGAAAAGAAGCGACCTAGCAACAATTAATACATTATTATAATACAAGCGTATATTCTAATAAAAGCACTTTCTTGTCCACATTTTCATTTTGGGCATTTTTAACTTTCGGCATTTTCTTTTTCGGGATTCTTGTTTTCGGCATTTTTAACTTCCGGCATATTTATCCACAGGTATTGATTTTTTCGGCAATTTCAACCGTTCGGTAGATTTATCCTTCTGCAAAATTATCTTTCTGTAAATGTATCCCCACCTGCACGACTTAATTAAGTGAAAATTGTACTTGTGTAGTGGGGAAAAAATGTTAAAATTTAAAATTTATTGAACTGGATAAATGTAAAATGTATTTTGTATTTTCTTCAAAGATAGATAAATAGGACTTAAACGGACCCAGTTTGATCACTATAGGACTTTATTAGTTGATTATACAAATTTTTAAAGAAAAACCGGTTTCGCTCGTGTCAAAATTATATATTTTTCTAAGAAAACCATTGTTAGTAATACTTTGATAGAAAACTGGCATCTTTTCTTGTTTCGTAAAGCGTGGAGAGGTCATTATAACTTCTTCAAAACTTTATATTGCAATAGCTACATTTAATATTATATAAATTTAATATTACATAATAATTCTAGTTTTAAAGTTTTAAATATAAAGGGTATTTTGTGTTAAATGGTGTTGTTTCGGGTGAAGATTTATGTATTATATATGCGTACTGTTCATTGTAACATCGCGTTTCTTCAATTAACGTTTTATTGCGAAATTCACGGCCTACATTTAATTGTTTATAATACTTCGAGTTTTTAAATTTGAATGAAAAATTTAAAAATACCCAGGTCCTTTATTAAATAGCTTACAATCATAGGGGTTTAAAAATGTGAGTGAATATTTTACGCATAGAATGATTCACATATTACTACTGACAAATAAACATAAAATAAACATTATTTGTTTATTCCATAGAAAATGTATCATTAAGTTATCAATATTTATCCACATCAGAAATAAATTTCCAATCATTTTTTATTACATCTCAATAAATAAATTGCTAATTATTTACAAAAGAAAATATTTACTATATATCTTTAATTCATCGTAAAAATGAAAATTATAAAGATCATAGAGTATCGTAAACGATTAATTGCATACAAGACAAAAACAAGAGCAAAGATAATATTTCTTAAATAAATTTAATTTAACAGAAATGTAAGTTTTACATGACGATCTTCTCAGCTCGGCGATTGAAAACGAAATCTGCTCCCTGGAACTTCTGCGCCGCCTTTTATATTCATAAAAACAAAAGAATAAATGCCGCAATGCGCCCTTTTTTATATTTTGTTTTAAACTGCATTTATTTTCTACGCCCGCTCACGCTCTCTTTTTCTTTAGAAAAATATGAATAAATATATCGATTTTATTTCGATTTTACTTTCTGCTTACTTCACACGAGATCTCTCTTTTTCGAGAGAAGTATGCCGATTCTTTCGCCTACCGTCCGCAGACAAGCCTCTTTGCTTATCTGCCCCGTGCTCTCTCCTATTATCGATCTATTGATCGGTGGAGAGAAAAAAGCGACCCCGACGATCCTTCGATTGTCGTGTAGGCGGCTTACGCAATATTTGATTGCGCTGAATCGACATACATTTATACATATTTAAATCGGGAACACATAGAAAGATCTTAAAATAATCCTTGTCTCAGGAAGGTTTCTTTCGTCTTAAAAAATGTAAAAAACGGACATTTTCGGATATCACACACGCTGGAATCATCGAGTATTCAGATATCAACTGGATCAAGTGTACGATCACGCCGAGTGCACTGCACTCCGCGTCGCGAGGTGTGTGCTGCGCGTTATACATCTCTCTCTCTCCCCCTCTCTCTCACCTCCGCCAATCGTAGCTAGCACCCGAGTTTTCCACTGCAGCCGTGTGGCCACTCGAGCGGTCGAGTGCTGCAGCCGATCGTCCCGTGTTGAATGCGCATGCCTGCGGGAATCGTTGAATCGCGAGGGACGCGAGGCTGCATTCGAAAACGACGGCAGTTGTTTGCGCTTGGTGAAATATCCGTGCCATTGAGAGAAACATTTGGAAAGACTGACTAGACTTTAAATAAATATTTAGTGGAAAGGGTGATGGCAATGGTGGTAGGATGGAATTTTGAACGATCGAATCTTCCTAATCTATATAATCTGTTTGAATCATGAAAATACGAAGTAAAAGATAAATGTCGTATGGAGCGAAGGAAAAGTCGGAACACTACCTTTAAGCTGATGCTAAACCCTCCTGTTACTGTAAAATACGGGGTACGTCTTTTCTCGTGTTATTTTCAATTTCAACGAAGTAACTCTCTGGAGATTTGTTGTTTTTTATTGGGATAACAATATTCCAAAGAGATATTTACTCATAATTGAAAGTTAAATGAAAAAAGTGGGCCCTCGTAATTGTCGTTGGTGAGTGGGTTAAGCATCTCCTTGAGTAGAGTACATTATACAAAACTAATACCTTGAGAGTACTTTTTACCTCTTTTCCAATAGGTAAAGAATAATTTTCTTTTGTAAATTCACCCTTTTTGTGGTTTAATCAACTAAACAGTTTAAATAGTCTCGATCCTTGGGAATTTCACCTATAACTCGTGGACATTGCCTTTGGATGCAACTAATTTGATTTGATAGAATAACTACATAATTCAGAAAGGGGTGTAATGGTTAATTTAGTAATATTGACTAACTTTCAATCGACCTTCTCGTTCGATTGTCTATCCTGGTCGGATGATTGATACTAAATATACACACAATTTAACGTTACCAAATTCATGAAATGTGCGTGTAATTTACTTTATGCCATCCGTCAAACTATCAAATTACATTGAAAATGAATTTCCTAACAATGGTTCTCTCTATCTGTTTCAATAACGCTAGAGTTATAACTAAACCTGTCAATTAATCAATTTATTGGTTTAGTGCTCTCTACATCTGAATAATTACTCTGAAATATTACTTATTCTATGTTGAATATCACTAATTAACTCTGCGATTATAATTTCACTTACAATAAGTTGAAAATCGCCCTACATACAAGCCCTAACTATTTTCACTTTGCTGTTATGATTGCAAATTTAATAAAGAAAACAACAATAACAAAGTAGATAGACTTGCCAGCGGACCATTTACTGAATGAAGATCGTAACATTGACTACAATACTTCTTCCAGTATGCATTTACCACTATTGTGCGCGCTGCATGTGTCGCTTCTATGAGCTTCTTTTGTCGAGCAAAGTACAGCTCGTCATATATTTTGCTGTGGCGCGTAGCACACGGTTCGCGAAGTTAAATAACTCGCTTACCATGATAAAAAAAGAAATTTACGACTCGCGGAGACATATACCTCCGACGAACTACTTTTCCCCGAACAAGCGTACCAAAAGATACAAAAGAGAAAACGATATTTCACGCCGAAACCTGCACGCGAACTTTTTTCATCAACATCTAAACTTTCGATTTATATACCACCCAGAAACTAAAGTCGAAAGATACGCAGTAACCTTGAAACGACGCAAAATCGTGTACTCGTATAGTCTTTGAATGCGCAGTTCAAAAGAGCGCGGCGTGCAATCCGTAAGCGTCGAGGTATTACCTACTCGATACCCCGTAAAGCGAGATAGCGCAAGATCAAACGAATTCCTCGAACAAGAAAAAAACAACGACAGATCCGACGCGAGTACGCTCAGCCGATGAGTTGTGGATCGAAAGATAACAGGCGAGTAGTTCAGCCAGCCGAATGATTGACGTCGACGAGGTCGAAGCGGAGGTGCAGAGGTGGCACAAAAGGGAAAATTACGCGCGCGAGAATCGAAATTACGCTTTAAAGCGTGAACATTCGCTGGGGCGTTTAGCGCGGCGTGAGGTGATTTTGACGTGCATTTTCGATAATTTTGATTCGATGTACGCGTTGGCGATCAATTTTTGGTAATTTTACCATATTTTAGTGAGAGAGGGGAAAATCGATTTTGTATCGTCGTTCTCTTCCAGCTGAAAATATATTTCATATATTGAACATAACTATTGAGTATGTTACAAAATTCAACTCATTACGTTATTCTAATTATATTGCACATTCGTCGTCAGATTTTGGCGCCGCTTTGATATCGCGTCAGTTTTGCAGAAAAGCTAAATTGAGGTTATGTCACCGTAATTTCCTTGCGTTACTATCTCTTTATTTCAAGTTGTTATTAATTTATATACGTATATGTAACAGTGTATCGCAACTTCAGAATAATTTTGCTTGTATTGAAAAAGAATAACAATTAATAATGTTCATTACAAAATTAGAATATTAAATATATTATATGTTTCATAACTTTGCGAATCGCCTATGAAACTATAAATTTGAATAAAACCATTGACATTTATCGGACCTGATCCTAATTAGCTTGTTTCTAGTTTATATTTTTATTTATATTTTTTATTTATTATATTATGTGATGCAACATTACGCATATTTAACTAAAATGCACTATCAAATTTTTGAACGAATTGCAACATCTCTTTTTTTAACCGACTTCAAGAAAGTGGTTCTTTATTTAAAACTTGTTGCGTTTTGTTTGGTATCATTCAACTCAAGTCACAAAATAAAAGTTTTCCAAAATAGTTAATTAGTTTCAAAATTATATTTAAGTAGGTTTTCTTTTTTCTTCTTAATTATTGTATCCTTAAATCATTAGCTAATAGTTTTTCTTGTAACAACAAATGTACTTAATACTTATATAAGAATTATAATATGTACATCATGTATGCACCTTCATTATTAATTTAATTAATTAAATAAATTTATTTCGTTTATACTTAAATATACATTTTATGCTGCGAATAACGTAATTTATAATTATAAACAAACAAACATGAAACACCCAGATCACTTAATCTCGCAACATTTCAATTACGCCGTATACAAAAATCTAAAAAACGTATCCACATACTTTGTCGCTAGCAATTAATTACACATATGAATTACATTTCACCTGACAAAGACACCGCACGCGCATCTAATAGAGCGTGCACTCGTCCTGAAGCGCAATAATTAACACGCAACTCAAACAAGGCCACGCTAAAATAAACCCTTTGGCGTCAGACCAGCGTCAAAAGCGCGTTCCAAATCGCACACGCGCCACGCAATTCAATTAGCCGTGGCGGCATTCTTAATTTCAATCGTGCAAATTCGACCAAGCCACTGACGCAAATCGGTTGCTTTATGACGCCTGGCTCTCGGGTAATTTATTCTCTCTCTAGCTCGAGCAACAAGAACTATACCCGCTTCGCGCAGCCCGGTTGGCCCCTACGGGCTTCGGGGTCACGTTTACTGGACCCTTTATCCAGTTTCCGTGCTTTTGCCATTCTGCCTTTTGTTCGTCTTTGTAGAATCGAAAAGAATACATGGGTGGAATTATTTCGTTTTTTTTTATATATTGCTGCAAAACTACGGCGCTCTATGAATGTTAAGGTCGAATTAGCAATTCTTAAGGTAGGGAAAAAATATTTTTTGAAACATGACTTTATAAGTCATAAAGATATTTAAGATATATTTATCTCATTTTATACCAGGAATTTAACAAAACATTTAATTTAAATAATAACCAAAATGAAATGCATTATAAACCTTTAAAATACTATAAAATACGAAACCATTAAATTGTGTTATGTTTTATTAATTATTATTATTATGATTATTTAATTATTTATTCATATACCAGGTTACATTTAGTAACCAATACAATACATTATAATAACATTATGCTATAATAAGATTGTACTCTATAAAGGTACATTATTAATTAATAATTATTCTTTGTTATTAATTACTTATTAATTATAAAGTTATGTTTGCCCATTTTGATGTAATTAGAAAACGCGTTGCACCTCGGTCTTAGAATGGCTACTGCACTAAAATTCATTTTGAACAAAACTTGGTTAAATTTTACATCCTGCCGCGTATAAATTAATGCTATCGCATTTTTCAACACATCTTTACTTGGGTTAACTTTACCACTAATTGTTGATTCTTAAAGATGTGCTTTTAAAAAAAGAAAAACTTCTTTTGAAGGTCTGCATTGTTAGCAATAGTAAGTAAAAAGTATTATAAGTAATCTCAGTAAAGATTTAGCAATAAAACTAATTTTAAACATATTTATTCTTTATAACCAATTCGTTTATTTAAACAAATTATGAAATATTTTTTTCGTAAAATATCATTTGCTATACACTGAAGTTTTTTAATTCTTATCACTATATAATTATCTTTCACCAGAATTTAAATTATATATAAATAATGATATACATTAGAAACATACAACTTTATCCGTGTGTTCACTTCACCCAGCTATCCCTCTACTCGCCGGCGGGCGCTCCTCCCTGACTGAAATATACATCTTAGTTTCGGTAACTTTTGTTCACCCGTAAATTCCCTCCTTATCCACTGTGCGTACGCCCCGCCCACGTATAAACTCACATTAGGCGAGAGCGCGAGAGTTTAAATATTAACGCGCTCTCGCCAAATTTGGGCTTTAACATAGCGAAGGAAATACCGCTCGGGATTGAAGTTATTTTCCCGCTAGTACGGGGGCACGGCCGAGCGCAGTACATGGAAATTTTATTAAACCGAGCCAAAACGTTTTCTTACTTGAGAGCCCCCGGAAGAAACGAGCGGCCGCGGCCTTGAGTTTTTGTGTTTGTGTGTGTGTGTGTGTGTGTGTGTGTGTGTGTGTGTGTGTGTGTGTGTGTGTGTGTGTTACGTTTATTTTTATTCGTGGTGCAGTGCGCCGCATTTTGTGGCTGCTGCGTTATTTGTATTTTGGCGGATTGATGGTAAAAGAATTTTTGTAGATTTTTTGGGTATGCTGGGTTGTATGAATAAATGATTTGCTTGAAGTGCAGATATGTCGATTGATCGACACGAGTAAGAATATATTTGCAAACGTTTCGAATATTTGATCATGTCTCTTGTTAGTGATGTAGAAATCTCGATAAAACCTTTTAAAATGTGCAAAATGGTAATAAATAAAACTATGCATAAGCTTTGCTTGCTTATAGATACGTCGTTAAACAAATTAATCACTAATAAATTAGATTAACACAAACCAATTTATTTTATAATATTTATTAATGTTTAATAAAATTATTATTAATAAGAATATTGAAGCGCTTCATCAATGCTTCGAACATAATGAATGGAATAAAGAGCTCTTAGACTATAATAAAAGCTCTGATTCAAGTACTTACAAGAGTTATTTTAATAAATTTAAATGATTTTTTTTTGTGTTTCAGAGATCATAGAAGGAGTTCGAAGGGGCGGCGGATCTCCTTTGAGGCCTTTCCTAGATGAAACTTCTGTCGATGAAGAAGTAAGTTCTTTAATTAAACTTGCTGTTAATACTAATTTCAACTTTGTTCCTGCACTTGTACCTGACTGTAATTATGAAATTTGATTTGGTACGATGATCTATTCGAGTTAGTGTTCATTTTAGTACTAAAAATTATGTTATCTTGCTCGTTTTACATAAAATTAAGTAATGACGAATTAAGGATAAAAGTATTAACCAAAAATTGTATTTTTAACTCTGTAATAACGTATAGGTCACTAGTCTCTAGTAACTTTTTTCTTTATTTTTTTATTATTCCATAAAATATCATGGAATTTTGTAAAACTCAAAACTGTTTTACATAATGTAACTGTTTTAAAAAATTAAAAAATTAAAATTTATATACTTTTTACATTTTTCATTTATTTAGATTATACTTAGAATAACGCCAATGAAAAGATAATCAAAATTAACGAAAAAAGGTCCAAATCTTAAAGGGTGAAAATAAAGAAAATCCATTTGTTATTACGAACACATTTTATTGAAAGAAGAGTCTTTCACAAAATTAAAAGCTATATTATGGTATGAAATGAAAATATATTATAAACAGTGTAGATGTCACATTTTAACCTGAATAATTATGAAGATCAATTCTGCAAATTGACGAACTGTGATAAGCGATACTAGTTTTAACTACTGACTACTTGTAGCTGACTTTGTGCAAATAAATATATCTAATTATAGGAGTAAATTAAAGAGGTTTGGTAATGCAAATAATGCTGGTCAAAATATTATTTATTTTAGTATTATCCAGCGCACTGTATAAGAGCTCGGGATAACTTCCCCCTGCACTGAAAAGCGTATATTCCGCGATGTGAATAGAGTCACGTGATATTAGTCGCTCAGCGCGCCTTCATCAACGCGAAAAAAATTGTTCTACGCCACTGTCGAGACATCATTAACTTTCAGTGCACAAGGAACTACTGTAATAGTTATATGTTTAAATATGTCAGTAATTGGGTCAATACTCTGCTTTAAGATAGGTCTTGAGTAATATATAGATGTTCCAGAACAAACTTATATCACAATAAGCGAAGATCTAACAGTGTAAGTAACTATGAATTTTAAAAGGGGAGTATTTTACGAACTCTAAAAGTAAATTGAAAACCAAAATGATGATGTCTTAAATGGTAGATATTGTTTATTAAAGAAAAGACCCCCTAAACCCACAAATTTTTTTCCTTTGATTTTAATGTTTAAATAGCAACTTTGCTCATTGAACATTTATCTATAAATTGACCGAAAAAAATTATAAAATAATTAACGTTTGCTGAGTAAAACTAATCATTTATTTGTAAATACGTAAGTACTTATAAGCAAATGAGTTTTACTCTGCATATATTAATTATTTCATTGTTTCTTCGGTCAATTTATAGATAAATATTCAATAAGCAAAATTAATATTTAAACATTAAAATCAAGGGTTAAATAAAATATGTGGAAGCAATAACTTTGCGAGTATGAGAAATTTTCTCTTTAGTAACCTAACCAATATCTACCATTGGAACATCATAGTAAAGTACCTACTCCTCATTAACATACAATGTCATGTACATTATCAGATTTTTGCTAATGTGATATAAATTTTTTTCTAGAACGTCTATATATCTCTTCAAGGTATCGGTAGTTGGAACAATCACTCGCTGTATTATTCTTATTCGCTCTGCAAAATGTTAGGGTAGAATTTTTTTACACATTCATAATTTTTTCATTTTATAATAATTACTCAAAATAAAGGCACTACCTTATTCACAACTTCTTAATAACCAATACGTTAAATGATCATTTTCAATAAAATGTGTTCGCGATAGTCAATAGAGTTTCTTCATTGTAATTAAATTACAATAATATACTATTAGTCGAATCGAAATAATACAAAATCATTTGTTAAATGTGCGTAGGTTGCATCGTTGATGGACCGATGTTGGGCCGAGGATCCCGCCGGACGACCGGATTTTGCAGGACTCAAAGAGATCGTTCGCAAAATCAACAAGTACGTATTCCCTTTTTTTTATTAGACTAAGAATATTAAAATTTAATTTAAAAGTATCCGCTCTGCTGCCCTTTTGTCCATTAAATCCCTGTTCGTAAGGCCTTCAGGTATAATGTTTTAAAGGGTAGGGTCATAAAACTCGTGCATCAGAAGTTTTACTATCAAAGTCAGTTTTTTTCTTTCACTTGCACTTGCTCGATGACCCAGTTTTCAAACTTGTTGGTTTCAGAGTCATAAACCTCTCGCTTCAATATGTTACACGCGTCGCAATGATTTTCGAATTTTATTCGTTTTTAAAGATTCGAATCTCTCGATGCTTCCTGCAATAAAACTCTCGAGAGGCAATATTTCACACGTTCAAGTCGAGCTCCAATAGCTGAAGCTTTCTAATCCTTAAGAAAATATCTCTTCTGAACATTTTTTTCGTGGCATGGCTGACTCTAGCGTGGGTTGTACTACTTGCTCGGTGCAAAAATTTATTCTCGTCATTTTGTAAAGAAACACAATGCTAAAGAGACTTTATTTTATCAATTAGTTTTTATTAACACAGTGTGATACAAAAAATGTTAATTGAATTTTACTTGCATTTATAAGAGACGGAAACAAAATGATGTTAGTGTCATTTTTTACATTAATCCATTACGTTTTCGTAGGTACGTATAATATATATCACCTGCTTTAAACATACATAACTCGTGAAAATAAAGATATTGACGCAATATTTTTTATAAGAAAATGGCAGGTTGTAATATGAAACAGTTGCGCTTCTAATTACTTCTTCTAATTACTTCTTCCTAATTACTTCCTTTTGTTTCTAGTTATGATAGAAAACTGATGATTTAATTAAACCTTTTTTTAAAAATGTTCTTTTTATAAATGAAAGCATATACGTACCTATAGGGGTTATTGAAGATCTGAATTAGATTTTAATATACCTACATTTAAAAAAATTCAAAGTAGCAGAACGAATTTTGAGATTATCTTCTTTGCCGCATTGGATATGCAACTTTCAATTTCAAAAATCTTCCTCCAGATTCAAATTCCGCAACCTCGGAAACCCACAAAAACCATCTAACAACTAAATCTAATAGCCATAAAATAATCCAGACCATATAGAACTACACATTTCACAACGAACAATCGATTCTTCCTTTTTTCCAAAAAAAACGATCCAACATAACATCCACGCGCTCAACCACACCAACAAAGAAGCTTAAAACCCGCGCCGATATTCTCTCGGTCAGCGAGCGCAAAACCCAAAGGTAAACCCAACCCCTCCGCAAAGAAGAACAAACGGTGGACTCACCTTTAACGCGACCCACATACGCGCCTCGCAGCGCCAACGAAAATAAAGACACCCGCGGCGTAAAACTGCCCGAGATGTGTGTATATGTGTGCGCGAGAGAAAGAGAGAGAGAAGAACAGCGAGAAAAACACTGTGTCGCAAAAGAAAAGTCCCCGGGGAGCTCGCGCACTCGGCGAGTATGTCTACGTGGTCGAGTAGCTCTGCGTGACTACCGGGCTGCTGCCTGCTCGGATCCACTGGAGCGCGCAAGCGAGAGGGAGAATACGAGAGTGTGGGAGTGTCGGGTCAGTCACCTCTGATATTGGCATACTTCCCGACTTTTCCATCGATCCGTGATGCGCGGAGGCTTTATCTTTCTCTCTCTCTCTCTCTCTGCTCGAGTTCGTGCTCCTTGATCCGATACGTCACGGGCGCTTTTCGAATATACCACGGGATATTGCGAATATGAATCTTGAGGAATGTTTGCCGATCGACGAGGAATAGTCGATTCATCGGTTGATTGTGCGCGACGTGTGGGGAGCAGTGAGTGCTCGGTGATTGAAGAAAGGGGTATAAAACTTGGCGCTAAGGTTGTAATGGTTATTTTTGTACGCAATGTGCTTGAAATTTTAATTTATTAATTCAAAATTAATGAGGTTCAAATGAAAGGTACCATGGAGCATTTTCGCGATTCGCTTTGAAACGATTTGAAATAATGCACTTCAATTAATAGGACAATTTAATTGATTTTGCTTATAAATGACATTTATAAAGCTGTTTATTATTATTCTTGATATATTTTATTATTGTTGAGGGAACCTAACCCGTTAAAGTTACATATAATTTGGTTGTATGTTTGTACTATACCGCCACCTTCAGGACAAAACTATGACCACTCAAAATTCAGTGTTTTGTAAAACCAAGCAAAAATTAAAGTGCGTGAGTACCAAAAGTGCATCATGAATAAAGTCACAATTAAACAATTAAAGTGAGTGAATACTAAAAGTGCATCATGAATACAATTTCACATTGAAAAAAAGCATGCTAAAAGAATGTATTTTTGATTCATTTTTCATATGAAGCTTAAAAATGTTAAATAAATTTAAATTTATGAAATTTTGTTAATTAAAATCTGAAAGAGCACTCTAGCAAATAATCAGATATGAATTTTTAATTATTATTTTTATCATATTTACTGAGAATAATATAATTAAAATCTGAAGTTAATTATAGAATGTAAATCGACAAAAATAATATAAATTCTATGAATTAAAATTCCGTTATTTACTTCTGTAAAAAATTGAATAGTTAAAAAATATTAAAGCTTTAGCTACACGCTTATTTTTACCAAAGGAATAAAAGAGAATTCCGGAGATATTCCCTTATATTAACAAATAAAAACTTCTAAAACTACTGCGCGAAAAAAATTGTCGAATTCAATCTTGACGTAGAATTGATCGTTCGCGCACTTGCCTGTAAAAGTAGAAGTGAAGATGACCCTCATTACAATTACAGCCTTGCTCTTGACCAATCACACGTCTCATAAAGCCGTGTCGACGATAAAAAGTCCGGCGCTGATATTTTAACGGTGGGTCGCACAAAGGCTTTTACACCCGACGAACTTTAGGTGCCCGATGGTGGGCGAGTCTTGATGACATTATATCTATTACAGCAAAAATTTCATTTCGAAATATTTACATTTTTGAATAATACACAATTTTTCTAGAATAAATTTAAAAAAAAATATAATTTAAAAAGACATTTTTAGTAAAATTGCACTAATAGAATGAAAATAATAAGTAAATCAACGAAAATCGATCAAAATATACTGCGTTTTAATCGTATAAATATCTCTGACAGATCAAAAAGATAAATATAATAAAAGAAATTTTTTAAACCGCTTCCAGTAAAATTGCACTAGAGAGAAGAAAATAATTATTACAGTCATTGGAAAAAATTTTACTGCTTATACAAATAAAAACGTATGCATAAATATTGATTTATGCATACGTTTTTATTTGTATAAACAGTAAAATTTTCTTATAAAGTAAACATTTAATTTATACGTACAAATTTGATATCTCAAACATTTTTTTTCACACTATTACAAAGCTATGAGTAATTAAAATAATATAAGAAACAGATACACAAAGTTTCAACTATAAATATTAAAAACTGTAAGAGAAGATAATCTTTTAGTGTATAATTTATTTTCATTTGATACCTTTTCAAAAAGTCTATCTTTCACCTATCATTCAATCATTCTCTTACAGCTTTTAATAGTTTGAATTGAAACTTGTTTGCAAATACAAATATACAAAATAAAAATACCTAAAACAAGTATATTCAATAGTGCCTCCCCTTTAGATTTATTTAATTACCATAAACAGACAAATAAAGATTAGACCAAGTATTATTATTAAATAAATACACGTAAAAAGAATTTCAAAATAGATAAATCCAAACTCCGTAATCATTCCCGCGCGATAAAAGATGTACACGGACGAACATAAATAACACATGTCTATTTTCAAATACTCGAAGAAAGTTGTCGATATCCGACGCTAGACATATGTATATACACAAGGCGAAAATTTCGAGGCCGAAGTTTCCTTCGGCGGAAGATTCGTCGCTTGAAATGCTGTCTCTGCGGCGATGCTCTCGAGATGAATTTTTCATCCACCCTCTCTCTCTCTCTCTCTCTCTCTCTCTCACTCTCTCTATTCTATACCTCTCGTGGCTCGTTGGTCTGCAGCCGGTGTAATATATTTCGCGGCTCTTGCACTTTTAATGAGGCAGTCATTATGAACTCACCTCGAGTGATTCTTTCCTCGAGTTTGCTGTACTCGAAGAGTGAATTGTTTTTACCCGTGAAATTGAGATAAGAGTTTTATACGGCTAATGAAATATTAATTGGGATTTAAGTGTCTTATGAAGAGTGATTAGTCGCTGACGCATTACGCTTAAATCTCTAATTAAAAACTTGTACATGTAAGAATACGATATATGCGATGCATTAATAAATTAAAATGCTACATTTGCAAATGGAGAAACGGTAAAAAAGTTACTTGAAAAAACTAAAGCATGCGGAGTTAAATACTTCAAAATCTTCCTTTAATACGTTTTAAATCCAGCCCCGCGGTGCTTAAACATTCGCGAACTAGAATGTTCATTAAATAAAGCTTCAGAATCCGCTTCATCTCATTTTCAAAAGTAAAGCTAGCAACTTTCCATCCCCGCGAACGTTTAACTCCACCGAATTATCTCTCCTTCCATCCTCTTCAAGCGTCTCCCTTTCAAAATCATTTAAACCCATCTTCTTTCCACTCTTCAAATATTTAGTCGCTCAGAAGCCGCGGACTTTTCGTACGAGCCACGATTTCGAAAGTACCATCCGACTGATTAGGCGCGCCGTCGCGTAGGTATAATCTAATTTAATGAGCCCTTAAGAGCTTTTACGGAAGCGGAGTGTTATAACGTCACGAACGGCCGTAGGAACTTGCGTCGAAGTTCTGCTTGCGCGCGATAGGCGTCCTTTGTAGTTTCGCTGTTCGCCCGCTCGGGAAATTCTTATCGCGAGAGACGGCCAAGTTAATGTTTGACGGGTTAACTGTTAATACTTGGATTGAATGGGGAAGCATATATAAACTTGAGGTTCCGACGGCGGGTTTGGGATTTTGTAGGATTGCGCGGGGTTTCGTTCGTCGAAAAATAATCCACGAGAGTTATTTGAATTTCTGATTTTGCCGAGGGGATAATATTGTTGAATGTGGCAGCTAGGATGAATACGAGTTTCGATGGAATAATTCATTGAGAATATTAATAATGTGAGAAATGATTGTGAATTAGGATATGATGGTTAAAAATGAAAGTTAAATTTGTAAGTGTACGTTAAATGGAATTAGATGTAAAATTAGGTTACATAGTTAGTTTTGTTTTTTCTTGAAAATACCTATAGTGAATTTGAAAATTATAGGATGCAATGACATATTTCTTTATTAGATCAGTAAATAGCCAGTTCAAAACCAAAATATTCAAAAATTCTCCAGTATATCGCTCTCGATGAAACGCTTTTTTCATTTATTTCATGGAGTACAGAAACTATTATTTATCAATTACAATCTATTTGTTAAGTACTTTTTAAAATAAATGCCAAACAAACTCAACTGATAAGTGTCAGAGACAATTGAATAATAGAATAGTAGAATACACATTTAATACCAATAATTAATATTCATAATTTTGTAAATTAGCTTTTACATTAGATTATTTAAGCTATAAAATGTAAAATGCTAAAAAATTAGTAGAAAAATCTCTTTTTCATAATAAACTAACTAGTTTTCAACCTACTTCTGAAAGACAATGTTGTAGCAGGACGATGTTCTAATTTCCTGAAAACACTACCTAATTTATTCCTACAATCTACCAAAATGTGAAATAAAAAAAATCATGCTACACTCCAATTCATGAGCACATGCGAGGACACCCCTTATTAATTCCAACCTACACAGTCGACAACCATAGTTCAACTTCCATTTATACGCGAATGGATTAAATTTCAGTTGTACGCGGAAACTCGTTCCGAGTTCCACCACTCTGACACGTTTTCTTTCGCTCTCCGCAAATTTCAATTGGAAATTCTCCTTTGGCGAACAGTTTGCTTTCGTTAATGCGCGCTGCGGTTTTCCAACATTATAAAAACGAGCTGGTTACCATCAGTGGCTTTGCACCTGTGTCCTGCGACGGCATCGTAATATCGGCCCATGAATTATTCAACGCGGGCAAGAAGTTTTTGTATCGCTGGAAAGGAGCGCCTGTGCCCATCTGTGGCTTGATAAATTTGTAAGGGAGGGGGTTGCAAAGAAGTAACGCGAGTTTGCCAACCATGAATGTGCATTGAGGGTGGTGTGAGGTAATAGAGCTTGGAACTGATTAGGAAGAATTATCGAAAAATTGAGTTTCTTTTTGAAATGCATATTTTTTAGTACACATTCTTATGTATACTAAATTGAATAATGCAATCGTGCTGTTGTTGTATTTGTGCGTACTATTATTTTGTTATTATTCCTTTTTTGTTAGCTACAAATTAGTAATATTATTGTATATGATTGTAATTGATAAAAAAAAATTGTATTTTGAGGTTTAAAATTTAGGTTTTGTAGTTTATAATGATGAAAATTACTTAATTTTATTAATCATCAATCTCATAATAATTTGTATATATTTCAATTTATTGCGGCTCAAGTCACATTTGTTGTAGGCGAAAAAGATACGATCAACTTAGAAAAGAAAGAAATCTATTAAAAATACACCAAAGTATAATAGATCAAATTTCGTTTAAAAAAATATATGTATAGATTATTTATCTTTTTTTTATTTTACTTTACTTCTTTAACGGGATATGCCGTTTTTACTAATTTTTCATTTTTATTTTTTATTTTTGCCGCTTGGGCCCTAATTACCAGGCTTAATATTTGATTAGTCCGGAACAATGAGTTGCGAGTTCGTTGCCGAAGAAAATCGACCCAGCGAGGAATCGAACCCGTGCCCTTGAGGCCGAACGTACATCAACCGGCTAAGTTGTGCGCCTTAACCAGTTGAGCTGCAGAGGCCCCATTAAAGTATAATGATTATCATTAAACAAATTTATTAAAGTTATTTTAAATGTAAATGTTATGTTAAGATATTATAAATTCAAATATCTGTTGTTTTCACTTTAAATAAATAAAAGAGAATTTAAGCTTCTTTTCTTATCATACGATTATTTGTATAGAAATCTCGAAAGAAACAAAAATTTATACCTTGATGCATATTTACGACTTAGTGGATGAAGTACTACGGTAATTCGGATAAAGATCAAATGTTTTTATTTACCGCCGTAGGATATGCTGCAGATAGCAGTTAATTAAGTATAAGCTTAAAGTTTAATAAAAGAAGAGAACGCGTGGGTTTTATATATCATTTAAAAAGATAAGAAAGAAGAAATAATCTTTTTTCGATCATCCCAGTTTGCCGTTGCCGGGCTTATTTAATCTGAAAACACAGAAATTGGATGTATATGTGTGAACACGAAGTAAGTCTGCAGAGATATTAAAGCTGGAAAGAAAGAGCAAGACTACGTTCTTATTTCTCCTTAGAGACCTCGTTTCGCCTTCTTCTGCCTGAAATGCACGCTAATATTTTCCGAGTAGAGTTTTTTTTTTCTTCATTCTCTTTCCGACTCTCTCTCTCTCTCTCTCTCTCTCTCTCTCTCTCTCTCTCTCTCTCTTTCTCTCTCATTTAGTAAAATGTTTCTTTTGCACTGACATTTAGCATCGTATAACTCACATCTCTTAAATATACAAAAGAAGAAAAATATAATTGCACGAAAAATCTATAAATAACAAAAGAGAACTTCACGAGATTGTCTAGCATTAAATCTTAATTACAGATTTTTTTTCAGTCAGTTATACAGAATTTATAACATTTTATAATTTCATTTAACAAAATTCCTTTCAAGGCAGATCTTTCGCAAAGGACCGTATTTTCTGCTTGCCTCGTGGAGCCCCATAAACTTTTATTATTTTATATATTTTCGAGTGCATGGAAAGATAAATAAAGCTCGGTTGGTATGGTTCTACATACATTATAACATAATATTGCCGTGCAAACAAAATTAGCAATTTTGAACATTACTGAATTTAGTGAAGTCAGCATTTCATAAAATTAGTAACACTTTTTCATTTTTGGTGATTTAATTATAATTTTCTTGATAGGTTCAATTACCTGATAGTCTCTTGAATATATGTATGTACTTTATCGTTAGAAAATTGATATTAGAACTGTGAAAATTATCCAACAATATAGAATAAAGTAGCAATTCTCCATAAACATTTCAAAAAATGAATTTTCCAGAGTATTGGTCGATAACCTACCCTAAACCATCGCAGAGCTAGTATTAATATCCTCATTCATAGATATCCTTCATTTCACACAAAAATATCCGCCTCAAAGTTGCAAAACACCCTCCCCCCCTCCCTCTAAAAAACAACCCATTTCTAAAAATCACAAAACGATCTGTTACACCATCTCTCTCGCCACTATGTTCTTGCCGTCGCAGCAGCCGCGAGCCTCTAATTCCAATTGCCCTTCTTCCCGATAGTTTGTTTGCGTTTCTCCCCCCTCCCCCCTCGAGCGCACACTCATTTATCTTTTCTTCCTTCTCCCTTTCCGCACAGTGGCCGCGGCTGCAGCACCATTACCGTCCTCCGCAATTTCAGCCCGAGGGCTCGTACGCGTGTGTGTGTGTGTGTGTGTGTGTCTGTATGTGTGTGTGTGTGTGTGTGTGTGTATGTGTGTGTGTGTGTGTGTGTGTGTGTGTGTGTGTGTGTGTGTGTGTGTGTGTGTGTGTGTGTGTGTGTGTGTGTGTGTGTGTGTGTGTGTGTGTGTGTGTGTGTGTGTGTGTGTGTGTGTGTGTGTGTGTGTGTGTGTGTGTGTGTGTGTGTGTGTGTGTGTGTGTGTGTGTGTGTGTGTGTGTGTGTGTGTGTGTGTGTTTGTGTGCAAGTGACTCCGCGCCTGCCTGCCCACCTTTGCTCCACTTACGCTAACCTCATTTCTCTGTCTATCTCTCTCGCGCGATGTGTAAGAGGAGAGGAGGAGGAGGAGGGCGACGACGTGTAGGAGAATCAGCGCGTATATCGGCGCTCTGCCGCGCGCGCTTTGTATTTTGAGCCGCGGTTGTGATTATCGTCGTTAGTGAGGGTGTCGTATCGGAGGTGCCCGAGCGCGGTTCGGGGTTCGTGAAGTATTAGCGATGGATTTTATGGATTTTAAGATCTTGGATTTGAATGGGTGGGGTGTTTCTTTTTGGTTCGTGATACAAAATTTGATTATGCAAATGGAGAAAGCTTTCTCTTTGAGAAAGCAAAAGAATCTGAAATAGTACTCGTGGATATATTTTTCAAAAGCAAATATTCTCTGCTTCTTGCGTTTTATTGTTAAAACTCAAAATTTTCGAAATATTTTAGAGACAGAAATATTGCTCTTGCAACCGTGAACTTTATAACTATCAAACATATCTTTCATGTATAATATATATTTTTGGTTTTGAAAATATTAGGATTGTTTAAGACAATTCTTTTGTACAAGTTAAGTTTTTGCAAGTAAGAGCAAGAAACAAAAAGTGTTTTTTAAAAGAAATATATCCATCGACGTTTTTTAGACGATTAAATTTGTAGTAAATATATAACTAACACGAATCCGAAAGAATAACCTTCATTCGGATTCAGAAGGTCACAATCTATAAAATCATTCATATTTGTAGTCTTCTGATTGCATACGCAAGCATTTATATGACTTTACTACGTAGCAAACGAAAATGTCCCGGGAGATTGTCGTGCAAAGGACGGCAGTTTCAAATACTGACGACGAATTCACATGTCGATGAGTAATCCGGGTTCTTTATGCATTTATGAGCTTCCATTGTTATTTTTTCGAGGGAGAATTGGCAGTTGTCGGGTAGGAATGAGTTTTTACTTAATCGCTGAGCAATAAAATGTCAGGGGTTGTAAAGTAATTTTCGGTTGTTCGAATTTACTCCGGTTTGACAAGTGGTGAATGTTTTGGAATTTGAAATGTTTGTCGATAAAACGTGTAAGCTTAATAACAGAATGACGATTAAATAATCGGGTGAGCGTATTTTTCGATTGGCTAAACTGAGAAAGACTATACATTAAAACATGCTATTTTTGTTTATAGATTGGATGCAGAATCAAGTTGCTAAAAAAAATGCTATTTTTTATTAAAATTTACTATTTTATACTAAAATTTAACCATCAGTTACCCCACAGGGAACACTTTATCTTCTCGAGCTTTTAGAAAGTCATAAATCGTTTGGTATTCCAGATATTTTGCAATAAATTATTCCCCGTTCCGTGTTCAGAAATGGTGTGAGTTTTAAAAACACAATATTGCCTTTTCACACACATGCTCGCTTTCGAGGCAAAACCGCGGATTAACATTCATTTAGAAATTTTCACTATAAATACAATAATTTTTGCTATGAATGCAATAATTGTTACTATGAATACAATAACTTTTAAAATGAATACAATAATTTTTGCTATGAATGCAACAACTTTTACTTTTAATAAAATAATATTTAATACGAATACAATGCATGTTAATTTCTACATCGAGATGTCTTCAACATACAAACACAAATAGCAATTACTCCCGTTCAATATATCCCAATGCATTAAGTTTCGTAAATATCACCAATGATATTCCTTTCTTATTTCGCCCTTAGTTATACGAAAATGTCCGTACCTATTATACCAACCTCCATTCGTACACGATTATCATCGGTACATTAAAACACAGCATAAATCAACATACATATCAGCTACTGTTCCGCTGCACGTTCTCGGCAGCTCCCACGCTCCCTGAGAGGAAATTGGAAAAAAAGCTCGGCGCATCGCGCGGTTAGCCGTTACCCGCTTTACGCCGCGGTAATAACAATAACCCCCGCGCGATGCCACGCACTCCAGTGCACGATGTACACGTATACCGCGCTCGCGCACTTGCATTTCCCCCTCTAAATGCCGAGCAGCGCGTGCATTAAAATTTCTCATCGTTAAATTTACGAGTTTGTTTTGCGAATTTACCCCGCCTCTGTCCCAACGAAGCCTCCTGCACATTATACTCCGTATCGATTTATCCGTGACGTTGTCTCTCTATATCTCTTTCTCTCAACTTCTCTCTTTGGTACGTGTAGCGGGAGGCAATAACGTTATGAGCCGATATGACGTCGTTAAAGGCCTCTCCTCGGATCGGATTTCGATCTCGCTCGCGCGCGCGTACGCAAAAGATTCACGAGCTTTCGCTCGCGCTCAACCCACTTCTTACGTGCGTACGTACTTATACCTACCAACGAGTATAATATGGCTGATTCTGCCCTTACCGGTATATTTAAACCTTTTCCTGCAGGGTGTTCTATGTCGGATTCCGGAACAAGATTTTTCTTAAATCAAGCAATGAAGCAAGTAATATCAATTTTTCATGAAATAAAGGAGGATGCCAAAAGATTAATAATATTTTGCCCGTTGAATGGGATCGGTATAAAATCAATACCGTCGTTTAAAACTCACTAAAATAAAATTAAAAGGCAAAATTGACATACTTATATGCGAGGAAATTTGAGAAAAATATTGTGAATATTTAGAAAAATAAGTCGATATTACTCAGTACTGTTAGTCTTTGTACGTGGCTTTAAATGGAACAAATTCATATATAATGTTTTCTTCAGCTTTCCTCGGTTAAACAGGTCAATTTTTTTAAAATTCATATTAAAATGAGCTTTAAACGATGATGTTGGTTTCATAAGTTCCCTCAATGGAGGCTATCATGGATTACGAATGAGCCCTTTTCCATGCCTGTAACCTGGATGGAAAATTATGCATTTCAAGCGTGGCTAGTGAAACTGGTGAGAAATAGTCTTTTCTACCTTCTGTATTATTGTGTTGCACGACCGAAAATGCACAATTTCCTAACCAACCCAAATGCATGAAAACAGGCCCAATAATGCCTTTCTTAAAAAAAACACAGTGTGTAACACAGGGGAGGGCATTTTCAAGCTCGGGTGATGTTTTAAGTATGGGTCGTAGTCGAGGCGCAATGCCTCATAGCCCATTCCTCCCCTTGTTGCACAATATACTAATTTATAACTTTGATTTTATTATTGTATTATAGTTTTTCGTTATTTTTAGCCAATTTTTGAAGTATGATGGGTTTTATTTTCATAATGATCTATTTTGTGAATACAATGGGAGGGGAGAGGGGGGGACGGTATATACAATACCTTTTCTATCAACGATGTTTGTCTTTGAATCATCGTGAGGCTTATATACGTAGGATAAAATACTGATATTTTTTTATTAAATTTTTTTGGAAATTTTTGAGTATGAACATATTTTTATAATTAGTAGATTATTTTTATAAAATATTTTGACTGCACACTACGGAACAAACTAAACTGACCTAGATTTGTGTTATATGATCAAAAATGAAGCAGTTCTCACGCATACACTATTTCCATGTCAATAGTTCAATAGTTTCTTTGATTCTGTTCAACTATTTGTGATATCAATTGTAAGTATCCGTTGTTATATAAATAGCAAAATGTTACATTTTGTCATATAAATAGTGCGATATCAACATTTTCGTGTAACACTCTCTGCATAAAGTACGTATTCTATTTTGATAACGTAATTTCAGACCGAAACGATAGGGAATGTATGTCATCAGATTCAAAGTTTACAACCTCTTTCATGGAATCACATTCATTTAGATTATTCAGGCGCAGAGTGCAGTTGTAAATATATAACCAAGATTTGGACTTGTTACGGAACTGACATCTTTTACCTGTTTTATTTATTCATTTTAATACAAATGCATCTCAGTATTTAAATAGTGTCCCCAATTTCTTCCCCATGATATACACGCAATACAATCCTGAAAATATAACTTTTCGAATATTGTTCGGGACGAGAATAAACTAAGGATCTTGTTACAATAATTTATCCACCATTTATGATAAAGTCTGTTATTTATTAAATACAATATTCGCCTTATCTGTATAAAAGCCAGAGTGCATCTGGTCTCTGCGTCATTCTTTTTCGAGCTAGAATGAGCCGCTGTACGCGTCGCCGAAAGTCGTCACCGACGACCGCCGAAAACATACATAAGAAACTTGAGAATGTCATCGCATTTAAACTATACAGAAAGTCTTAGAGACCTTTTGCATACACTACAAAAAGAAAATCTTATTTTAAGATTGACCGATCTTAAATTTGTTGCATCTTAAAATTTCAAATGCTTGAAAAACATAAAAATAATATTAATATTATTTTAATAATAATATTAATTATTTTAATATTAATTATTAATTATTTTTATTTTAATATTAATATTATCTTTATGTTTTTCAAGCATTTGAAATTTTAAGATGAAACAAATTTAAGATCGGTCAATCTTAAAATAAGATTTTCTTTTTGTAGTGTAGGAACTTATTACACAGTTACATTTTCTTATTACTAGTGGATTCTATCCCTAACAAATATCAAATTTACTTCAGACTTCTAGCTGCAAACTGTACCAGCAACCATAGAATCACCCATGTATCTTCTAAAAATATTATTCAAACGAGAGACGAGGTGGTTATAGCGTTAATTAAGAGTACCGTAGCGGCACGATGATCATGTGCAAATAGTCGGCCGCCGCAGGGCCGACGTAATAATCGGATGAAATGGGGTGTGTGCGTGTGTGCGTGTAAAAGGAAGCGCAAGCGAGGAGAGAACAAGGAACATTACCGCGCGAACGTGGATTCGCTTGTATTCATTACGCCTTACAACGTCGATATTCAATTACGGTGAATAAGGAAACGCGCGCGATTTTTAATGATAATGCAAAAGTAATACGACCTAGTTATTCGAGTATTATTTTAGCAAGGAGAATAGTGTACTTTTGAGCTTTAATATACGCGCGTATGTTACAATGTTTTTTCAAGACCCAGGAATGAGTGAAATGTTTTGATTTGAGCAGTATAATGTATCAATGCAATTAAGGGAACTTAAACACTTTTAAAGAACATATTAAATTGCTAATATATTTTAATACAAACATGAATCATTGATTTAGTTTCTTGTTTCTTAGAATAAATTTCAATATATTTTATGAAAATATAAAAACAAAACACATTATTTGAATTTAATGACGTCAGATCGCCTTAAATGGTGGTTACCGAATACTACCTATATAAGTATATTTGTTATATTATGTATATTTGTCTTGATGCACTGCAGAATTTCATAGTATTTTAAAGTCAAAGTGTTGTATCTATTAATTAATTTTAATTTAATTTAATTAATATTATTTTTTTTTAAATTTTTATCATAAATTATGACATTAAAAGAAATTAAATTTTTTCTTTGAATTCACGTCTTAACTTATTCCTAATTAAAGAAGCTTGCAGTAGGACTAGACAAACGCAGATTTTTATTGCGAACATTTGAGGGTATACTTTTTTTTAATAAAAAATGAAATCAGCATGATACATTAGCAATTTAATCTTTATCTCGAAGATAACCAATTCCCTCAAATAACGTTCTATAAAGAATAAATGACAAACTCAATCATTACAATAAAAACAGCATCGAAGAATCTCATTACTTATTTCTCTAAAATACAAAGTAACCTCCCTCTCCGATCAAAGAAAGTCATTTGCCGCATTCGCTCCTCCTCCTCCCAGTGAATCGCGCAAGAAGCGAATTTCGATTTCCTCCGCCGTATCCCAAACAGCGCTCATCGACTAGTTCATGCTCCTGTATCCTGGGAATTAGCATAGTGCAGCATTGGCCTAAGGTACTAGGTCATCGCGATCGTATTCTTTCGCAGAGCTGCGCTGCGGGCACGAGGTACACCCGAGCTCCCCTTAATCGAAAGGGGTTATAGAGCGCGAATGCCGCTTGGCCGCGGGCGAGTATCGAGCGTAACCAAAGCAAAAAACCACCACTGCAGTCGGACTCCGGCTGTGTGCACGATTGCGAAGGCAGGGAACGCGAATGAGATGCACTTTTTGAGGGGGGAAGAAATCGACCTTGTTATCTCTCGTCCCGATGCGAAATTGGAAAAATAGGAAAATTAGAGCTCGGGGCGAAGTTTCAGTCGTAAAGTTAGATCGGGAGGGTTCTTGGGTATTTGCATTGGCAATGGTGGACTCGGGTGAAGAAAGTTGACCGCTGGCCTTGAGCGCGCGTGCGGGAGTCGCTTGGTTATCGAGTAAAGTTTTGAAGAGATAGTGCGCGAGGAACGATTCGCGTATGAAGTTTGACGTTTGTGAAATGGTGTAGTAAATCAAAAGAATTGCAATAAGTCATTATTGTGGTCGATATAACGAAGAAGAATCTTTTGAACGATCGACTGGAATTTTACATTCTTTTTTTATCGGAAAAAGCTCTCTGTGAATCTGCGAGTTCATTTATCAATTTTTTTTGCGACGAGGGAACGATTTGCATACTGTAATCAAAATGCCTAAGCCCGAAAAGAAAATGTCCATCCATCAAGTCTCGCGAAATTCGCAAGAAATGTTAGTCCACATATGGTGGGTGAAAAAAATTTAGTTCCTATTGTTGTAAACTCGTATTTCGATGGGATATTTGTAATAATCGTACGGTATTACAAAATGATTTTCAAACATTTTTAGCCTCTATATATTCGAAATAGTTCTAAATAATGTATTTCTTTTAAGTTAAATCAATGTATGTAAAAATTATCCTAGCGAATACAAAATTGACTCGCATCAAATTTTTGTTCTTTATTCAAGTTCTTTATATAAAATGTAATTTATAACATACTGAATTAATTCCATTATTTACCAAACTATAATAATTCATAAGCTGGATGCAGAATAATTATGCGCTTTTTGCAGAATAGCTCATTGCAACACTAACTCTATGTTTAATATAATTTATAATTTATAACGTACTGAATTAATTCCATTACTTATTATTTGTTATATTTTATAAGCTTGGTGCGGAATAATTACAAACTTTTTGCAGAAAAACTCATTATTATCTATATATAAAATATAACGCATAAATCACTTAGAAAAATGAATATTATTTCGAAACGATTTCTATTGGCCAGTCACTTTGTGACGACACGATGGTATAATTTTGGAATTTTAGTACGGGAAAATGATTCAACGCTCCAATATCTCATGGGAAATATTTATAAACAAAATAATGTGGCATATATCTTTAAGAATTTTTTACCAGGAATTCAATGGTGATATTAGATTTGGAGTCCGATATATTTTTAAGGCCCATTTAAGGCCAAACTTTATTTATTCAAATGAGAACATATCTTTTTTATTACATATTTAAATTCCTCGTCTCAAAATCCATACGAATACGAATTTAGTTTATTTAAGTCCACTGCCTGATTTCAGATAGAGGAAAACCTAATTTTGATAGGGCCCAAACTAATCAAGTTAAATTTTAATGATCAATATAAATAATCAATAAACTGAATATATATCCGTATGTATTTTCAGGCGAGGAATTCAAATATGTAATATAAAAGATATGTTTTCATTTGAAAAAATAAAGTTGGACCTTTAATGGGCCTTAAAAATACATTGGGCCCAAAATATAATATCTGCATTGGATTGCTGGTCGAAAATTATAAAGGATATGTGCCACATTATTTTGTTTATCAAAATTTTCCTTTAGATGATGGAGCGTTTAATTATTTTCCCATACTAATTTTCCAAAATTATACCTTCGTGACATCACAAATCGTCTACTAATAGGAATCGTTTCGAAATAATTCCCGCTAAATTCAAAATCACATACATAAATATTGATTTTTCTCAATAAATACGAGTTGAAAAAATTCTGAAAAATACTTTACTGCCAATAATGAACCATTTTCTAAGTCATTTATGCATTTCTGAAAATCATGCAAGGTCCCAATTAATAAAATTCGCACTACAATATAACATATGTATAACATAAGTGCCGACTAGATAGTGAGATTAATAACAAAATTTGATGATAATGCAACTTTACTGTAAGAACGTAGTTTTATCCAATAAACTCATCAATATTAAGGTGATATTTTATTTATCACGATGAAATATGGAATATAGTATACTATTTGAATAATAATTTAAATAATATAATAATAATAATTTATTGTAATATTTTAATACAATAAAACAATCTTCCAAAATTTCGGTCAATAATCACTAGAGTACTAAAACTACATTCCCGCAAACTCATGAAACTGCATTGTTCATCCTCATCAAGCACCCGAAAACCAAGAATCACCCATTGCATCATCACCCATACACAATACATCACAACATCAGCTCGACGATCGCCGATATACCGAGCGCATTAATATCTCGAGCATTCGGCTGGTCCTCGGTCGATTGATTAACGCCACAGCAACTGCACGCACGGCACTGCTCGCGTATATACACCCGCGGCAGTTCAATAATCGCGTGAGCACGGCGACGTGTCCCAATACAGCGGCCGATATACCCCCTTTGTGGTTTCCTGTCGCTCGATGCCGCGCATTGGCTCCATTGGCCCCGTTCGCCCAAAGAGAGAGAGATTGATCGATCATTCTTTTTTTTCAACAAGGCTAAGGTCGAGCGGTGCAGTGTACGCGCGATTAATTAACAACGCAATGGAAGTTTTTTTTCCGGAGAAACGGTGAATGTAACATGCTGCGCTGAAATTTCAATGAAATAATAACAATCCGGTAGAGCAATTTTGAAGTCAAAAATAAAAAAGGAAATAACACGTAAACAGAGGAATGGAAAAGCACTGATACTGATAGAGAGTTTACACGTTGCCGATATTATAATCCCTTAACGCCCGACGTTCCCTGCATCAGCAATGCTGAGTATTTATTCGCCCAAAATATTGATAAGCCCTCAAAACGGTTTTTAAAATATTTAACTCTTTTGTTTGGATAAAGAGTGAACCGTCGATGTTATTCGATATAAATACAATTTTAATCGTAAAATTGAAAATGGTGATGCCGCATTTATTGAAATTTAATTATCCATCTCTAAAAGTGATATATTTAAATAACCAACTTTTCGAGGTATATGATTTCAATACTTTATTTTTATCAAATAAGGACCTACCAATTTTTTAACCTATTAGAAATAGTTATTTCCTTTACATTTACTAAACAAATTTGCATCAAAATTGTACTCGTATATATAACTATATAGACACTAAATATCGCTGAAATGTCATTACCATAACCTGTTGTCGATTTTGTTGTGATAGTGTTTAATTACAGCTATTGTAACGGATTTAATTTTGTATCAAAAAGGCGGACGAAGAACGACTTCGTCGGGAATCGAACCGCGGATCTTTCCGTCTAGAGGCGAACACTCTATCATTGCACCTGCATTTCTCCTGACTCGTCACTTATACACGTGACACTATAATTACTGTTCATATACCTTTTAATGTCAACTTTCTATTACAATGTATGTGAAATAACTGTTTATGATAGTTCAAAACGTTTGTAATCAGCAGCTACCTTGTAGCTGTAGATGTTATCTTGTTAAATATCGGCATCGTAAACCTTCCATTGTTTGGTGAATGGCCCACATACATAATTTCTATTTGCACACAAAATTATAAAAAAACATATATAATATTAGATATTAAATGGCCTAAATAAAACATACTCAGGTATATTAAAATTGCATATTAGTCAACATATAATTCTATTACGTATGATCTAAAAATTATTTACAATATTCAATTGTAAATAGGAAAATATTCAATATTTATTAAGTACTTCTTAACCTCCACAGAGCGAAAAGGAGATATAGAAATAGAGAGATAGAGAAAAAAAAGAGAATGGAAGAAAGAGATAGCGAATGATCTCTCGCGTCGTTACGTTATTTTTGGAAGTCTCTCGGTGTCGTTGTAGGTCGGCTGTGCACAGGAAATTGGCGCTAATCAAGTTCTGGGGCGCTCTCGTGGTAATTGTCGTGCATAGTGCCCCTTTTTTCCAGCGAGAGGGTATACACAGCGGCTTTTGCAGGTTTAATGAAGCGCGGAGTCTCTCGCTATTTCGAGGCTGATGCCTCGCATCTTGGATCACTCGATAAGCTCAAAGGGGGGACTTTTTGCCGCTCGGTGTATCGCATTTCCACTTAACTTGAATTATGCGTTCGTGTAGGTTTGAGAATTCGTTAGAAAGTAGAATCAATAGTTTCGTTGGTACTCATTAATTTATGATAATTTATGATCTGTAAGCGAAGAATTCTTATGAACTTATATAATTAGAAATTTTAATTATGAATAATTGGATGGGATGTTCGTTACTTGGTAAAATGCATTAATTTAATTAAAATCGGTGTTTATTTTAAGAGAAAGCGACGGTATATTTCCATTATACTTTTTCTTTTTTTATTATTTTCTATTATTAATGTGATATATTTTACAAGTCAATAAATCATTATGTTCGTTAATTGGAAGATTATAGATGCTATTAGTCTTTTTTATAGAGCACTTATTCTGTTTTATTTCTCTCAAATTACTAAATTCTCATGTATACCGCAAGATTTTACCCGTGACACGGGATATCTTTTATATTCTCCTCAGGCAAGAGTTATGGGCCATGTTGCTTTATTCAAATTATGATATAAAGAGTGCCTCCGTAATTTACGTAGCTCTACATTTTCAATTTAATTTTATTTTTGCATAACACAACGGTGATTACGTTATACTTACTGAGTATAAAAAATTTAATTTTCATGTACTTTGCGAACATAAGCAAAATATAACTATATATTGGTATTATTTTCTAACGAAGACCACGGTAATAAGATAGACATAAAATAATTTTTTTGTTTTAATTCTGTGTTATGGTAAATACAAGAAGTTTGAGTAAATGATGTATAGAACAATTGGGTTGTTTCATATTATTTTTTTCAGCGGTATTGGTGTTTTCGATAAAGAACTTAAGCCGATTCACCAATCTGTTTGAATTTTGCAAAGTGAATGAGATTTACAAGAGATAGCTATCGACAGTTTCTTTATGACGTCACGATTCATGCGATTTCAAAAGCGCCGCGTATGAACCATGACGTCATGAGGATTTTCGAAGCGCTGTATCTTCTATAATTTAGGTTGTATTGCAAAAATTCGAAAAGTTTACAAAGTAAGTATGGTATAATCTATCAGAATATGATATAAAAAGAATCATGAAACAACCCAATTAAATTGCAAATATATAGAATATAATATTTTTTGTTAATCTTATCGTTATAAAAATAAAACTTACTAGAAATTTTAATTAGAAAATCTACTTTTCTTACTTTTTAACGGCTTTATGAAGTATAATATAGATATTGCGAAGGTAATAAAATAACGTGAATGAATTTTATAATATGATCTAACCAATTACACTAAATGGTTAAAAATGAAATGGTGTGCTTTGTATACAAAATTATAATAAAAAAAACTTTTATCCTATTTATGTAAACGAAATTTAATTCCTACCAAAAAAGAAAAAAAAGAATACTTTACATATTCAGCATTGCATTATAATTATCATAAAATAGTCTCCAATTATATATATCGCAGATAAAGGCGAGGTACGTACGAAGAGAAATTGTACAGTAAATTCTACATTAATTTTGTTCGAATTATTACCGAAAATTGTAGTAGCTTGGTCACGAATTACGAAAACCCAAAAAATTACTATACTTTATAGCAAAGTTTCTACTAAAGTCATAATTACAGTAACATTTACAATATGTACTATTAGGATTATTAAATTATAACATTTATTATATAATTTCTCTCCGTGTACGAAAAAGTTGGATACTCAAAAGTGTCAGTATTGCCCCGGATTTCACATCAAAGAACAATGCTCACAGATTTCACTATTTTTAGATTGAAACCCCTAGCTACTTCCAGGGCACTTTTCACCACTTTCCTTTGAATTAATAGGATCAAAAGATTGTTTAAATTCATGTTTTATTTTCTGATTTATAGGACTACATATGTTACATAGGTTACCTACACTCTAAAAAAACTAACGTCAGTTTAAACCCACTTACTGTAAACTAACGTCAGTTTACAGTAAATGAATCTCCCCCTACAGCTAATAGAAATAATTTATGGCTTTTTCTGACAATTTTGAAGCAGAATATGCTTGCAGCGAGTAACTGATTTTTAGATTATAGTAAGTGATTTTAATCACATTTCTTCTCAGAACAAAAAAGAAAATCACCCATACTCCCATAGCCCCAAACTCACGCACCCTCTTGTTCTTCCATTTGTTACAGGGACAGTCGGATCAACAACCTACTGGACAATCTGCTGTCGCGCATGGAGCACTACGCCGACAATTTGGAGAACCTCGTGGCCGAGCGCACAGCCGACTATCTCGAGGAGAAGCGAAAGTGCGAGGAGCTGCTCTATCAATTGTTGCCCAAGTGAGTTTCTCTCTCTCTCTCTCTCTCTCTCTCTCTCTCTTCTTTTTTATCACCCACCTCTCTTCCATTCTTCTCCTCGGCTGTGCACCTTCGTTCCTTCTTGCGACGAAACGAGTTTTGCCGCGGTATTAAAAAAGACGCGAGCGCGCGAAGCCCCCAAGGAAATCTACGTCGTCGTACGTCGCTGCTCTCGCGCTCGAGCGAATAGGAAAAAAAAGAAACGTCGGGGAATTGATGATCGGGATAGACTCTTTATGTGCTATAGTCCCTTCTGTTTTTATACTACCTTTCTATCTCCAGTTTCAGTCTCCTTTTCTTTGTATAGCTTTGTGCGTCAGTTTTTTTAAGGAGAAGTGCAAAGGTACACTGAGAGGACGAATTCTTAACAGTAAAGACGTAGAACTTTGAATAGGGTGAAAGACGCAGGTTTGAATGTATAAGACAAGGGGTAAAGCCACGGTAAATGATTAAAAAAGTTTCAAGGAGCAAAATGGTATAGATGTCACGAAAGGCTATATTCAAACGTAAAATTTTATTAAAATGTTGATTTGCTGAATAATAATGGCTATTAAAAATAAAAATAGCATTGTTTGCTCCATAATTTGCTTGTAATAATTGGTATTCAAGCCATTAAAATTCGTAAAAATTCCAAATACACGAATTCTTAACGTATAATTAAACCTCCTTCTCAGTGTATAGTTTTGTAATTCGTTGGCGATCATTAGTCGCTCGCTTTCCGCAGTCTTTTCGTTAATAACCATCAAGTTTGCGTCGTTTGTGATTATTAACTTTTAGCAGCGGCCCGCTCTTGTTCGGTCGACGAGTTGGACTATCTAATTGCGAGTTTTAATTAGTAGCCCGAATCCGCAGGCTTTGTATTGCGAGAAAGAACGCTCGTTTTACCTTGTTTGAAATTAAATACAAAAGACGTTGAGCAGAAACGCTGCGTCACTTGTTTACGGCAATTTCGTTTCGTTTTCACGCAACGAGTTTTATTAAGAGATTACGTGTACCTTAACATCTGAAATAAACTACACGTTATCGATAGTTGAAAAACGTTATAAAATAAAATAAATTTCAAAGAGTTTTTCTTCCTTTCTATGTATACAGAATTCAAGTATTATTTTCTTTTGAGCTTATCATTCCCTGATGGAAAGTAATCGAGAACTATGTAGATCATCTAGTTTGCCATGGGAAATAAACGAGGGCCTCGATAAAACTGGATAATATATACTTTGTAACTTATTTTCCTAGTGTATCTAGTCTAATTATTAATAATAATGAAACATAAATATTTATTATATATCTAAGAATTCTTTTATTTTAGATAACTAGATAAACTGTATAAACAATAAGTCGGCTTCTAAAGCCTTGTCTATGAAGAAAATACTATTTGAGAGCACACTGAAAAAGATAAAAAGAAACTTCCAGAGGTCTATTTTATTCTATAATATTTTTCAATTATTAATAATGCTTAATTCCTATTCATATTTCACAGTGTACGTAATCCTTCATTCTTGTATAATCCTAAATACTTGTATTCATCTTTCTTTCTACATCTCTCCGAGGCACGAAAGAAACTTTACATTCCACATTTCCAACGAAACTTAATAACCCTCTGACAATAACTCCAAAACGCCCCAAGAAGCGCGCGACAACGACAACGACAACGCTAATTAACCAACCGTGACGTCGGCAACAAAGCCCTCTCGCTACTCTCTCCGTTATCCAGGTAGCCGAATCAGCATCCGAGGGAAACAAGCGAGCGGAGAGAAAAGCGATTCCCCGAGTAAATGGGCCGGTCGCGCGAGTCTCCTCCGGTGTTTTTAACGAGAGAGACGGAAACACGGAATTGCCGCGGCTTTGTTCTCGCGTCTACGTGTCTTTTAGCGGAATGCCGGCTGTCGTATTATACAGCGTCCGCAGTCGTCTGTGTTTCTCGCGTTGCGGCCAGTCGGGCGCTTAATGGCGTCCACCCGATCTACCCTACGTGGTGCGAGGGGACTTTCGGGGAAAAGGGATTTCGCGGTGACGAGCAAGCGTGAGTTAATCTTGATTCATGGTGGGGAAGAGGCTTTTTTTGTTGGTGGCTGTGATGAGAGCGTGGTATATTTATAGGCGCGGGGGGGAGCTTAAGTAGTCGGAGTTAGGCTTGGGTTAGACGCAGCGTAAGGTAAGGACGTATTTAGGAGGTTATCGTATCTAGTTGATATTAGTCAATTTTTTGAGTTTTTTTAAAAAAGTATACATATGTATATATTTTTGTATGTAAAGAAGTTTCTTTAATCAAAAGAGTACTATTTGGAAATTTATTTTTTGTGTAAAGATATTTATTTTTACACCTATAAATGATTTGCAACTGATTTCATTATAACATTAGTTCTATCTTGTCCTTATCAAAGAAAATTCAAAAATATTTATAAGTAAAACAAATTGGAGGCTGTTTTAATTTCAGATTTTAAGTTTTGCCATTTATAAACAACCAATTTCGTTCGTAAAGTCCAAAGTTTGCACTGAAAAAAACCTTAATTAAGTATTAGCTTTTTACAGTTGAGATAGGCACAAAAAAAATCCGAACAGATTGGTGCAGTACTTTTTGCGACAACTTGCTGGCCAACTTTGAAAAGGTTATTCGAAGATACATACATTTCAAGTTTCAAAAGCTGATTACCTGTAATTAAAATTCTTTTTAAGAGCTCGTATCTCCGTAAATTTTAGTCGGATTAACATGAAACTTTGAGAGAATATTTACAAGATAAAATACTCTTAGAAAATATAATTTTAAGTAAAATTGATAAATAGATATAACCCTTAATATTGCTGATATACACGATTTTTTTCTCATAAATTCCGATCGAACATAAACGTTCGCAATTCACCCAATTCAATAGTCAATCTTAAATAAATAATTCCTCTCACTGGATAGCTAGCGCCAAAAGCAGTCCCCCATCAGCCGCTCAGGAAACTTCTCATCCTCCTAAAAGAGAATAAAAAATCCCACCTCGTTGCAATCGAAGAAAGCGCTCAAAAGCTTTTCCCCTCCTTTCTCCATTCTTCCGCAGCCTGTCCTTAATTGTCCCCGATCCACTTTCTCTCTCTCTCTCTCTCTCTCTTTCTTACCTCCCCCAGAGTCCTTTTCGACCGTAGGATTTAGCGCCGCGTAGGAGTTATTATCATCAGAGGCCGCGCTTGCGCGTCCACCCGGACATCAAAGAGACATATTTCCCGGACGTGAAAGGACTACGCCCGCGCGGGCAGTGAATTAAAAGTCCCGCGTTTAATTAAAGTGGCTCGCGGCGCCCGAGGCGAATTCCTCACCCTTCCCCCCCGTGTAAAACTGCGGAAACTGCGCGCGAATTTTCTTCGTTCTTTCTTGGCTCTCTCCGGCGCCTTGTCGAATTAAAAGTTAAAGGTAAATACAGGGCTCGGGGAATTGCGTAGGTATGTAATAGTCGAGAGCGCGATGATCGTTAAAGTTTTCGCTCATCTTTTTCTTTTTATTTTACGTGTTCTTTTGCTTCTGGTCGGGGACGGGGGACAAGAGGCGAGGACGAGCTGAGCTTGGACGCGGGAGAGCTAATTATCCGGGGCATTTCGTAATGAGCTTTGAATCTGTGGATTTTTGTCTTGCCTTTTACGTGATTAAAGCGTTGGTTCTTTTTCGTGGAATGTTTACTAATTACGTTCTTTGTGAGCCCTTCGAATGTAGATTAATAAGCTTAATAACATTGCTGATAAAGGCATGTTTTAGTGAAATAATGGAGAAGAATACCGATTTTTAGTTAACATTGTATTCTTGTAAATGGTTGTATAGTTTCTTTGTAAACTTTTGGAATATTTACGTCATCTTCAAAATTGAAGAATATATAAGCCTGGCATCTTTTGAAGTTTTAACGACTAACGTCACAAGAAGTTATGACTTTCACAAGCTGATTTTGTTTTTAAATTAAAAAATCGATATACATCGGCTTAGGACTTTTTGTATTCTTCTCTATTATCGATACTTAATTGAAAAAACTACAACAAAAAATATTAAAAATTGAAAGATAGAACCGGTTTCATTTTGAAAGCACTCGATTAACTTTATTTATTGAATCCCGTAAACCCGGGAATCTTCACACCAGACTCTAAAAACCACCGACGTATTTTACCAATTTTTCCCAACTACATTTTGGACAATCTCATTTCCGTCCCTAGCAGTCAACGATTCCTTCCGCGAAGCATATAAAACCCCGTCGAATCACCTTCCCATAAATCCCCCCATAACCCCCGTACACACACACACACGAGCCGGAAGGAAGCTCAGAGCGAGTCTCATCCACTTTGTGCGTCCATATACGCTTCCCAATAACAATTCTTTTCCTTATCCCTTTGTCTCTTTTTTTGATGCGACCCCGTGTCTCTCTGCACGTGCGCAGGTCCGTGGCGTCGCAGCTGATCCTCGGCAGGAGCGTTATAGCGGAGACTTACGACCAGGTGACGATTTACTTCAGCGACATCGTCGGCTTTACGAGCCTCTCCGCCGAGAGCACGCCCCTCCAGGTCGTCGATCTGCTCAACGATCTCTACACGTGCTTCGACTCGATCATTGAAAACTTCGACGTTTACAAGGTGAGTGTAATAGCGGGAGGCTTTGTTCTCGCATTCGGGATTTGGGAATGTGGTGCGGTTCATTTGGGTCGTTATTCAGATGGATCGCCTGATGTCGATTCGAGATTTTGCGCAGATAAACGAATGATACATTTATTAATGAGGTAGTCGTATTGCACGACTTTTTTGTGTTTCACTATAATGTATGCTATATGATAATAATGTTTAAGCATAAGAACTGATTTTAAGTTACTGTAATCTGTTTTGGAATTGCAATAAAGATTAGGTAGTTTTTACGCAGAACAGGTAGAAAAGTAACTATTATACAATGGTTTATATGTAATAAAGCGAGGACGTGTCTGGTTTTAACAAAATTATATTACTTTTTTTTATTTACTATCTTGGTAATATTATTTATAAATGATTGCAACCATTTGTGCGGCATCGACAGCATTGTAGTTGCTTTTCAAAATAGTCACGTAAGACATTTATACACACGTGGAATTATAAAATTAAAAATACTAAACAAAAAAATTGTTATACTTTGAAAATACCGACCAGAACGTAAGTTGACATAGGTGGTATTTTCTGCAGAATGACTCATTTGTAAGCAGAGGTCTAAAAAGAAACTTAACGATCTTTTTATTGAATGTTAATAATATTATGTGATAATAAAAGTAATACTTATAGAAATAAGTTATAAATTGAATTAACGTTGTCTTAAATGATCCAATAAACTTCTTACTAAATCGAGACTTTCGACCTAAAACTAAACCTGTCTCTTTCATATATTTCCCTCTACTTATTCTTTTCGACTTCATTGTATTATTTTTATCTCAATATTATCTGACAGCTAACTTACAAAAGAAGTTAATAGGCTATCAAAGTTCTGAAATCAAATTTATTCACGAACATGAAAACTTCCGAGTTGACCTAACATAGTTAATTCTATTTTTTCTACAAGAGAAATGGCTTGTTTTGTATAACCCAGAAACAGAATGATAAGTATGCAATCATCTCAGCACACTGTCGAAATAAAAAAAAAACTCTAAAATGAGTGAAAATAAGTCTCAAATTAAAGAGAACAAGCGAATGTCGAAACGTCATACGCCAGTACGCGCTCTCAGGCTCATTGCCAAGAATAATTCTCTCGCAACACCGGAACAACAAAAAAAAAGGAGAAAGCAGCAGCCCAATAACAGACTCTAGAATACAAAGGCAAAGAAAACGAGGACGCGAAAAAAAGCTCACGAGCTTTCAGAGAGAGAGAGAGAGAGAGAGAGAGAGAAAGCGACAAGTGCGAGTTTAGCGATCTCGTCACGTGCGCATTTCTCGCCCGACGCGCGAGGCAAAGAAAGGAAAAAAAAAAGAACTTTTTTCCGTGTCGGCGGCGGCTTTGAGAGCTTAAATGTCTCACGTCTCGCAAATCACGAAAGTTTCTCGCGTAACTTCCTCTCTCTCTCGACCCTTATATTTCTCCTCGTTGCCGCAACTATACGGTCGCGCGCGCCGCAGCCTTGAATTGAAAGGAACGAGTCCCGTAGCGCGCGCCCGGAGTAATAGAACACGGGAGGGAGAGGGACAACAAAAAATGAAGACGGGAGGAGGCGTTGGGCGAAATTGGGGACAACGGAGGAGAAGAGGCGGAGACGTACTTTGGGAGCGACTAAATGAAATTCGCGCGGCACGCTGGCTCGCGTAGTGGTAATCGAATCTCGCTCGCGTCGTGTGCGGCAATTAACCCGCTCTTTCCGCGTGTACGCGCGAGCAACGTCGAACCTTGAGAATTCAGCGATACGGAGATGGTCTGTTTCGTCGTCTTGGTTTGAGGGGGGTTTGCGCGGATGGAAGGTCGTTGCTTTTAACTTTTAGTTATGGGTAGTGCATAGATAGACTACGTTGTTTTTTTACTTTAAAATAATGTTCAGTCTTCCCTGGTAGAAATCCGTTCATTAATAGGGATCCCTATCATTTGGCTTACAATTGCCCCTTAATTATACATTTTTTTCAAATTTTTACGTAAGTTTATGTAACAAAAAATTAAATTTTTTTTTGAAGAAATTCTGACTATTTAACCGCATATATATTGATTTACAATGATAAGTTCATCATTCTTGTAGTCAAAATGGCGTACATTGGCAACGTTTGTAGTGCACACAGAATTTTTTGTACAATCTAGAAAAATTCGTACTTACTTTTTATGCCAATTTGAAAATATTTGTACATTTTCAATACAGGTAACCATAATTAAAAATGTGATCATTTTATTTAAATGAAAAAAGAATCCTTTTATATAAATAATTTTTTTTTATTTGATCTAGATCAGCGCAGAGCACCTTGGGGATGAATGAATTTTTTCATAATGCTGAAAAGTATATGTCCAATTAAAAGTTGAAAAAGTTTCGACAAAAGATAATGCACCTAGAAAGTTTTGTATAAAAAAAGATCGAACTTATTGAATGTTCGTACTTTAAAATATCTTTTACAAACTAAAAATTTAATGAAAATGAATAATGCAACGTGTTTCTGTGTTAAGAAAGGTTTGACGAATCGAAAAAAATAGAAAAATAATCAAATATTGGTTAAGAAATGGTAGGTATCCCCTTGAAAATGGCCTAGAAAGTAGAAACTGAGTAGGATAAATGACAAGGTTTTTGGTTGCGATGGAACGCTTTTTCTCCAATTTTATTTATATTTAATACGTAAACAAATTGCAAACACGTCACCTAGCATCAAAATATTAAATCTTGAAATGTTACCTTGTATTTGTATTACGCGTTAGAGTATCCACTCCAAAAGCTAATAATCAAAAATACTAAGAAATGTAGGTTTTAGCTATATTTATAATACTATTTGTGTAAATATTAAAAAGAATTATTTTATCATCTGATTTATTGCCTAGCCAGAAAATAGTTAGGTCATCTTTGCAAGCTGAATAATACCGAAACAGTTGCTTAAGATTATGAGTTTGATTCCTCGACTCCATTAAATAGCCAGAAATTGTTAAAAAAAATCGTTTCATAACAAGCGGAAAATGAGTCTATTTTTTTACCGTTTCATTTTTTGGACCAGCTATTTACTGGCTTGAACATTGAATCGATTTTTACCAGGGTATATAATAATAATTGATGGAGACATGGGTAAAGGCGTGAAGAGCGCGCAAAAAAGTTTTCTCACGTCTGACTTAATGTAGACTTTTCTATTTATCGGGAATAGAAAATGAAAAGGATTTTGAATTAATATAAGAGTGTTGTATAGTAAGTAATAGTTATACAAAAAAAAATTAAAATTTGGTTAAACATTGAATTAAAATTGAAATTTATTATTAGTATGTCTATAAATTTACTTCTATAAAAATGTTAAAACAAAACATTTTGATTTGATTTTGTTACGAACGAGAGCTATACATATTTCGAAACTAGGACCAGATTCATACATTAGAAGTTGTTATATCGTGCTCACCTTCATAAGAAACCTCATTTCGAGGATTCATGCAAACAATTCACGATGCGTACATTTACATAAAATTTACATTTTAATTAACTTAAACCATGTATTACGAAAATTACGGAGTTTCTCAACAAGTTATGTGACAATTAAACGTCTGCTCCATCGCAATCTACCAAACAGTTGTTTGTCGTAATGTATGCAGAACAATCACAAAGTACAGCCCTCATCATACTAAAACAAGCATACAAATACACATACACATACGCACCCAACCATACAAACATACAAACACACACATACACGTATACACATAAATATACGTACACCGATCACACATATAAACACAAACATACGCACATATATATACGCATACCGATCGCACATGTAAACACAAACATACGCACATATACATACGCACACCGAACACACATACCAAACATACATATGCACACTAAATATACATATACATACAAACATATGCACACATGTACACACACACGAATTTATACTAAAACACATACACCCACAAAAATACGCACATACACGCACACACACACTGTCTATAAAATCAATAAAAAGAAACATCACTGTTTTCCTCTATTCTAAGAATAGGAAATTATTTAAATCGCAATCAACTTGAGCCGTGCATTACACAAATTCGAGAGTTCGACAACACGTTGCACGGGTATCAAACGCCCGCGCGATCGCAATCTACGAAACTGTTGTTCGTCGAAACATGCAAAGAACGACGACAAAGCCCAGTCCCAAACGCACACATCTACACGCGCTTTAAAATTCAAACTCCTCCAATTTACAATTCAAAGCAGCAGTCCACCCCCGCCTCTCTCTCTCTCTCTCTCTTTCATCGAGCGAAATCCAGGACATCGCGATCAAGCCAAAGCACTCCGCTCCTCCGTGTACACCTATACCTTACGCAATACGCAAAGTCTCCCCAGAGCGATCCATCGACGGCTCGGCTAATCCGCGCGCGTTTACGCCTGCCTGCGCCCGTCATAAAGTCGTGTCGCTGAATGGCCATTCAAAGGCCCGTTTCTCTCGCTCTGCGTGTACACGCGTACAAAGTACACACGGGCCCACGCGGGTGCTCGACTATAGTCCTCGTCCTCATTGGCAATCCATTAGTACGATAGATCGTCGGGAGGGTTGGAACGGGGCGCATTCGCGGAAGTGCAGCTGCTACCGACTCGGCGTGCCCGGGTGTATGGCGCTGCGTGATTGGATTTCGCGTTTGCCGGTGGGCCGCAATAACAACTGAGCACTGCTGACGCAAGCGTGGATCGAAACTGATGCGGGTTTTGAGGTTGTGTTAATTATTTTAAGGAAGGGGAGGGGGAGTTTGAGAGCGAGGGGATGAAAAGGTTGGTGGGTAGAGCAAAAAGTGCGGGAGGTTTATTAGGTTGGTCTTTGTTGGAGTTGGGAGTGAATGGAATAAGTGATCAACAGTGATGTACGAGCTTTTGTTTAGACGTTTTTCGATTCTTCTTGTGCGAAAAGTTTCGCGTTGAATACTGATGGATGAAAGAGGAATAATGAAATTGTAGTCAAATAATAATATATTCTGCTTTTTATAGTTTATATGTATGTGCGTCATTATTATGATGCAGTATTATTTAATATTTGATAATTTAGTAAAATATAGAATTATTCCTGATGTGATTCAATTTTAGCTCGATGAATGCATTTAAGTATCTATAATGCGCTACATAATGATTTGAGGTAATGCAATAATCTATTTGTTATTTAAAGAGAATTTATTATATACGATATTTATGTAGCTTATATATAGTTTAGTTCACATGGTATTATGAATATGTTTTTTAATTTCGTATCTTAGGGTACCATTTTACTTTAACATTTATTTTTATATTAGGTCATAACTCGTGTAACTTCCTATTCATAATATACAAGCAAATAAAGTAATACTCCATAAATAAACACGACTCTTTAAACTTACATTATACTTCAAGCGCAATTGATTCGCACTGAAAAAACAAACTTATTTCGGCTGAACAATCGAGAGGTCTACATCAAACCTCAATGTACATTACCTCCCACATGCCGCTGCTCAGGCTAGCTTTGCTCACTCTCACTCGCGTTTGATTATTCGCCGAAGTCCCGCAAACAGCGCGCCGCAATACTGCTGTGTAACGCCAACGTATTGTATCGGAGATCGCTTCTCTCTCTCTCTCTCTCTCTCTCTCTCTTACACACACTCGGTCCATGTCTTGCGGGCGCAAAGCCATTGTGTCCCGGCGACGGAGACACATTGCGGGAATTCGCTAAAGATGCACGGTGGCGAGCGGAGGCGGATAATGCGCGCGGCGCATGTGTGTATTACGCGACGAGAATGGCGCTGTTTGGGATTAATCAGAGCGATTTCGATCCCTGCGAGCGGGGAAACACGCGGGTGTTGTACGCTATGGAATGTAGGGCGTGCGGAGATGTTTTTGACACGGGTAGAGGAAGAAGCTTAATGGACTGGTGCGGAGTTATTTTAAAATAAGGGTGAGTTCGTATTTTGTAGGTGGCTCCGTTGTTATTTTTGTAATTTTTAATAAGTTAGGTAACTTTTCTCTTCGTAGTATACGCTTCTTTTTATAGTGAAACGAAGAATAAAATTCGATACTACTATTGTGTAAATGAATAGGCATAAGTACTTTTCGATGATTTATTTCATGAAAGTCTGGAATGCGTGTAGCAAATTAAAGAATCTCAATAAAACTTTAAGGATATATTCATACAAATATTTTGAACAACAATTATCTTTTATTTTTTGTAAATATGTCTTTTTTATAAACGAATTTTCATTTCTTTCTAACTTTGAAGATATGATAGAATTTTCTTAGAAATATTTCACGCATATTTCATTTTCACTAAAAGCAACGTATTATAATAACAAGGAGAGTGTCCCACCTGTGGGAAATGATTTTCAAAAATGAAGCCCTGCAGCCGTAGTTTGTTTCAATGGGCCCTGGTTCTCGAGATACGAGCCATTTTACTCCGAATATGCGTGATTTTAATGAAAAATTGTACCTCTACTTCATATTGATTACTATGTAAGTTTTGATACTGGAGAAAATGTTAAAAAAGTAAGTAAAAGTAGGTGAAAAGAGCTTAATTTTAAGCTTTGTTACGTACAAATATATGAATCCAGTCCAAAGTTATTGACAATTGAAAATAGTGACTGAAAATGCATGAAAAATCGACGAATTTGTAAAGTAAAAGTTTTCTCGAATATTCATGTCACCCTGTTTAACTGTTGTACGAGATTGATATTTGTTTACAAAACAAAGCTTAAATTAAAGCTTTTTTCGCCTACTTTTATTTACCTTTCGACAACAATTTCCAGGATCAAAACTAATGACTTGAAGTAGAGGTACAATTTTTCATTAAATAACGCATATTTGGAGTAAAATAGCGCGTATCTGGAGAACATGAACCCATTGGAACATACTAAGGATACTGGCCTTCATTCTTGGGTACTAGAAAGCACCTCAAAGCCTCATCGAAAATCGTTTCCCACAGGTGGGACACTCTCCTTGTAAAATAGAAAGTTCATATTTTAGAGATTCACATGAGAGCCTTTTTAGACAATAAGATCAACTTCACTCAAAGATTGCTGTACTCATATATAAATTTTTCGAAGAAAATACTATTCCTCCAGAAAGGAAACAAATTCAAGTTAAAAATATATTTCAATTCTCATCGAAATAACGCTATCTGTGCAAACACACGCAATCTGGAAGCCACGTTAATCAAAAAAGAAAACTAAACCTCATTAAACATCCTCAAACTTTCTCGAATACCATTATAAACCAAAAGCAGCCATATTCAGAAAAAGTCACGTTCCAGCGATTCCAAATGTCTCGTAAAATTCAATGCCCCCGAGTCACTCGCGCGCACACTTGCTCCGCTTCGCTTCGCATTTTTCATGTACACGAGTCTCGGGCAGGGGGTCGTGAGTACACTAGGGACGAGAGGGCGCGGAGAACATATCCACGCGGCTAATGCTTCTGTTAGGTGGCCTCCCCCTTCCTCCTCCCAGAATGAACCCTCTTAGCTCGGGTCAAGCTTGATTTTTCGGGAGTGGAGTTCGGCGAAGAGAGCGAAAGCTTTCGTTCATCCTTCACCGATAACAACTGCCCCCCTCCCCAGGTTCTGACGGCTTTCGTCTGCGCTCTGCTCGCTCCTCTCGACGATTATTATTTCGGATATATAATGTTTTGGAGGAAATTTGTTCTGATGATAGTGTAGATGGTTTTGAGAGGGTGTACGCTAAGGGTTTTTTTTTATAGATAATAATGGATGACACTTTTTCTCGTAGAAAGAAAATGGTTAGAAAACTAGGTACTTAAAATGGACAGATTTGTGTATATTTTAAAACCTAGAATATATTTAAGACTCGTAAAATTATAAAAGAGCTTCATAGCAATATTCAATTATATTGATAAATTTAATATGCTAGTACTAGTGAATTCTTGAGTTATTTTAATAGGATTCTTCAACTTTTTGTTGCATAACCACCCTGGTGGAAAATTAATGTAGTGCTATGTAGATCTATCTAGTTTGCTATGGGAATAATCGAGAGCTTTGATAAAACTAGATAATTTTCTACCAGGTAAATTATGCTGTTTTGTTTATACTATGAAATAGCTTGGAAATACTATCAAAAAAAGCATTTATGAATGTTCAATAAATAACTAAGAAGACAAACTAATTTTCAATCTGCACAAGTGTACAATCGTCAGCAACCGAAAATCATATTTTATAACGATTAATTTTCATTAAAAAAACGAACTAAATAAAAAATATTCTAAATAGCTTTTATTCTTCACATATCAAAGTAGCAAAATAAGAATTATTTGGTTCAAATGCTGGTAACGAGATCTGTACCTCGCAACTGACAAATAAATAAAAAGGTTTATTTTCTTTGTATCATTAAATTTGTATACATTTTGTCAATTTATATGTTGTAGAAACTGACAATTTTTAGTTTTGTTTTGCCCGCACGCACGCACGCACGCACACACACACACACACACACACACACACATACACACACATCCATACGGACATTTTTTAAAAATAGTGTATTTTGATTCCTAATATCTCAAAACTTATTTATAATATGTTTTTAGCAAAACTTCGTTTTTACTATCACAAAGCTTCCTCTATGAGGAAGCAATATTCATTAGTTTAAAAAAGAAATCGCCAATCAAACTCACAATCTTGCTTTTTAGCAAAACTTCCTGCAAATTCGTAATTCAACGTTCCGTTCATCGAACGATACATTGTGTTCCAGGTGGAGACCATAGGCGACGCGTACATGGTGGTCTCGGGCCTGCCGATGAGGAACGGCATGAACCACGCCAGGGAAATAGCCAGGATGAGCCTGGCCCTGAGGGACACAGTCATGACGTTCAGCATTCGCCACAGGCCTAACGAGCAGCTCAAGCTGCGAATCGGCATGCACAGCGGTAAGCTCGCTATTCGTCGATTACTCTCTTAACTAGTTATTATCCACGATAATGACTTTCGTTGAATCATTGAATGCATCGATCCCTGATGTCTAAATAAGCGTACCTGTTGTTGAATTTATATTTATTAACATTCTTGTATATATTGTTGATACACTTTCCTTTTTATTTATGACACATATTGAGATATCAGAACAGTTTTTGGAATTTATTTTTATTATAGCTATCATTGAGATTTTTGGTAATTATATATTGATTATGTGGCTTCGATGCATAACAACTGAAGTTCACTTATTTTTTAAATTAAGTTCTTAGGGATTTTGGTATCTATGCGTGGTATACTTTCATATGAACAAGTTAAGAGTTGTAAAAGTTAATTTATTTTTTTTCCAGAATGTACATGCTTTACTTTTGCATAGGTTTAAATGACAATTTAAAAATTCAATATCTCAATATCTTTTTACCACATAATTAAGTTATTATTCGAAATGCTTTTTACTAAAGAGTATTTCATAATTAAATATTGTAATTAACTTTCAAGATTCGTTTTTGCAAAAGCAGTATAAAAACTACGTTAGTAAAGGAACATATCTGCAGGGCAACCTACGGTAAAACTTTTAAAATACATACCGTATTGCGGTAAAGATACAAGAAATTTAATTCAATTACGAATACATTCACTTACTTTTATACCCTATTTATTAAAGACGACAAACTTAAGTTATTCCTCAACCAACTAATTAACAAACTTTAAATGTCCCTTTCAACTTTTTCCACATTCGACCCTTTGTTTCTGTTTTCTTTTGTGCTCCAAACAACGCCATGATCAAAGAAAAGACTTTCCTCCTCTTATAAAGAGAGAAAAAGCGCCATGTCCCACGGCCATCCTTCACTCAGACAGATTATTTACCCTAAGTCTGATTCTCAGCGTAAAAGAAACACACACACGCGCGCGCTCACTTGCCACGTGTGCACACATAAAACTTCCGGTAAACGAATAGTCAAGATGATTCATGCCCCCCATCCTTCTCTCCATACGCGCGATATAATACAGTCCTCCGAGAAAAACTCGAAACTCGCTTCCTTTTTTTTTTCCCGCGTCCGCGCGCGAAGCCATCCGTATAACTTTCTCTGAGAATCTGCGAAATTGAGCTACATCTACGGCCACGGCTACAGCTACACTCTCCCAACGACCCAATCTTCTCCTCGCGCGTGTACACGAGAAAATTCAGTTGAGCTTGGTGTCCTTCTTCTTCCGCCTTTTTCTTCTTTTCTTTTTTCTTTCCTGAAATCGTGCTCGTCAAGGGAGTGTGTCCGTGCACACAGAGAGGACAAGAGATGTGGAGCTTCGTCAGCTTGAAATATTACAAAATCGGGGCGGGCAGTTTGTCGTGCGGAGAGGAAGCCTCGGGCAGCTGGGAGAGGAGTCCTGCATCTCGATTGACGGCATCCATCAGGGCGTTTCGCGGCGGCCTCGTGAACTCGTTAATCTTTTCGCTGCTGGCGGATCGGGCGATCGCTATTGTGCCCATCTGGGGGGATGGGTAGATAGATATATATATAGATAGATAGATGGATGGATAGATATAGATAGATAAATACTTTATTTTCGTATTCACATAGGAGTAACAAAAAAAAGAATTTGACATAGCATGAGGCTCGTTGTATATAATGAAATTTCACGTTGAGTTCGTCAGGTTCTTGAAGTATTAAACATTGCACATAAGTCATTGTATATGTCTATAACGACAAAATATAAAATTATTTGCAGTAGCCACATGTACGTTTTCACACGACTACAATCAAACATCTATATATACGTTATAAATACATTCGTTTTTATGACATAAAAGTAATAATAAAATAATAATAATAATAATAATATAATCCTTTTTTTATTCCTTCATATACATGGCCATATCGATGGCCTTTACAAAGACTAGCACGTTTGCGGTGTTTGATACATTTGGAAATCTCCCACGAAGACTAGCACATTTCGCCATTCCCCTAAGCAGACTAGCACAATTCGCAATTTTCCTACGACTAGCACTTTTCAGGATTTTGCCACGAAGACTAGCACATTTGCAAATTTGCCACGAAGACTAGCACATTTGCAAATTTGCCACGAAGACTAGCACATTTGACGATTATCTGCCGCCTGATTTTTTCAGGCTACTTTTATTTATTCGGGTAACCAGACCTGAACCCGATAAAAAGAGAATCAACCCGATTCACCGAGAGTTTATCAGTATAACTTAAATTTACATATTCTATACGAAAAGTGCTAGTCTTCGTGGCAAAATTGCGAAAAGTGCTAGTCTTCGTGGCAAAATTGCGAAATGTGCTAGTCTTCATGGGAGAACAGCAAATGGTGCTAGTCTTCGTGGCAGAATTGCGAAATGTGCTACTCTTCATGGGAGAACGACGAGTTTTGTTAGTCTTCGTGGGAGAAGCGCGAAATGTGCTAGTCTTCGTGGTAGATTTCCGAATGTGCTACTCTTCGTGGCAGTTTGAAATGTGCTAGTCTTCGTAAGGGCCGTCGATATTATCATCATATATGTGTATACCAATTTTAATATAAAAATAGACACCTATAAATATTATATTCGTAAAAAGTAATCAGAAATATGTTTTTTGTCATGTCAAATTAATGTTTCATAATCCCTCGGAGTTATTTTTCTGATATTTTTCAGCAGACTTCGATATTATATCGATATTGTGACAAGATCAAACAATAAATGAGACTTCTAGTGCACTACATATTTTCTTCTGCAGTTATTTGATAAATATGTGCTGGTATATTCTCCACATTTGTCGTCGATACTGATATTGATCAGAAACAATAAAACGATTAACCTTTTGTTTCTATATTATATTAAACTTGTGATTTGTTGATATATTGAAAGTGAAAATGACTAAATACTCTTCTGCTTTTATATTGTAATTGTAATACTAAAAAATAAATTGTATTTACTAAAAAGTTTTAAAAATACATTGATTTGAAAGGTTATGAAGCAAAGTCCACTAAGTGAACATAATATTGAGTACGTACTTACAAGGAGAGTGCCCCACCTGTTGGAAACGATTTTCGATTAGGCTATGGGGTGCTTTCTAGTACCTACCCAAAAATGAAGCCCAGTAACCGTAGTTTGTTCCAATGTGTCCTTGTTCTCGGGATACGAGCTATTTTACTCCAAATATGCGTTATTTTAATGAAAAATGGTACCTCTACTTCATGTCATTCTATATAAGTTTAGATGCAGAAAAAATTGTTCGAAAGTTAAATAAAAATAGGTGAAAAAAGCTTTAATTTAAGCTTTGTTTCGTATAAAAATATGAATCCAGTCCAAAGTTATTAACATTTAAAAATGAAAAATCTACGAATTTATAAAGTATAAGTTTTCTCGAATATTCATGAATTTTCAATTGTTATTAACTTTGGACTGGATTCATATTTTTGTACATATAAAAGATTAAATTAAAGCTTTTTTTACCTACTTTTATTTACTTTTTTAATATTTTTTCCCATATCAAATCTTACATAGTAGTAATATAAAGTAGAGGTACCATTTTTCATTAAAATAACGGAGATTCGGAGTAAAATAGCTCGTATCTCGAAAAGCAGGACCCATTGGAACAAACTGCAGCTGCAGGGCTTCATTTTTGGGTACTACCAGGCACCTCCTAAAGCCTCATCAAAAATCGTTTTCCACAGGTTGGATACTCTCCTTGTTAGTCAAAATTCAATCGCCGTATGTTTAAAGTGATGTTAAATATCCCTGTTATCAGCAGCATAATAATATCGTATTCATATATTTAAAAAAATGTAAACTACTTTCTTTATACAATATAGGATGAGTGCATCCATAAATGAACAGGTCACGTGACATTTTCACTTGTTTCAATAAAATGTTTATAATGCTAAACTACTTAAAATAGGAACAGCTGCTTCGTAACGCCTTTCATGTATTTGTTACGACGCAAAAGAACACGTAATTGTCAAAATTTATCTTTGATATGAAAGACTAACACGATTCGAACACAGAGAAATTTGATTAATATTCTTAAATCCATATTTATTAAATTTATCAAAATATACGTTATGTCTTCTGCAACAAATTTGTTGAAATAGTGTTAACATATATTGATACAGTTACCCAAAAGTAAAAAAGCAGTTTTCATAAATATGAATCTATTAAATTCAATTTTACGTGAAGTACTTCCTGCGGAGTTCTGGAGTCTTCAAGGCTCTATCTAAACCACACCCTCATATATTACGTCAACGAAACTTTCTTTTGTGTCAAAGAATCGTGCTCTAAAATAAACTTATTTTCTTCTAACATAACACAGAATTCCATTTGCCAAAAACTGATTTGATTATGTGAAGAATCCTTTCTCAACAAAAGCGCCCTTTTCTCCGAGTGCTTCTTTATTCCTCGTTTTTATTATTATTTTTTGTTTCGGGGTCCGAGCCAGTTCTTTCTTTTCGCAGCTTCCTGTATTTTTCGCGTGCACGCGCCTAAAGCCGAAATAGAGCAGGTCTGCAAATTATAGATACGAGGCCTTTTTATCCCTACCCTCTCGGGCGCGAGGAGTTTCGTTTTTTCGCTCCACTTTCGCAGCCTGGCGTGCTTTGTTCCGCAAAATTGTGAGCCACAGGGATTCGTCCGCGGCGAAAAGCTGGGGGGGGGGGGGTGAGAAAAGGCGAGGGGAGCGGGAGGGCGACTTTCGCATAAACGGATTAATTAATTTTCACGCGCGCGTGGACTGAGCTGAAAAAATTTCGTTTGACGCGCATTCGGCTCGACGCGCCGACTGTAATGAGATTTTATCGCGAGCTTTTTTGATAGAATTAACGGTTCAACGGTCTGTAGTGTTATGGTCTGTGGATAAAGGTCTTTGTTGTGTAAATAAGGTAATTTGAAGCGATAAACATATTCGCATTGTGATAATGGCAACTTTAATGTGTCTCTTGCTCTGATAAAAATTTCGGAAGTCGAGTTTTTTCACAGCACGTAACTGAATATTTATTTATATTATAATTGTGTATTTAAACAGTAAACAAGAAAACAGTTGTCTCGAAAAGACTATTGAAGTATTAATTTTTGTATTTTTAATCTCATGAGAATGAATGCTGTTTTTGAATTTACTATCTGCTTTGGTGTTTCAGTCATCTAAACTGAAATTGAAATTCTAAACTTATAAATGACATTTATAATTTTTAGCACTTTCTTGTAATGAATAACTTTGAGATCAATGATTAATCAAAGTCAGAGAATGGATATGTAATTTCTACTCCAAAAGCGTTTTAAAACTGGAATGTCGATCCCTTAAAGAGATTATTGCTTGAGCAGAAAACTTTTGGAGTCGTACCTCGGGGAATCTTTCATCATAGAATTCCACAGTCGGGTAAAGTACCTCGGGTGTCGTACAAAATCCATTTGAAAATATCTATCTGAATAAAATTTGACCGAGAAATTTATTTATCTAATAAAGACGAAGTTTCACGTATTATTCATACATTTAAATGAATTAACAATTAACAAAAAATATCTATTTGAGTGACCTCGTTTAAATTATCAACTTATTTAATTTATCAATTACAAAGTGGTATCTGAAAAATTTTATCTCCAGATGTTGAATTTAAAATTTTTTTATATTATAGAATATTTTAAGAGATAAAATATGTACGATTTGATTAACATTGTCTAGCTTTAAAACAAAAAAATGTATTGAAATGAACTTTTCTTTTCCTATTCAACCACAACCATAATTATAATAATATTTTTAGTCACTATTATTAAGGATATCAAACTTTTTACCCACAAAACGTCATTCAAATAAAATATTTCTTAACTTTTATTTCATTAACCCTTGAAGATCAGGCTTTCTGCCCCTATAATTATTTAATTCATCTTAAAAGATAAACGTATAGACCTGATGTAAAAACCGAAATAACCACATTTATATCTAATGGAAATGTGTAACTTATTTAAAGGTTCTATTACCAATTTATATACATTTTGACACTATTTTTATATTTATATATTGTTATTTTTATACATTTTTATGCCAATTTTTACAAAAAAAATATTTCGCATATTTCGCATATTTAAGGTAAAAAAATACTCATTAAATGCAAGTTTCACTGTTTAAACAACTACACATCATTTTTCGTTCACGGTAGGCGAACGTACTTTCAGTAATAACAAATTCGTCCTAAACACTGTAATTCTTCACGGTACTCATCAATACCTAACCGCTTCTCCCAATGAACTTGTGAATCATATATCCCAATGAATCTAACGACGGAACATATATCACCTTTCACTGCCAAGTATCCAAAACTACTACTGCTCAATAATGGGTACTACCCAATCAAAGGCAAATCACACCTACATTTTCTTAAAAAAATGTATCATCATATTTATACTCCATTTTATTACCTAAATACACGAATCAGAAGCTCGAAATCACGCATCTTTTTCCTTCAGCTTGCAGAGCTCGCTATAAAGCTAAACCTAAACATATCTACTGTCGACATAGACACAGATAAATAAATACTAAACCTCGTGAATTAAAAATTCTCGACTAAAAGGCTTACCCACAAAACAAGAACACTGAAAAAATAAGAGACCTACTCTCCCGTTCACCCGCCCACCGGCATCTGCACGGAAACACAAACACGAACCCAAACACGACGCGTACCCCCGAGTTATAGAGCGCTCTCCCGCTGAATTTTTAACACGAAAGCCCCAGGAGCTAGAGATCCCAAATCTCCCCGCCCCCAACAACAGGCGCACAGTTGCCTCGCGCATTATTAATCCATCATACCGCGCGTTGCGCGCATTTGTTGCAGGTCCCTGCGTCGCGGGCGTCGTGGGCCTGAAGATGCCGAGGTACTGCCTGTTCGGCGATACGGTCAACACGGCCTCGAGGATGGAGAGCAACGGCGAGGGTGAGTACGAGGCCCGGGCTTTTGCGCGCGCGTATATGTGCACGAGTGTGCGAAGTGTTTGCCTGTGTGGGAGTTCGCGCGCGGTAGCCGAGTTTCGAGTCCCTCGAGGGCTTGAAAGTGCTCCGGCCGAGTGAGCTCGTGACTGAGGGGTGCGTGAGTATGTGTGCGTGCGTGTATGCTTATGTGTGTGTCAGTATGTGGGAAGAGGAGAGAGAAAGCTGAAAAAGCGTGGACTCGGAATCGCGGGATGAGTTTATCTTTTTTTTTCTCTGTTGCTGCGATGTGGGAGGATGGAGTTTGTTCAGCGGTGTGAAAATCGTAATAAAATTGTTTGGATACGTTTTATTGATTTTCAATAAATACATTGAATTTGTAGGTATGGTTCGGAAGGGCTAAATACGAGGAAACACTGGAAGTTGGATTTGTAATTGGGTCAGCTGCTCGATTTGGGTTAAAAGCATGTTGCGATGTATCATGATGCGATACTTCGTTTGTAATGTTTCGAAATGTTCAGGATTGACGGAGATAATGCAGTGTGAAATTTATGTGATTTTACTTTATGCCTGCGGTATCTTTTGAACTTATGATGAAGTTGCGTCAATCAAGGAACCTTTAAGCAGATATAACTTTTGCTAATATATTTTTATTTAAAAACTTGAAATTTAATTTTAATTGGTTTATAATATGTTTTATCAGTTTTACATATTATTCCGCTTACAAAATACATTTTTTGTGCTGCCTGTACGGAAAGTATGTTTTTTCATGCATATATAGCGGGCGACAAGTAGTTCTTTACCGCCCTCGGGTGGAAAGTGCGGTACTTCTACCCTAGAGCGGTAAAGTAGTGTACGATCAGCCCACTTTATATTACATGCAGGTAGGACAAATAACATTGTGTACACCAAGGGTTGGAAAGTGATTAACGCTCGTTTTGGTTGCAGTCTTCGGCTCAGCTCTGGCCACTCGGGTTGCCTCGGCTTGGCCTGCAACATGCCCTCATGTTAGTTGCCTACTTTCCGTCCGTGATACACAATATACTATTTTTTTTTTTTTTTTTTTTAACGTCGCCATGTTTATGCTTCCATGTGGTGCTAATCGACGACGGGGGTCTGCGGTGTGTTTGTAAACAAAGCACATGTAATTTTTACAGAGGTGCTTGTATCAATCGGCAATATACTATTAATAGAGAACCGTGGAATGTTTTCTTTGCTTTTGATTGAAACTTTCTGAACACAGAAGAGGAGTTATTTAGCAATTCATTTGTATATAATTACAAATTTTTATATAGGATACATTAATAATATTACTAAAAATAGGATAAATAACATATAGAAAGCTAGATTTGTAATTCATAAACATGGAATAATTAAGTTTTTTGTTATTGTAATTTTTCAATAAGGTTTATTCTTCTTTTTATCATATAATAATTTTATTCCCAAACAATGTGATCAAGATCTTCAGAAAAAACGTAGAATTATGCAGCGGCATTTATCACGTCAAGTAGAATGATGTAGGGTATAGTCAGACATATAGTGAATTAATTCATGCTGGCTATTATGCACTCAAATTTCATGACGTAGAGATAACGGTTGGAGAACCTTAATATCATTCCTAATAATAGATTTTTCCTTATAAACTGCATTATTTAATAAATAAACTATCGAGAAAACTATAATTATTATTCTGTCTATTAAACTTTAGTTATTGCAACAAATTAAAAATAGTCAGATATAATATGAAACATATTAGTTGACTCAAGTATTTTACGTAGTTCTTTGCATTTTGTTTTCGTGGCTACATCATTTGTTGAATGACAGGTTCTAAGTTAAAAAGAAACTTTTTTACATGAACTTTGAATGTAACTTAAAAGTTCAACAACTACAATAGTATAAAGCATAAATATATTTAAATCTAGGGAATACTGTCATTAACGACAACTTGAATATCACTCTAGCACAGCACGTGTAACAAAACTGGACGATCGCACACTACCCATTTAGTACAATTTTGCTTAATTTTAATAATTACTTCTCTAAGTGTAGTTCAAACGTGTCGCCACTTTCCGAACAAAAGACTTTAACGAAACCATCGAAACAATTTTGAACCTCCCGATGCAATTTACCCGCGTAACTCAATGAACGCTGCCGCTAATAATCACCCAAGCGGAGAAAATCACCCAACCCTTTTAACCCTCGCTCGCGCGGAGTGTCAGGAAGGGCGCGCTAATCGACGACAGCGATTCGTCCCATCTCCCAACCATCAGCGAGAGAGAGAGAACGCGTGATTACGCGATCGACTCCCCGCGCACTCGAAAATGAAATTATAACGAGGGCACGCGCGCCGATTCGGCCGCTGCGGCGCCATGGAAACGCGATTAAAGAGTGTAATTTTCTCGTTAAACGCGCGCACCCCGGCGATATTTAATTGATCTCCGCCCATTGGCCGCTGCTGCGTGCACGCACGCCGAGGGATAACCGCGCTGATAACGCAGGCGTTGCGGAAGCATACGGTAGAGAGGTGGATGCCCCAATTACTTAGGCACCGAAGCTGCGGCGGTGCTTTTTTTTTGTTTTTGCGAGGTGGTTTGAATATCGGTGATTTTGATCGTTAGTTGACATTTTTTTAATTGAGATGTGTGTCCTGAATTTGTAGATTCATTTGAGCGTTAAATAGCGTGTGCAAAAGTATAAAAATGAAGCTCGGGTAAGGTAGTTGAGTAGAAGTGGATTATCACGTTAGCATAATTGTAGCAGATTGCGTAAAATATAAGGTGTGGTGTCCGAATGAGGGTCAAAATTTTTAAAATTCAAAACACGAAAACTACATGTACGTACTCAAATGTGAGTCACTAATCTCCCTAATCTAGTGCGGCAAAACAATATTTGTACTAATTAATATACTTTTCTTTTCAGTATTATACAAAATTTCGATGTCTCAATTAAAAATGCGAACATTTTAAAATAGACGAAATTTCGAGTTTTACCGGTTACAAAGAATAATGAATTTTCGTAATTTTTTTATATAATTATTTTAAGTATTTTGATTTTAGGAAATAATTCATTCATTCTAGTTATATTACCTTTCTTAAGGGTATCTTTATCAATAAAATCACGAATATTTAAACATTTTATGTAATCCGACTGAACAAATTCTATTGATCCACATTTGTGCACTGATCCGAATTGGGATGTCATACCCTAAATGTCAAAAAGTAATTTTAAACGTTTTAAAATTAATTGAAATTCAGTAGCAGAAGGCCTAAATTGTAACGGAAATCTACTCACGTAAATAGCTGTATATCCTATTATTTATTCGTTACCTTTTAATTTATTTTAGAAAAAATAAAAGTTTATATCAGTTATAATTTCATTATTATCGTAAAATAAGATGACTTTAGATATTGGAGCAACATTAAGCATTTTTAAATAGTTATTACAAATTAAGTGTACAAATTAAAACTAAAATTTTAAAGCGTTTAATATCTTTCAATGAACATGAAATACCCTTTGCAAAGGCATCATTTAAAATTCAACATGTCTGCTGTGAATCTTCAAAAGCCTATAGATCAAAGCAACCCCGGCGATCAAAGTCACTCTCTGTTTTATGGTACTGAAAAGATAAATTTACAATGCTCTTTTTAGCGAGTAGGAACATTTTTATTACGCAGTGATCTCTATCCTACTTCATCATATTTTACAATATATTCTACGTTAGTTGATTTCACGTTACTATTTAAATTTTAATATCCCAAGTTTAAATTCAGTTTTAATTTAACGAGTAAAATATTTATATGAAAAATCTGTAACAATAAGAATTACGAATTGAGTAAAAATCACATCTTTCTACATTATAACAACAAACATCCCATTCAAGTACTCCAAACTCACTAAAATCAAAATCACAGATATTTACCATAATTTCGCAAAAAGCCGTATCCTCTATCTCGAACCGAACTACAACTAAAGCCACCGGCATCTTCGACACGCGCAATCTCCGGCGTGTCAATAGAACACCGCTACAGATAAGAAGTCACAAAAGACTTTAAAAAAAGCCAGCCGCAGGAGTACTAGCGCCGGATTCTTTTTCCAGCATTCTCGCTGCACACTCTCCTCCTGTATACATCTCGGCGACGCGGCTTGCAGAGCCGCTAAATAGGTCGAGCCGCTGCACGCGAAAGCCACCGCCGCGGCTTCCATCCCATCCGTGCGTGCGTGCGCAACAGCAGCCAGCGGATACAGCGACAGCGCTGTGGGTATATGTGCGATATACCTGTGCCTATCCGCTCTTGGCTTTTTCTCTCTCTCTCGAGACGTCGACGACGACGACTTTCCGGCCGACGCTTTTAGCTCGAGCCTAGCGAGAAGAGAGGGAATTATATTGCAGATGTAGCTGGGCGCGAGTGTCGAGATTTTTCAGTTTTTGCATTGCGAACTTGGTGGAGGTGGTTGTTGAATCGTGGGGTAATTTTGTATGGAGGGGTGGAGGGTTTGGTGAGTGGAGTGTCGAGATTAGGGTTTTATTTGGGGGTGGGAGGGTGGGTTGGGCGAAATATTCTTAGAAAGTGGATGAATTTTTTTGAGTTATTGGAAATATACTTTTGAAGATATTGAGTGGAAATTCGATAATCAATAGTCACGCGATGGAGAGTGAATTTTTCACTAAACGCGTGTTGCTGATTGTCTCCAGTACAGTGAATATGCAGTAAGAGAACGTTTGCGGTGATGGGAGTTACTTATGAAAAATGGTATTTTCGTACCAAAATGTCAAAGTGATTTTATTCAAGTACAATACTTCGGAAAATGTATTTAGATACGAAGTTGCTAAAGTGTCGCGGTAGTAGTTGCGAAAATTATTTAAAATAGTTCCATTTACTTTTTACTACTACTGCAGTGTTTGAGGAAAAATACAAGGGATAATAATTAAGCACTCGCTGAAGTACTTGTACACAAACTTTTGATTTTAAGTAAGTAGTGCGATTTTCCCAACTCTATGAGGTTAATTTCCGATTTTGTAGTAGAGGTAGTGGAAATTTACTAATAATTTTTAAGAGTGTACTTCGTTAACCACTCCATTGAAACTTTATAATTTAAATTTTATATTGACTTTTTAATTTACTATTTTTAGCTCTTTATTCCCGTTTCTGTTCCCCTTATTTCACATAGGGATCATTATATATCCTACGTGTTGTTCCTAAGATAATAATTCTCCTCTGAGTGCTCGCAACGAGTATGTATGTACGTATACGTCATCGCAGCAGTGGTGCTACATTATCGCAGAAATTTAAAAAGTACTTTGACTCTCCCCCCCTCTCTCTCTCTCTCTTTCTTTTTGCCTCTCTCTTCGTCTGTTGTAAAAGAAAGGCCATTTTGTAAAAGAATTGCGCACTGCCTCGGTAGCACTATATTTCAAAGGGCGACACAAAGCATCACCGAAGTTACCTGCGCGCAATTTTTCCGCGCCTTTCACTCATCCGCTTACAAGTTATTAAAACTAAAAGTTGCTACCGCATAAAGTACTCGTACTTGTCCTGAAGCTAAACTAAACTTGATGTTCTGATTACTTCCAGGGTCCTGCTCCCTGTCGTCTTACTTTATTTTGATTAAAAATACTTTGGGTTGCCTTCAGTTTCATATACAAACAATTTATTTTACGGAAAATGTGAATCAAATTAATTCATAAAAATGTCAAAGAAACATTGAGAAGCCAAAGTATAATGCTTGAAAAGTATTGTGAGTAAGCTTTTATAAGGATGTTTTAAACATATAAGCTGAAAATTATCATGACTGTAAATTTTAATAACTTACAAGGAGAGGTACTTTCCTTTGAGAAACGGATTTAAATCAGTCTTTGTGTAGTGATTTCCGATTCTCAACACAAAGCCTAGCACCCATAGTTTGATCCCATATTTTACCCCAAAAGGCTGTTATTTTAGTGAAAATTTGTATATCTACTGCTGATGACAGTTATGCAAGCTTTATACTATAAAAAAGAGTTTCGCATACAAACATTAATTCGTTCCAAAGTTATAAACAATTAAAGCTGGTGACTATGAATGCATAATTATATTTTACAAATATTTTCTTTAAAATTTGATTTTGGTATAATTATATTAGGTTGTCTTTTATTGACTGGCTTTACCCCGCAATCTCAAAGTAAAATTCAAAGACTCGTAAAATTGTATAGAATCAAGATATATTTCATCTAATAAGACACTATCTTTTTACATTAATTTTCTTTCTTGAGTCATATGTTGGATGCCTGTAACTGGCTTTATCTTTCTTTCTATAATATGTTCATAACAAGAATCGTACACTTCTGCGTGCCAGCGAAATCCCTGAGCCAAAAATGTGATATTCTCCTTGTAAGACAAAAAATATTACGCAGTTCCCAAAGCTTATCCCCGAAAACCATCCGATGACAATTTAAACGGACGTTCCTCTTCATTAAACTTGAGCCTTCGTCCGTTCAACTGTTCACCTTCCAGCGTCGCATTCACTTGTTTTTTGTTAACGCTTGCTATACTACACATATAGGTGTTACGCGGAAAAGCTACAGGTCCCCTTTGACGCAGCAGAAATTGTTCGTGCGCAGCGCGCAGTTTACTCGGAAGCCACAGTTTCACTTTTCGCGCTCTCGATTTACGCTGAGGCTCGCATACATAGTAAGTAATGTTATTACTGCGAATTTTACAAAGTGAAAGAATACAACTTTTTTATGAGTAATCATTTTTAAAAGTATTTGAGGAGAAGGCAAACAAAACCAGATAATAAACTTAATTCTGAGAAAATCGTTAAAAAGCGTTAAACTTTATCTAGATAACGTAAAATTACGCTTTTAGATATAAAAACGAAATTTGATAATCGACATTTGTATCTTTTAGTTTTAATTTTTTTTTCAAAATTTTATAAAATTGAAATATATATGTAAAATATGTTTCAACGATATGTATGGTCGTTATTTTTAATTTCGTGTGAAAATTTAACAGATGCGCGAAAATCAACTATGCATAAACGGAGTTACTGACACTAAGTAAAAGAAAAGCCCAACACCATAACGAGAATCTAATAAATCCTTAAAATATCTGCAAAACCACGCTCCGCTTTTAGCCATTCAGCCGACGTCCCACAACTCTCTCCCCCGTTCCCCCCGTTCCTCCCGCCCCGAAGACGGGAAAACAATCACGGGTTTAGACAGCGCTCGCAGCTGTCGCAAATAAAGAAGAAGCGTCTGTCGCTCTTGCGCGCGCCGGAGAAAGTTATTTAAGACGCCTCCTACGTCGAAAGCTGCCGCGTCGCGTGTGGGCAATATATATTGGCCCATCGCTGCTGCTGCCGCTGCCTGGTCGATCGATTTTTCCAGAGACTGTTGCTGCTGCTGCTGCTGCTTCTATTTTGCCCAGGCCAGAGGGACGACGCGCAGAAGAGAGAGAAGAGAGGGGACTCGCGCGAAAACGAAAGTCACGCGGAAAAGTCGTCGATGGGTAGTGTGGAAAAAGAAGAAGGTGGGAATCGAAGAGAGAGAGAGAGAGAGAATAGGCAACAATGCCCGGGGATCGAAAAAGAGGAAGATGGAAGAGGATGCGGGTATGCGGGTGGAGGGTGGACTGAGGGAGAATAATAAAGTAAGACGGAGAAGAGCAGCGACGAAAGTTTCAACGAGGGGTAATGGGCGCGTGGGTGGAGCGTTTAGAGGGGAGGGAGGAAAATGAAACTTTTCGTTAGTACTCTAAATGAAAAGAAAATAATGGCTTTTGTTGCTAATGGGGTATTTGGTATTTTATGCGTAGGTGGGAGACAGTGGAAAATAAGCCAGTCAAATTGGTAGCTTGACTAATTATTGGCCAATATTGAATTACGGGTAAATAACATGCTAATAGCATGCGATTCTTCAAAGTCGTAATAACTTCAATAAATGTGTATGTCTACCATCTTGACAGGATAGAAATGAATATTTTGTACAAGGTGATAAATATTTAATCATCAATGTAACTTTATCAATATTGCAAATCTTATAAGAATCTTGACCGAGAGGTACATGAATAATTTTCTACTTTATTCAAGGTGATAAATATTCAATCATCAATATAACTTTATCTCAGAAGCGCAAATCTTTAAAAATCCTGTTCATGCACAAGATGTACGTACAAATTTTCCCTTTTATATGAAGTGATAAATATTCAATCGTCAATATAAATTTATTAATAATACATTTCGTCAAAATATTTTAGCTATTTTTGTCCCGGATTAAAATAACCCATAAATTCGCATAAACTATTTTAAACAATTCTGATTAAAATAAAGTATTTAAGTGGAAGTTATGCCCAATTTGTTATTTAAAAAAATATAAAATGTATAATATATTTATACAAAAATAAATTAAAAAATCCTGATAAATTTCTTTTTTATTTTATTTTGAAGATATTCTATCAGTCTGAACGCTATGTAAAAACATTTATTGCGCAGAATATTCGCCAAAAACAATATTAAATTCTCGTAAGGTGGCAAACATTATAACTACAATAATGATGGCACGCAACATTGCAGAGATATGTTTACAAAATACCGAAAGCAATAATACCGAAGGACCAAAATACCGAAAAATTAATATTTCTTTTTCCCGATCTATAATTCGCTTTTATATTCATTATGGGCCTGCGGCGGCTCAGTCGGTAGAGTGTCGGATTCCCACGCCGGTGACCCGGGTTCGAATCCTAGTCTCTGCCGATTGATACAAGCACCTCTGTAAAAATTACATGTGCTTTGTTTACAAACACACCGCAGACCCCCGTCGTCGATTAGCACCACATGAAAGCACAAACATGGCGACGTTAAATAATAATAAAAAAAAAAAAAAAAAAAATATTCATTATTGGCCAACATAATGAAGCCCTGATAAAAATCATCGAAAAACCGTATCTTTAAGAAAGCAAATGTCATGTGATATATGAGATTAAATTGTTACATGACATACGTACGTAATATTTAATAGAACCTTTAAAATAGCTCAAAGTACTTTTAAGACATTTTTTAAATTATATAATATATCATGTAATATATGTCACGTAATAATATAATATGATGTATCCCATGATTTTTGCTTCATTCAAGAGACTATTTACAACGATAAATTTTCACTCGGGGTTAGGTTACCCTATTATAAATAGAAAATGTAGAGAATCGAGATTCGGCACATTCATAATTAGATATGTTTTATCATATCCTTGATTTTTTCTTTATTAAAAGAACGGTTTTATAACGATATATTTTGATCAGGTTTAAGTTGCCCTATTATAAATAAAAGATTGAATTATGAGTCTCAAAAACTATTATGTCGAGAGTCAAAATACCGAAGTAATTGACAATTTGCATTCCTGTGATTTACTTCGATTTTCTATTTACAAAAATCACGTGATACATCATATTATATTGTTACGTGACATATATTATGTGATATTTTATATAATTTAAAAAATGTCTTAACACTCTGGCGTAGTATCCTGAGATATCTCGTCTAAACGAGGTTTTTATCGTAGCTAGGAGGACGAGATACGAGTATATCGTGATATTTTTGTTCATAACTTTTGACTGGTACACTTTTAGAGTACCTACGACCACGCAAATTAAAGCTGATAACTTGCACTTTAAGATAAACTTGGTTCGACTTTCGATTTTTACGCGACCTCGAGAACATAAAGACAGACGTTATCTAATTTCCGAACATGTAAAAAAGAAATACGCATTCGGGTACGGAAAAGTCGGGTAAAACGCTTACGCAGGGGGGTTAAAATACTTTGAGCTATTTTAAAGGTTCTATTAAATATCACGTAATATATGTCGCGTGACAATTTAATATGGTATCTCATATTTGTACCAGGGGTTCATTACGTTGGCCTATAATGAATATAAAAGCGATAAAATTGTAATGTTCCTTATAAGCTTGCAATTCACTGTACCATTATTATTATAGTTCCAATTTTTGCTACCTTATGAAAATTACACATTGCTTTCGGCACTAGTGCAAGCACTCATCATAGTCTCCGAAGAAGCACTCATGGAATGATTGAAGGTCTGATTAGTTATGAATTCGAGTGCGAAATTCGAATTTCGTATAAAAGTGCATAACTAAAAACCAGCGCGAAGCTCGCTATATAAACCCCTAATACCCTACATAATATATTAACAATTTTCATGAATATTCCCTATTGCATTCCCTCCACCCCTTAATTCGCTCTGAGTGCAACAAGAAAAAAGCCAAGTCAAGAGGCGACGAGGGCGCGAAGCTCCAAGCGACAAATCGAATCAAGTTTCACGGGTCTCCCTCTCCAGATTTACTCGAAAGTTGGGATAGTAATGCACGAAGTGTACAGAGCTCGCCACTCCGCGCGTTACAAATTAATCGTGACAGTTGGCGAAAGTGCATTATCGCGCCGAAGCGACACAGCAGCAACAGCAGCAGGTCCTCTCGCGCGTGAGCGCGGTCAGCTTCCTGAACTCGCTGTACTCGTGCTCGAGCGAGTTTGTCGCGCGCGATTGCTATATATATATACCTATAGATAGTTTCTTTTTCTCCCCCTCGCACACGCGCAAACGAGCAATCAAGCAAGCGGAATGCTGCGTGATTGGATCGCGAGTGTTGGCGTGTTGTGGTGCTGGTTGGGTTGAAAAGTTGTCGATTGCGCGCTTGGCTGGAGTAGTTCTGAAAGTTTGATATGATGGGGGATGGATGAAATAAGGAGAGTGCAGGTACTGTGGCCACATTAAGAAACTTTCGATTTACAGTAGTTTTTGGGGCTTCGGAAACTATTGAGAGACGTTATTTGAACCTTTAACTCTAGTACCTCATGAGTTTCTTTGTAAAGGAATGTACTCTCTGAATTTTAATTAAAGAAGTTCTAAGTGGTTAAAAATTGGCCACTTTAGTAACAGTGTTGGTAAAGTGGACATCTATCAGTTCTTCTGGTAAAGTCGTATAGTAAATGCTTCAAAAAGTCAAGACTAGCGTAACTACATGGTGCCCTAGCGTACGCCTTCTTGTCGATATTTTGAGATTAGTAGGCCTAGGAATTTTGAAGAAGCAACCGCCGTTTTTATCGGCGTCGATTGCCTTTTGCCTTACAATGCATTCGTATGGCCACTTTACCGACCGATAAACTCTACGATAAAAACTGATATATGCATCTTAAAATACGTAAAAGAAGCTACAATTGTATGTACCGTATAATTTTTTTGCTCATATCACGCCGACAAAAGTGGTTTTTTTATATGCATGCACTGCTAAGAAATCAGAGTTTTGATGCTTTCGCACGTAAACATGACAGTATCTTATAATTAGAGGGCGCGAACAGTGGGGTCACCGCGTCTCTCAATATCTATTGCCACAATCCATATACAGTAGGAATTACGGCGCCTCGTAATAACGCTTACAGCGAGATCTCGTGTAGGTGGCCACATTACCTGCATGGCCACATTACTTGCACCCATCTTATTGTGCGAATGGATGGAAATGTTGGTGGTTGGTGATGGGTTCTTTATGTTAAAGAGTTAAGGTGGATGGGCTGAACTTGTGCGGGCTTCAAATGTATTATATTATTGTAGATTTGTTTGTATTGATACTTTTTCTATTAATTGAAATGCAAGCCATTGTGTATATTAAGGGGGAGAGTCAGAGCTTTTTTACCCAGCAATGCATGTGTCAGAAAGTTTCGTTTTTAAAAAGTTATACGAATCAGAATCAAATTTATTTTTCAGGGTCTATTTATATATTGAAAATGAAGAATGAAACACTTGAATTGTTATCAAAATCGAAAATTAGCATTATCGTATAATTTAGCTGATTTTCAATTTGATAATAATTTAAGTCATTATCCTGCTTTTCATTTTCAATAAATAAAGCGATCTTGTAAAGGAAATTTTATTCTAATGCATCGTCTTTGAGAAAAATTAAACTTTTTGATGTATGCGTATTTGTCGGGTAAAGTAAATAATTGTAACATCATAAGCAATTGCTAAACGAGTTGAATTTGTGCTATTCACCAAATATAAAAATGAAAACCATATTAACCAGTAAAAAATTTACTTTCTATTTCCACAGCTCTAAAAATACACGTAAGTCCAAAGACGAAAGAAATACTCGATACCTTTGGGACTTTCGACCTTCTCTGCAGAGGAGAGGTGACGCTGAAGGTAAACAAAACAACCTTATCCCTCGCAAAAACATTCTACACCCGATCCAGCAATATCCACAAAATCTGATTGAACGAATCAATTTTCAAAACAAAGCACAAATCCTCATCTCTATATACACAAGTCTCTTGTCACACCAAACCCCAAAAGCGTATAATATACGTGGTTACAACGAACGCGCGACTCGTCGCGGCTTTTCTGAAGGAGGATCTCGCCACTACGTGATATCCCGCTCGAACTCGCGCTTTAGGCGAATGTACGTGATGCGCAATACGTTATATTATGTCCATAGATCGCGCGACGCGATAATAACTTGCAAGGCGCGCATCGACACGTCCGTGTTTCGCTTAATTTCAATGGCGATTGTTCGCGAACGCGCACGGGCAGTGTTTCGATGCTATTGTGTTCAAGCGTGGAGTGACTTTTGACGCGAAATGTACATTGGCTTTGGAACAATCGGGGATGCTTTTGACGCTGTTAATTGTTATTTGCGTTAATCAGTGCTCGTCGAAGTTACCAGTTAGATATATTGTCTGACAGAAATGAAGTACGAAACAATTATTTTGGTGAATTGGAAGAGTCATATTATTATGTAGTTTTGATTTTTGTAATATAAATTTTTATGTATAAACGTGTAAATTATGGAGAAATATAATTTGACAAAAGGATTTTTATTAATTTTTGTATCCGTTAAAGAGTAGTCTATTTGTTATGAGCTACATTGTTTGCTTAAATCGTTTCTCGAATATATTTAACTTAAAATGACTTTTTATTTTTTTACGCGAACAATTTTTATAAAGTACAATACTATTTTTAGCGTTGGCTTTCAACGTGTAAAGAAAATATTAGATTTTCACATAAACTGTCTTAGCTCCACTGTTTTCCTGCTCGTAATCGAAAAAATAATTGCGTTTCCAAGTGCTTTTTCTTCCTCAATTTCGACTGTAATTTTTCCTTGATCCTTTCACCGGAGGGACGTTTTAATCTCGAAAAAGTAATAATTACAAAAGAATGATGATAACAGACTCCGCGAAATTTTGACGTCCCCTCTGCGTAGAACTACTGCACTTTAAAAACTTTTTTCCAAACTTGCTATCGAGATTTCGAAACTTTTAGCCCACGTCCGCTCGAGCATTTGACTGTACAAATTTGTTCTAACGCTTGATTGTTGGCGACGTTCGCTTGTCAAAAGCATTTGAAAGCCTGGAGCTCGACTGCGAACAGAGCGCTGCAAAATTTAATCTTACAAATAGGTCAAAGTAACGTTCCATTTGACGCGTAAAACTTCCGCGAGTCGCGAAACGTGAGAAAATTTCGTGCTGCTTTGCAAGTTGATACAGCGTTGAACGAAGTTTGGGGAAAATCAAATATTCCAACGTTGATCTTATTTATTACAAGTTTTGAACTTGTTAGTCGAATCTCTTGTGATGTTTCACTTGGGCGAAGTAGAATCAGACGAAACCGGCCAGACATATATCAAATGAATACTATATTAAAACTTCTTTTTGATACGTTATTCAACTAAATTAAGCTTTTCTTCTTTTGTCGAATTTCGTTTCACATCAATCATGACCCTTTATATTATGCACCATAATCGAACAACACTACGTATAACATCATTTCTTGACAATACCCTGATATATTACCTTAGTCTCCTATTCACGCTTTCTCCAAGTTAAAATACTAATAAGGAGAGCATGAAGGTTGTGGATTCCTAAATTTGATTAAAACTCAAAATAAAAAAAACGTAACTCGTAGTTTTTCCGAATGGGCCCTAGTTTTCGTGATAACAGCTAGTATATAAAAAAGTACAATTTCAAAAACACAACCGTATTATAACTATGAATATATCAAAAACATTAGAGATTTGACTTTAGGTAAAAGACCAAGAAAGAAAAGAGAATACGTAGTAGAAGTAAAAGTAAAAGTAAAAGCTTCAATTTTTAACGTCAAATAGTTTTATGTCTCAATTCACTCTAAAGTTATGCAAGTTTGAAGATTATGAAAAAGCGTAAACTTATTTAAACGAAATTTGATCAACTAACTGATATATTAACTCGCTTAACTCAATGAATTAAAACTTTTACCTTCTACTTTCTCAGAAATTTCACCAATTAACTTAGTTCTTAAATAATCCTATTATTTATACGACCAGTATTCTTCTTCAAGCACCTCCTCGTTTATCTAAATTAACTGTCGTTCAGAGAACTACAAGGCCCGTTCACCCGAAATCCAGCTCTCTTTCAATAAAAACTTTTCCTCTGCAATCTCATCAAAAGCCAGTACCAAAAACCACAAAGCTCCCCTATGAACTATTCACTTTCATTCCAACCCACCCTCAACATCCACCAAAACGAACTCTCCACACGCATCCAACGACAATCATCACTGTTCTTCACCCCCTCGAAACAACAACAGGGCAAGGGCAAGATGACGACGTACTGGCTGATAGGCGAGAAGCCCCTCCCCCAGTCCGAGAACAACAACATCCAGCAGCAACAGCAACAGCAACAGCAGCAGCAGCAACAGCAGCAGGTGGTGCGAACGATCGCGACGAGCATCAACAACAGCCAGATCCCGGCGATCTCTACTCCCCGGCACTCGATCTATGGCCAGCCGTCTCAGATTGTTCAGATGCAGACGGTGCAGATGGCACAGTCGAGTCAAGGCATCGAGATGCAGCATCGCGGATTGGTCACGGGCAATGGCGCGCCACCCGCGCTCTCGCCCTCGCATCATCGTAATAATGCGACAGCCTCGCAGCAGCAACAGCAGCAGCAGCATACTGTGAGAATATTTCTTTTAGTGTTTGTTTGTTCAGGTAGTTAGTTATCCCCTGGATTATACTAAGCTATGTATATCTTATATTGTCTAGAAGTCTACAAGTTTCATTCGATTTCAAATTTTCGAAGTTCATTGTGTAGTTCATCGTAAACATGAAGTGAACGACAAAGAACATAATGGATTTCGAATAATTCAAACGGAATGAGATTTGCAAATTCTTTGAGACAGAATAAGAAATGTATGGGTTGGCATAGGCTAGGCGATAACTACATTAACCCTTTGAAGCATGTATTGTTCTATAGTGCTAATTTTTAAAGAATGTCTAAACTGAAAAGTTAAAAATACTGTATTTTTAAATTTTTTAAACATCGGTTAGTATGTTTTATGTGGTCATAAAATAAAGTTTTAGTGAGAAACTTTTATTTATTGATTCAGATAGAAACTGCTTCACGTGTATTGATTGAATATTATCATAGATTTTCACAAAATACAATTTTCATGACGGTATACTTTGAAATGTATTTTTTGCTGCAAAATAAGTAATGTTTTAACCAGAATTTGTTTTAACTATAGTCGAGACTATAACAGTTTTACAACAAAATATAATTCTTCATGAATATGTTTAATAACATCTTATACCTATATTATACTAAAAGTACAAAAAACCTAGATTAAAAAGTCAAAAACATAGCTTAAATCATTGACAAAAAGGTAAAATTAAAGAATCCCAACATGCTTCAAAGGATTAAAACATCATTTGTCAGTCAATTTGACAATCAAAATGTCAGTACATCGAGTATGTCAAGATCGAAATGTACTCTTACCTCAAAATATATACATAATTTATACTAACTTAATGACTAAAATCAAGAATCATACAGATGTTGACTATCGATATCTAGCAAATCTTATACTAATAAGGATAGTGCACACATTCCAGGTCAGGATTTGGAAGGTGATTTCTGGTATCCAAAAATTATTCCCAGCCCCCCCCCTCCAATTTTGTCAAATAGGTACTTCTAATCCTAACTTTACAAGTTTTAATACTAAAACAATGACTCAAAATGCAACAAAAGTAGGTAAGAAGAGTTGTAATTTAAGCTTATAACGTCATGTTATCCCTAAAAAGATTTTCTATTTGAATTTTAGTATTGTATTATAGTATATTATATTATAGTATAGTTTTTCAACCTTTTTGGGCCAATTTCCCAAGTGTACGAGAAACTTTATTCTTGTATAATCTATTTTACATACAAAAATAAAGTGAAAAAAATGTTGGTATCGTCCCAGCCTTGCTTTGAAGATATGATATCTAAGTACCAAAAAAACCCCTATACTATTAAAGCCAAATGAAAATCCATTTCCCAGATGTCTGACACTCTCCGTGTAACCTCAAGATCTTCGAACAAATTTGACCCAATCCCGTCCAAAACTTGACCACCTATACCCTAAGTTCATTCATCACTCTCTCACTGCCTAGCCATCATTCACCTCCAAAGAATCACCACCACCTCACGCGCTCGTTCTTCCCCTGAATTTTCCAGCAGCAGCAGCAGCAGCAGCAGGTCACCAACAGCGAGAGCCTACCGAACCACAACTCCGAGAGCGGTGCCAACGCACCGCTCCTGCTGCCCGTGGGCTCCGTGCCCTGAACCGCGGCCGGGAGCCGCAGTGCCGCCACCGTCGCCGTCACCACGAGTCCATCAGCAGCCGAGAGATGAGCTGTTCCCTGCTGCACTCCGCACCGACGATGATGACGCTCAAGGGATAAGAGAGGCCGTGCTGACGTAATACACCCGACGCGCTTGTTCTTCTGTCTACCGCGGCGCGCGTGGTTACGTCACTGATCGTTGTCGGTCGGAAGATTTGCCGGTAAGGAAGGAAGGTTTTTAGCCGGCAGAGTCGTTTGTCGACCACGGCGAGATATAATGTTTTCGTCGGTCTGTAGCTGGGATGTTAGCTGTGACACACAGCTAGAACGATACGGACAGAAATATGTTTATTGCTGTTTCAGCGAGAAAGAATTCTATTTGCGTGCATGCGAGCGTGATGGGTATATATAATATATACGAGTGAGTTGGAGAGAATGGGAGATGAGGAATGGGAGCGGCGAGGGAAAGGATTGGGTAATGCCAGAGATCGTTGAGTTTTCGAGGAGGTGGTAGGTTATAATTTTTATAAATGCTTTGATTTTAATCGGTAGGTATATTGCTGTTAGAGGGGTGCTGGAGCTCTACAGGTAAAACAGAGAGCTGTGATTCCTCTTAGCCCTAGATATTTGACGATGTAAGCAATTCTAAGCATTTATTCCATAGAAGTACAATCATCCGCTGTGTTCTTATACTATACAAATAAACAATTATTAGCCTTGGTAATTAAATACTTATGTGAAACTTATATGAATAAGGAAAATTACTGCGCGAGGTAAGGTAAGATTATCGTATCGTAACTGTCACTTATCTCAGCAACAACTCACGCCGTATTTTTGTCAACAAGTCCCTAGAATTCGTTACATTGATAAAATGTATTTATCGGGATATTCAACGTGACATAGTAGAGCTTTGTTTCATCTGAAGAGCACCAATTTCCTCTTTATGCAGAACTATAAAGTAAACAATTTTTAATATTTCTGTTAATTTATTTGAATGATGTAATTGAATAATTTAATATTTATTGAAATAATTGCCTAACTCTAAGCCTTAAATATTTATAAAATATTATTTGTAAAAGAATGTTCAATTCCGAACGGTGATATATGCTTGCAATCATGTCGCTTGTATATTTTTAATTAAGGATATACATTGCATTTATCTCGTTATAAAATATTGTGAATGAATACTCTCAGATATTGATACGAAAAGTTTGTCTGTAACAATTAAAATTCTTAGATTTTATTAGCAATACGTCCCATCTTGATTTTTACTGGAAATTTACAAAGATATTTTTTACTTGGTAATCTGTCTTATAGCAAAAAATCATTTTTCATGAACTATTCTTATAAGATTTAAGAAAAAGTACCGAAAAATACAGTTTTTTAAAATATAAACTTTTTCATTAATTCAACTTCTTATATGTATTAATATAACTCCAAATGCTTAAATCAAGTTTATTTAATGTTCGTTGAAAATGAAAAAAAAATGAGATATACCGATAAGCAATAAGTGAAAAAAGATATTAATTTAATAAAATATACGTATTTCTGTTGGACATAGACTATTTTTGGCATTACAAAATCTTTTCTGTTCCTGCAGATTTCTAATTATACAAAATCCTACACTATGTTTTTGCATGTGAATTTTTCAGATCTATTTGGAGTGATATCAGTAATTGCGATAAATCACTTCTGTTAATATGACATCGAAAAAGTGGAGTGCTTATGTTGTCGATAAAGAATTTTAGCAAAAGAGCTATTGTAGAATTTTAACTTCCAGTTGGCCCTTTTATTATTATCGATTTGTTATTGTTCTGAATAGAAATAATTGTTAATATATAGCGTTTCTTCAAAAGCAAAGATCTTTAAAATACTGAAATTGAATATATGAGAAAACGGAATTGTAATCAAAAAGAGAGCGCCATCTACTTAAAAACAGTGTGGACCAGAAGACGCGCAATGTATTAAGTGTCTAACGAATTTGCAAATTTGTGATTCAAAAGGCGTTGATCATACTGAGGGACGATGAATCAAGCGGTAGTACAAAAAACGTGAAAGTCTATGAATATAAAGTGTACGAGAGCTAAAAAAAAGGATTTTAAAAGAGCAGAAATTTCGATAAGGAAAAAAACTTTCTTTTCACCGTCGGCGTTTCGTTTTTTACGTTATCTTCTTCCTCAAAGTCGTCGTCGACGCTGCTCTCGAGTAACGAACGCGAGCGACGATTAGCACAAAAGCGTCGAAGAGACAAAAGGATAGGAAAAGGGGAAACCTCCGTGCCCCTACAACCATATTCTTTATAACTTTTAAAATAAAACGAAGGAAGATACACAAAGACAAAATAAACGGCTAAATAATAGATACGTTGCGTTACTACAGAATATCGTCGCTGAAAATAATAATGCATAATAAGACGTCGGAATCGTGCAACTTTTACCTTGACTAAAAGTCGGAGAGTCGCGCAGCGCACAAAAGGAAGGCAAAGAAAAAGACAACAACAAAAATAAGAGACATACACACAAAGTCGGTGCAGTATTACTTTCGGATGTTTATTCGCGCACTTGAGCGCCAACAATATGACCGAGGCGACGTCTCGCGCAGTGCTTTCGTTCTTCTTTTTCGTTTATTAACCTTCTTGCGTTCATATATGTAGCTCTCCCAATTACTCACGCATGTACGCTTCACCAAGTTCGGGCAATATTACAGCAGTAGCAGCGGCAGCGCTTTTCAAACGAGCAACTTTTACCGTTATACGTATAACATGTAGCGCCGCACAATATGTGACGCGTAATTTTTCGAACCGTTATATGCATGGCTCGCGCGAGTTTCAACGTTAGAACGGATATATTGTTTGCTCGTGAAAGTGCGTGCATGGTTTTTTTCGGTTACCGTTTTCTTAATGCTTTTGTTCTTCTTGCTTTGTCGTCGCGGTGCAGTGTGCAGCAAAACATCGCTCGTCGATTTTATGGAAATTGGCGTGGACATATGTTGGGAGAAGAGTTTTATTTAAATGCAGGACGATTTTATCAAAGTGAATTTTTGTTAAATAAGATTAAAAGATAAAGTAGCGGTAAAAATACGTATTATTATTCAGTTTTAAAATATTTTAATTTCAACCCTTTAGTGCCCAGGTCTAGAAAAAGTAAATAATAATAGTAATTAAAAATAATAATTTTGACCAGTAAACAATGATGGATGTAGCATAAATATAACCCATGTATTTTTTAGATCCATTCCAGATACAAATATTTTATTATTCATTTTATCTAACAATTTATTTGTTTCAATAATTTTATCCTGCTCCAGGGTTATTTTAGTGAGATAAAACAGTAAATCAGATTTCTACCTACTTCAGTATACTTTCAATCTACAGTTACTTGATGAAAATAAGTCGGTGTATTCCCTATACTCTCCATTTATGATTTTACGTTGCGCACTCGAAATTTATGGACTAATATGTACCTCGTGGCCACTAAAGTGTCAAAGACGAGAGATGTTTCATGTACTTTTGTACAACTTACTTATACCTGCTTCGAAACACTGCACAAATTTATTTCCAATAAATACAGCAATAAGTATTGCATTATATTTATCAAGCGAATGGTCCGTTTCGCGTATATATTGCCGGTGCTGTAGTCGCAGAAGGAAAATAGCGCGCGTCGTTCCGACGTCGATTTCGTCGATTCCGTATGGTGCGCGCGACGATACACGCCGCGTGCGTAGACCTAAGATTTTACCTATCGTAACGAAGAATCACATACAACGTAAATAACATATGAGATAGAAAAGCATCAAAGCGCGCAAAGAACGTGGATTACGAGAGATGCGAGGAAGAAATTATCGCGCATCTTCGTAGACATAAAGAAAAAAAAAGTAAGATTAAAAGAAGTGAGAAAGAGAGGGAGAATGAAATTTATAGAATCGATGTATAGACTATTACTATATAGATATTAAGTCGCGAAGGCTGGGCCTTCGACGCAGCTAATGATAAAATAATCCTTTCCTTTCTCGTCGTATTTTCCTTTCTTTTTTAATTTTTCGAGATATACGAATAATGCCAGTACTAATGCAAAATGAAGAGTGTACGTGATAATATCGTTATAACTGTGAATGCGAGTGATATTCCGAGTGAATGAGCGATTGTTGCGATTACGCGAGTGCGAGAGAGGCGAAAAAGAGGAGCGCTATTACGATGATAATGTCGAGAGCGCGATCGACCTCAAATATGTTATATATAATACACAATTTTACGGCGTAAGCGCGGAGAGAAGCTCTTTGAAGTAAAAAAAAAATATTGACGATAAAGAAGAAGGAAGCTCTAAGTGTAAGGTTTAAATGTAATTATTGTCGTATACGTGCGCATTCGAGCGTGTATAAATGGCGAAACGCGCAACGAGAAAAATGCTCTCGAATGACAGGAATAAAGAGTGGAGAGAGAAAGAGGAGGAGGAGGAAAGAGGTGTAAGCCTATCGATATTACGGAAATAAAGTTCCATCGTTTTCGAAAAAAAAAATTTCTTTACCCATTGAATACTCAACCTTCGATCTGTATGAAAAATAAAATAGAAAATTAGTTTCTTTCATGACTTTTTTTATAACATGTTCTGGTAAATAACACGCTTCGTTTTGTATCTTTCAGTAGCGGTATCTTTGTCGTTACTTGAACTAGGATGTCATAAAAAACATTAACCATATCTAACACTTATAAATCTCGTTATCTTTACAAAATTCAAACTTCTCTATTCAAATCACGGATACCGCTGAAGAAGAAAGAAATGAAAGAACCCTACATCGCAAAAATACGTCTGCAATTCAATTTATTCAAGACCACATGTCATTCGTCTTCGTTCTTCTTACTTTCGTTCGATTTCCATTGGAGTTTCTTTAGCGCGGCTGTACGACGTTCCGCGCAACTTGGAGCTTTTTCTTCGGAGCGTGATTAGAAGACGGTGTTGGCGAAGATCCAGTCGAGGTAAGCGTTGACGCGCGTGTAGATGCCGGGCTTGCCGGCGTCGCCGCAGCCGATGCCCCAGGAGACGATGCCCACGCTCACCCAGCGGCCGTTGCCCAGCTGGTGCAGCAGCGGACCGCCCGAGTCGCCCTGCAACGCAATTTTCGTTTTGAGAATTTGAGTGGTTTAACCCGTTTCTTCCCAAGCGGCCATTTTATAGGCGATTGGTTTTTTGCATAAAAAATTGTCGAAAAAAAAATAATAATAACCAATAGCATTTTTCTGAAGTAAAATTGTCCGCTTTTTCCGATTCTGAAGTCAGAATTTTGAAATTTCCGTTGGAAAATTTCAAAATGGCGGTTTTAGGCAAAAAACCAATCGACTATAAAATGGCCGCTTGGGAAGAAGTGGGTTGAGGTGGCTGTCTGGAGTTTTTAAATTTGACGTCACGAATTTTGGAATTCGATGAACAATTTGTTGGAGAGTATACTTGTAGTTATGGAAAACTATTTTAATGCGTACAATTTTATTTTTTTATGTATTTATTTGGGAAAATCTCTGAAATATTTAACTTTTGTGTGATTTTGTTGTTTTTTTTTTGTAACTTGTAAAGTTATCAAGTTTTATAGACGTAGAATCACCCGCAAATGTCCATAAAAAAAATTGTGATTTCCAAAACCTTATACGATACTTATGCACATAACTCTTTCAGCATGTAACCAAACACTTTGAAATTCGAATGATATAAAACAGGTAATAAAGACGTATCACCATTTTGAAAAACTCAATTTCTTATCAGACGATATAAAAAGTTCTTAAGATAATACCATACAATATATAATATACAATAAACTAAATTGTTTTTATATTAAAAAAATAACTAGGTAAATATTATTAATAGAAGAAATAAGAAGATTAAAAAAAATAAAGTTATGTTCATTATACACGTCAATATTTGTACAATTTTAAATCAGATTCTGTTGTAAAAATGTATCTCGAGTGAGCATCTAAATCATTTTAAAGTGATTCTAAAATTACCCATCACAAACAATAACGAGGATCCACTTTTTACATTTAATTTACAAATTTGAGTAAGTATATTCTCTCCGGAATGTTATTTTCTCAATCAAAAATAACATCTTTCCTGAGCGATATTTTATCAAAATTGAATAACAAATGACATAAGTGGTTCCTCGTATTTGCCGATAATACAAAGATTTAGCACCACCTTATAGGAAATGAAATTATGTACCTGACAGGCATCTCCATTGCCGGAGTACACTCCGGCGCATATGTGATTCGATGTTATTTCCTGGGTGAACCTGGGAACGCATTTATCTTGCGGCCAGATAGGCACGTTAACCTCCATGAGGACGTAACTGCCCGCACCGCCGTACGACGTCGTGCCCCATCCTGAAATTGAAAATCATACATGTATAACAGTTAAACACGAGACAATATCAAACCGTTGGGACGTGAAACTATGTTGCATAAATTTTTAACAATATAGCTAATGAATGATTTTTGTTACGAATAAGGGATTTCAGGGTTTCAATAGCTGATTCGAAGTCTACGACTGCTTTGATATTTACTTAAGACATTGATTATTCAGGATACATTCTTTATGCTCATAAGAAAAATATGAGCTTTACGAAAAATGACAAAAAAAAACTAAAAGAGACTGCGTGACCTTCGTACGTTAATGCTCGGACTGTATAAACACAAACAGCGTATTATAAAAGAAAGTTAAGCAAACAGGGAAGCCAGGGGAAGCGCGAGAAAATTCAATCCGAGATTTTACCGATAACAGTGGCTTGTTTGTTTTCGAAGACAGCGCCGACCGGCGGCAAACAGACGGGCCAGATGTAGGTATTGAAAATCGTCGGGCGCTGGATCTTGACGATGGCGATGTCGTGTTTGTAGGTCGTAGGCACGTAGCCTTTGTGAATGCGGATCTCGACGACTTTGAAGTCGAGGGCGCGCGTCTCGTTCGGGTAGCGCAGGTCGTACTCGCCCAGGCGGATCATCAAATCTTTGGGTTTGGATCTGGAGCATAGGAAATATTGAAAATCGGCTTACGCAAAATTAGAGCTAATAATCGTGATTAAAAGACTTTGACATTAAATCACTGTCTTCCAAAACAATTTAATGCTCCAAGCATTCTATTGAGATATATGACTCCGTGGATTTACATTCGTCATTTTCAAGCCAAGAAATGAATCCTAATTATTCAATGAGAGTGCATGTATTGAAATTCTTTTTCAAGATTTTTAAAAAAAGTAACAAAATTTTTAATATAATATCTGTTAATTCTCAGAATCCAGGTGGGTCCTTCAGGATCCATACATATGTCTTTAGTTTATCTTAAATTTTCTTATGATAAACTTAAAATCGTTAAGCAGAAATATGTGCGTATTTATTACGAGTAATGCTTAGAGAGTCGATGTACAGAGGGTGAAAGGATATAATAGTATAAAGGGAAATAGGGGAAAGGTTGGGAAAAGTAGGGAGGGGCATAATGGTGGATATTAAGGTGGAATTAACAACCTTAACCAGAGAATCTTACCAGCATCGCGCGAAAATACGCGCACATTTACTACGACGTTCTGCTCAGAGGGTCCATAGGAACGGGATGTTAGGAGCTTAAGGTGAAAAAGGTGGAGGGTTGGGGAATGTGGAGAGGGAAGAAATGGGCGAACACGCCGGATGGATTTTCTCAACAAAATTATGGTGTCAGCATCATGCTAAACATCATTACGCAGAAATAAGCGTTTACTACGACGTAGAGCTCAGAGGGTCTATAGCAATGGGATGTGGAAGTGTGAGCGTAAGGGCAAAGGAGGATGGGTGGGAGTAGTAGAAGGAGGGCTAATGTGAGATGAAGGAGGAATTTTCTTTAAAAAATAATGATATTATTGTCACGCAAAAAAGGGAAGGCTTGTAGAATGTGAAAAAGTGTAATATCGGGAATGGTAGGGATGAGAGAATAAGCAAATGAGCGCATGTCCTAATAATAATCCATACAACAGTCCTTCTGAAATGTTCACAGAAATGTGCGAGCTTTCGAATACGTAAATATGACTTATTATTTATATATTTTGTCGATAAATAGCGCCGGCGATATTGAGAAAAAGGCAGTATTATCATGTCACAATCGTTGATATTGGAATTTAAAGCAAAAGTCACTAAAACCCCAATTTTGTTGTTATTTTTTATCTGATTTTAATGTTTAAATACTCATTTTGTTCACTGAATATTTACTTATAAAGATATCAAAATAAAAGTATGAAATAATGAGTGTTTGCAGAGTAAAATCTAATTGTTGATATGTAGATATGCAAGAATTTACGAACAAATGGATTTTACTCTGCACATATTACTTCAGCACTTATTTCATGAAATAATGCATAATTTTGCTTATGTATAATTTTTCTTTGATAACTTTATAGATAAATGTTCAAGAAGCAAAAATAGGTGAGTTTAAACAATGTTATCTTTGATAAACAATACCATCTACCATTCGAGCATCTCTGTGTTTCAATTTTAGTTTCAGTTCTTAAAGTATTCTACTTCAACATACATTTCCGCTTACATTATCAGATCTTATCTACTTGCCATATAAATATTTTTAAGAACGAACGTCTGTACATCGCGAAAGACCCTCCTTAAAACCGCAGAATCACAACCAAGATAACATGTACATACACACTTATCCTCTTCAGGAAGCTGAACACCCTATAAAAAAACCCCCGACAAAAACTAAAAAATGTCAAAGTTCCTCTACCAACATCCCACTCAGATCCTCCATCTCCTAACCCCCATTTATCCCTTTATTTCAAAATGCTTCTCCGCGTGCACCACCACGGAGCTTCCTCTTCTCGCAAGCCATACACCCGAGCAGTCCCCCACGAGTAAACAAACTAGAATGGCAAACCTGTGCACGCAGTGGGCAGCGCTGAGGATGTGGCGATCGGTTATCAGGACGCCGCCGCAGTACTGCTCGCCGCCGCGCAGGATCGCCGCGACCCAGGGCCACTCGCGCGAGCTCGTGGGCCGGCCGCCCGTCACGCGGCTCTGGTCGTGCGTGCTGACCCCGCAGCCGCGGCTCGCGCGGCCACCCCGGCCGTCCAGCGCGGCGGACTCCTCGCCCGGCATCACCATCGAGTCGTCGCCCTCGGCTGGGGGGGAAGATTGGGTTATCGTTGTTAAGTGTATTTTGGAGGGTGGTATTTATTCCGAGGTGGATGAATCGGTTGAAAAGTTGATTCTACGAATTCGTATGCAAATATATTTGAATTTTGTAAATACGAAGTAATTTTTTCAGATAAGCTTATGAAGGGACAAGAACAATTTGTTTTTTCCTCGGAAATTTACGTGAGGTATTACTGTACATACAGTACGGACAATTCTGTATATGTTCAAAGGAAAGCTGACATTAGGACCTTTTATTTGAATGGTGGCAGCATCTTTGAGAATATTTGGGTTAAAAGTTACGCTCGATTCAAAATTACGATAAGATTTGAGTGACGAAATGGGAGACCGCAATATTTATGAGCGCAAGTCGATAACAACTCCCATTTCGTTACCTAAATTTCATCCTAATTTTGAATCAAGCGTAACTTTTGATCGAAATATTCTCAAAGATGCTGCTTTTGAATCAAACGTAACTTTTGATCGAAATATTCTCAAAGATGCTGCGACCATTCAAATAGAAGAAGAATGAAAAGTATAGGAAAGGCCCATATATATTTAAACAAGTGGTGTTCGAATGAAAAAATAGTAAACTTTTTAGTTTCCGCTTCAAAAATACTTCCAACACTTTTTAAAGTAAACCATCGGACATAACGCAAGGACACTTTGTTATAATAATAATGTTTGTTATAAAATTAACATTGTCTTAATAACTTAAACCCTAATAAAAGTAAAACGAATTTACAGTTGACATCTAAAAGATTATACTCTAAGAAATCTAAATAAGTGAATAATCACTTATTCTACTTCCAAATTCGAAGTGAATATTCACTTAATCCAAGTGAATTTCACTTATTCGGATTTAGAGAGTTGTACAAATTTCACCTCACTCCTATCTTACTACTACAATTAAGCATTAAAAAACCTCAATTTTCCTTCAACACCCTTTGCACATGCTTAACCCTCTTACTTGCAATGGCGGGTAACGATCCAGCCAATCCTCCCACGGGCAGCACGTCGTTCTGGCTGTCACTGGACTTTGCGTCATCCGGGCAGCACACACCAATGAATCTAACAACACAGAAAACGCGATGCGTGAAAATGCGAAAAAAAACTTTGCAATTCGGTTACGCAAACAAAAAAAAAGTCTCTCGACACGTACTCTTTCTCGATCACGCACATGTAGTCCATCATGCGGGGGAAGTTCGAGCGGAAGGTCTCGTCGCCACAGCTGGACATGTGCTTGCAGTGGCCGGGCCGGCTGCCCGGCGCTATGCACGACTGGTACGCTTTGCTGGGCTGTGTGAGGAAAAGTGCGAATATATATACGTGTGGGTTTATTTTTTTTACTCGGGTGGGTAATGTGTAAACATTTGTGTAGATGTCAAAGATATACATAATTGGTTTTGGATTTAAAACGTTAAATGAACCTGTTTCGACGGCTTTTCGAAATAGAATTTCATAAATTGTATTTATAGCCGCGAATGATATTTCTCGCATATAATATAATTTACGAAGATTTCACTATATTCTATTTAAAGCATCGTTACACAAGATATAAATTGCTGTTAAAATTTCTCATTCTAAAAAAGGTTTCACGTTCATTCTCGAATTTCACGAATACTTCATACAAATTTTATTCGCTTTCGTTTGCTCTTTTTTTTCAACCAAAGAAAGCAGTAAAACAGGCTTTCATCGAGTATCCTCAGTTCCAAGAAATTTAAATATCTACATAATTGGAGGAACTCTTGCATCCAATAACCCTTTTGCAAGAGTAACCATATAGGATTTCGGGGAATCGGACGGTCGAGATTTTCAGCCGCACTCGAGATAAAAAGAACACATTCATAGTATGTCGGCTCACCACTTGCACAGCATTTCCCGGTACGGAGGAGCGCCTGTCTCGGATGTGGGCGGCAATTTCGGACTTCGGACGTATCCACGAGCCGCTTTGCGAATCTGTAAGAATGAGATAAGGCGTTATAATGAGGAAGAAAAAAATAATATTGCCCGCTGACTGCGTTAACGAAGTTTTAAATTGTGCTACGGAATAGATAGAAATGAAGAGAGATAAAAGCTTATCAACGGGCAGTAGGCGAGCGCTTCCTTTTTTTTAATAAGTTTGATAATATTGGAAGTTTGCTTTTGAATTGTGGTTTGTAAATATATAAAAATAAATAAGATTTTTATTTATGCTGTATTTATTAAAATATGAAACGTATTAATTACGTTAAAAATGAGAGTGAACATATACTATTCCTATTATTAGGATTTTCGCAATGTGCTGAAATCATATACGGGTATTATTGATATACGAATCTGCATATCGCTATTAACGTTTTCTATTAAAAAGAATTACATGTATACAGTTTACACTGCTGGTTTAGCTAAAAACTATTATTATGTTTCTTTAAGTAACAGCGTATTTAAATTAAAATATTTCAAATTATTTTTATAGTTTAATTAAATAATTTAGTACTGTTTTTTAAGTTGATAATCAAGAATAATTATGATTCAATTAACTTGACATTTTAATTAAACTTTTCAATTACTAACAAATTTTAATTATATTCTCGAGCTTCAAATAGTATACTACTATAATTAATATATTCAAAAGCCATGTAAAAATAATTCTGATAAGTATTTTATTCAACTTATTAACTTTGGGAAACAAACACGCATAGATAATTTACAATCAAACGTTTAATGATTTTTTGCATATAATAAAATGTAAATCAAGAGATATTTCAACATTAACCAACAAATGTTAACAAACAAACAAATAAATAATAATAACAAACAAACAAACAAAAAAGTAATAACTGGGTTAAGTACTTTGGGCGATGGAATCAATAACACCATAACAATACGAAATACTTTTTAATCAACCTCTCACAATATAAAGCACGCACAAACGCACAAAATCCACTTCACCACCCCTCAAACAAACGAATCCATCTCAACGCATATCCTTATACTCACCCGGAGTCCTACCGGCCTCGGCGATGACGCTCACCGCCACGAGGACGGCCAAAGCCGCCGCCAATCCAGCAGCAGCGGACTTCCCCATCGTCTGTTTTACAGCTCACGCGCTCTCGCGACACTGCCACACGTTGCTTTCTCTCTGTATAGGTAAACGCACGAGTGAGACGAGCTCGGACAAGAGTCTAGGAAGGACTACGACGCGCGACTGGCGCTATACCGTACTGTGACGATGTCGCGCGGCCCACCGGCGGCGCGGCTCGGCACTTTTTTTATGCAAATGCGGGCGCGAGGGGACCCAAGGCCTCTCGGCTCTGCACGGCTGAGCGTCCGGCTGCGAGCGATCCAGGGGCTCGGTACTTCTGCGATGATTATGGAAAGATCATCGAGGTGATTTTGAAGTAGTTTTCTTTGATTGTTTTATACGGGAAATTGGTGGATTAAGGAGAATTGCGTTGGTTGGGGTAACTTTTGATGTGAGGCAAAGTAAACTTCTTAATGTGTTGATATTGTATATTAAGATGTTGTTTTTCATTTTTATGTGTAAATAGTAAAATAGAGTTAATTTAGTGGGTATTTTGAACAAATAAATGATTTTATGTTGCATGAAAAGATGACATCAACTTTTGACTCGTGTAGTTAGCTATAATTAAAAGTGAGATCTACGATCTTTAGATTAAAATTATTTCATTACGTAGGGACCGGCTTCTGGGAGTAAAAATATATGCTTTATCAAGGTTTTATATAATTTTTGACCAGATTTTCAAATATTTCTCGAGACTCGCTCAATTACTAAAGTCGAAATGAACTCGATTTCATGTATTTTCCTTTGAAGTCGCCAAACTGTATTGAAAAAAGAACTGAAACTAGTAAACTTTGAATGGGTATGTTTTAAAATATGTATGGCACAACGGTTTGTAATTATGCAGGAATATTCGTTGAGATGAAAATTAATTTGGCTCAAACTTTCGGAAGAATCGAGACTTTTAGTTTTAGGGTATAACTACTTTAAGGGTTAAAGACTTTGTTGTCCTTTAAAAATCGAGAAAAATTTCTAGATATCAAATCTTAGATTTAAATTATGGATGTAAAAATACATGAAATAGGCATTTTACAGATAAGATTAGTATTAAACGTCTAATATTGAGGCTTGAATCTGATATATCGAAATATTCTTAAACTTTTCTCTATCAGTCTGAGTTGATATATATAATAAATATTTTTTAAAAGCTTCTGATGGATTCATTAAAATTTGACTCCAAAAAGGCAGAATAAATGAACATCGATGCGAAAACATTGATTGTATACAATTTTAGAAAATTATAAGTATGCCTAAATAAGATCATCACTCTAATTCCATTTCAACGTGATTTTTGTATTTATAATACGGCGCTTCGAAAATCCTCGTGACGTTATAATACGGCGCTTCGAAAATCCTCGTGACGTCAGATCGTAAATGCGGCATCTTTGAAATAACTACGGTCTGCCACCATTCAAAGAAATGTAAATAAACATAATTTTTTTTAATTAAGTTATCTTTCGTAAGAATTCAATAAGAATTGCAAATCAACTCCGATTTTTCTAGCTGTACCGAAGAATTGTTCTAAAACCCAATTATCTTTATGATTGATAAAGAGTTTCTCCAATATAAAAATTCATCTTGTTATTTCTCGCGCTTCCTATTACTATCTTGCTATCTTTCTATCTTTCCACGCTTATAAGAATAATAGAGCCCCAGGCGCAGACAAGAAATAGTCTCTTCTCGATCTCGTATAGAACGACTCTTATGTATATATATGCATTATTCATAAGCGGGTTGTATATTGGGTGCACGCGATAATTCGCCGCTCCGCGTAGACCTTAGGTACGAATTTATAGTCGTTTATACTCAGGTTTACTATTTCTATATATACCGTACTTGAAAACTGAGAAATAACCATAAATTCGGGCCTATGAGATTTTATCTATATCGTAACGAAGCATCGCGAAAACAGTGGAAAAAGAGAAATATATTAAAGAAAGATGCGTATATTACGGACATACTGAAAATAAGATTACTAAATAGATATTAAGTTGCGAAGGCAAGACCTTCAAATCTGGTAATGATAGAATAATTATTTTCTAACTCGTTGATGCTTCCTTCTTTCTTTTGGTTTTTGATATACGAATTGCTCTTGCTCAAAACAGAATATTATGATGGGAGTATAATAAATAACACAATAAAACACTATTTTCATTTTTAAAAGCACTTTTATTTTCATACGGATTAAAAAAAATCACGAGTACATCCTGTCACGACTTTACACATAAAAGTCTAAAACGAATAAACGATACTGATTTACTTGTATTACACATACATTTATTATGAGTCAAAGAACAAATAATAGTCGAAAATCGATGTTATTCTAATCGATATTTGATGTAACTAAAATTTATATACTCTGTATATACATAAGTATTATGTGTTTATTTAATATTATCGAATCATTTTTAATTTGAAATAATGTACATAATTTGAATTTTAAACAAGAATAATGCAGAACTGGTAATGTAATATGAAGAATATATGTGAAAATATCGTTATAAATGACAAGGAGAGGATTATGCTTTCGGGAAACGGTATTATATGAAACTTTAGAAGACGATGTCTGATCTCTAAAAATGAAGCCTAGATTGGTAAAAAGGTTATTTGGTAAAAATGGTACCTCTACTTCTGATCGTAATACTGCAAGGTTCTACGTTACAAATATTAGCCAAACATAGAAGCAGACGAACAAAAGTTTAATTAAGGCTTCGTTTTTCGTATATAAATTTTCGTTTCAAAATTAAGAACAATCACAGATAGCAATGAGCAAAGCATAGAAAATAGACTAATAGTTCCAATAATAGGAACATTTTTAATATACAAATATTTATTTAATGTATTTTCCATTATCAACTATAACTTTGGAAATTAATATTTTAGTATTAAACAAAGTTCATATTAAAGCTCTTTCCATCCACTTTTATTTTCTTTTGGGTTCTTTGTCTTGCGGACTAATAATGAAATGTAGAATACTAAACTAAAAAGCTGATTCGACACCCGTTTCTTGAAGGGTTGGACTCTTATTTTTATTAATTTTTGTATCAATTAATTAAATTGAAGATAGTAAGAAACGTCATCCTACTGATATGAGGGTGTTAAAGTGACAACAGTAGAAAAAAAATTCTTCATTATCTGTTGAATAGTGAACTTACGATCCATATAAAATGAAAATCAAGAATTGAGAGGGTCCAAAAGTCAATTAAAAATTCAAATTTCCTCCCTTGATTTTGACCGAGTAGTGAATAATTATTTATAATTATAAAAATACTTATATTTATACAATATACTTTTTACTTATATAAATACAACGGCGTCCTAAAAAATTATTGGTATGAAATGTTGACGAAATTTCATTGCAATGATTGTTTTGGGTGTCGTTGTTTTTAACGTATAAAACTTCATACAAAGATCCATTATTGCTCAATGAAGACAAGCGAGTTAGGGCTTTAGCTATAAATATACGTAATTTTGTTTAAAAAGTAAATAATGGGGCGGTCGATGGCTCAAGTGGTAAACGCGTATACCTTTTAAGAATACGGCCGCTCAAGCGGCGTGGGTTCAAATTCCCGTCAGTCCGAATTTTTCGTGGACATTTTAAGAAAATGTCTTTCCGGATTTTTCGGCGGTGAAGCTCAGGCCTGAAACCCGCTATTTAGATGAGGGCAGTTAATACCCGTATATGTACTTAAAAAACAAAATAATGTGTGGTTCAGTAAGTTGGCAATTCAAGGAATTAACTTTCGGACCCCCGTAAAAGAAATCACCAATGCAAAAGTAAATGAGCGATTTAATTTAATCACAACGATTTATTATTTTTCTCGATGTCCTCCCATCATTGTGCATTTCGCAGTTTTCTTCGGAAAGAATTAGAAAACGGTGTTGGCAAAGATCCAATCGAGGTATGCGTTGACGCGCGTGTAGATGCCGGGCCTATCCGGCTCACCGCAGCGAATGCCCCACGAGACGATGCCGATGGTCACCCAGCGACCGTTGCTTAGCTGATGCATCAGTGGACCACCAGAGTCTAACTGTAATTTTGTTAACATTAGTCATTGATTTTTCATTTGAACAATGTTTTGTAGAGTGATTGAGAAATGTGAAAACCCTAGAATAAGATATAAGAAAAGCCTTTCCAAAGACCGCATTAAATGGGATACTTTAATGATTTTCAAAAATCTACAAGATGGTTTGATCTGTATTTTTTTATATTAAATTCGTATTCAGAAACAGACTGAAAAATATTATTAATGATTTGCGTGTGTAAATCTGATTCCATCAATTTCAATCATTCTGTGTGTATAGAAAACCGTTTCATTTTTTAATTTTTGTATGCCAGTATATTTGTAAGTAATTGGTTCTTCAATAAATTTAAATTTCAGTCTGTCAATACATTGTTATGAATTTGAATCTGATTTTGTTGTACTCATACGATTCTTAAACAGCACATTTTAGGGAATTTGAGCGCTAGATTGAGCTGAATATTTTTTACTATCTGAAAAAAAGATCCAAAAGAGAAACCACAACATAAAAATTGTTCATTATACCTAATGTTATGGACAGAAATAGAGTTTATTTTTAAAAATGAGCAATACAGAATTAAATAAGTAATTTAATTGAAAAATAATCGAACAAATTAGCATTGAAGTACGAAATGATAATCAGAGTAGAATCAAATTTCGAGAACGTGAAAAGCGTCCACATCATGTGTACTGATAAGTAATAGCGCCGAATTATTCTCATCATGAGTTTTCAAAAAAGAAATAAAATTGTTTTTAAAAGAAAATAGAAGTTCAAACGTGAGTTATTCTCTTCCTTGAAACCTGATTTGTTACCCAACACCTAATTTATTGAGGTTTTGGAATTTTATAAAATTACTAAATGTGGGGTAAGGGTGATTTGCATTCCGGGACAAATGCGTTCGATTATCCAAATATTACGCTCACACGCAAAATTGAAGAATCAGGCCTTTTTTCGAATGGCCATCTCAATAATTTCGAAAGAAATAAAATGCTGTACCTGACAAGCGTCTCCATTGCCATCGTAAGCTCCAGCGCATATGTTGTTCTGGCTTATTTCTTGAACAAACTTGGAAGCGCATATACCCTGTGGCCAAACCGGCACGGTAGCTTCTTTGAGGACATCACTGGGCGGACCGGCGTACTCCGTCATGCCCCATCCTAGTTTAAAAAGTCGGAAACGATTATACATTTTGGATGTGAAAATTTGCGTTTCAAGATTATCGATATGTTTCCACTATTAGTATCATACAAGTTAAAGAGTCTTTTAAGCGGCGTGCACAAAGTGACTACTTTGCGCACTCGTTTGCACATGTAAAGTACCCCATTCCCGCACTGCTCCAAGCGTGCGCAAAGTGGTTACGTTGCGCTCGCTTTGAAATGTACATGATTTTAGAGTACTTTGAACTATTTGGAATCACTTTGCAATTGTTTTGCACACTTGTTTGAAAAAATAGTCTACGCAACTCGTGCGTGTTAAGTGATTCTCGCACTTATTGCGTATTATACTATTATACTTCCAATTGAATTTAGACTAAATTGTTCAGCGAAATAAGAAAAATATGAACTTTCATACGGTAAACACAGACAAGGGGTTATTTACAAATTAAGTATCGCTTGGAGGAGGCGGAGAGTCTTTATTAGCGTGACGGTATGTATTAAAGCCACAGAATACTCACTGAAAATGCATTATGTAGCGGGGGGGGGGGGCAAAAGTTCTCAAAATTAGCGTGACGCAATTTGTGAATGGCCCTTCAACGTATTATTAAGGAAAGTTAAACAGATACTAGCTAGGTGGACTAAAAAAGTTCAATTTATACCAATAACAGTGGCTAATTTGTTCACGTAGACAGCACCGGCCGGCGGCAAACAGACGGGCCAAATGTAGGTGTTGAAAATCGTCGGACGATGGATTTTTATGATGGCGATATCGTGCCTGTTGATCGTCTGCCTGAAGTATTTGTGAATGCGAATTTCTACGACTTTAAAGTCAAGGGCGCGCGTCTCGTTGGGGTAGCGAAGATCGTATTCGCCCAGACGAACAACTATTTGCCTGGGTTTTAATCTGCAAAATTAAAATATTAAAAGTTTTATTTCTCCAAAAGGTTTTCGCTCATTAATCACTACTCATGTTTTCTTAAACATAATTAACCTTCCAACTTATGCAATGGGGGCCGTAAGTTTTCTAATGCCGTTTCAAGACGTTTATCGGATCCTTGTACTTCTAAAAGAATATGTTGAATTATAAACATCACTATAGCAATATCTAATATGTCCTGTAGAATGCAAATATTCAATGAAACACTTTTATAAAAATCGAAGCTTAAGTGATATGCGCAATAAAAACATATCTGACTCGACTTGCACACAACAAGTTAACTGTTTCAATATGAAATTTATTCATCTATTTTTATTCATTTAAGTTCGCGATTAAACGACGATAACAGCGCTAAAAATCCAGTGTAAATTTCACCTGGTCCGAAATTTAAAAGCTGTCTAGAAGTAATAATCCGCTATATACATTTATATGTAACCTGTACGTATAATCTTAGATAGCTTCTGGACTTATTCACCAGGATCGCGACAGTATCGTTTAATCGCGAATTGCCGTATCTTTAATGAAACAATTAATTTATTTAAATGAGCAACCAACCAATTTTTCTTATCCCTATGATTTGATTACCAGATCTACTACGAAAAACACACACACGCATACATACATACATACATACATACATACATATAAATACACACACACACACACGCGCACACTCGCACTCAGCCACACATGAAAGCAGACACGCATACACACACACAAGTACACACGTATACATATATACATATATACATACACACACACAAGTACACACGTATACATATATACATATATACATACACACACACAAGTACACACGTATACATATATACATATATACATACACACACACAAGTACACGTATACATATATACATATATACATACACACATAAAATATTTTTCAAAATTCGTGTATTTCCAACATGTTTTGTAGAAAACTTTCGACATTACAATCGTAAAGCTTCCTCCCCCAGGAGGCACTACTGCTACAAATCAATCGAGAATACGAACGTGTATACGCAGTGTGCAGCGGTGAGAATGTGCCGATCGGTGATCAGAACACCGCCGCAGTGCTGATGATCGTCGACAAAGATCGCCGCCATCCAGGGCCACTCGCGCGAGCTCGTTGCTCGGCCTCCGTAGCCGTGGCTCCGCTCCCTCGTGCTCACGCCGCAGCCGCGCCACGCTCGGCCGTACCGGTCGCCAATGGCATTCGACTCCTCGCCCGGCATCACAATCGAGTCCTCGCCCTCGGCTGAAATATATTATTTTTTTACTGGTCGGTGTTATCGAATTTGTCACTCCAAGAGTCAGTATTTCAAATTAGGGTTTTTAGATTCTTTGATGATTTAGACTTTTTTGGAATCTGTGGAGAAGAGGCTGTTGGCAGAGAATCGGAGAAAAGGTGTTTGAACAAATTGCAAAAATAATTATTACCATCTTAACAACTTTTAATGTGCACAATCTTATTTTTTATTTGTGTAATAGTAGCGTGGACATTCACTTTTTGTATCTAATATTACATGGAATTGAGCTGGCAATTAGATATAGCCAATCATAAAACACTTAATTGCCATGTTGTTGTTTTGTGTTGACAAAGATATATTTTCAATCGCAAGGTTAAATAAATAAATTTATTAGTAAGGCACCTTGAGGAGACCTAACCACCTTAAAATTACAAAATAAATTTATTATATATTTTTAGATGAAGATAAATTATTGATCATACATAACCTATTTTTTTCGGCAAATTTGAACATTTTATCAAAATAAAACCGGAGTAATTTTGTTTTTTAATTTCTTTGGTAGTCGTTAGGTCTCTTTGTTCGGCTATAATACAAACTTGTGTATTTATTACTTTGTCGCAAGGTTTAGAGAGTCAAACTGTTCGGATTGGAGTTTTTGAAGTTTCATTGTATTAAAAATACATATAATTAGGATATGAGTGTAGAAATTAAAAAGAAAATAAATCATTAACCAAAGTTATAGTCTATTTAAGTTTAAATTATTCAGTTTTTTTATTTATTTTATCATAAAATATTGCTTAGGCTATAATTTTGGTTAATAATTTTGTTTTTCAAATTCTTACACTCATATCCTTAGATTTTCGTCTCTTGATAAAAAGTATATCTATCTATCTATCTATCCTAATTATATGTATTTTAAACACAATTAAACCACAAAAACTCCAATCCGATCAGTTATACTATCTAACCCTTGCTGCAGAGCAAGAAATATACAAGCTTGTATCATAACCGATAAAAGAGACTTAACGACCATAAAAAAATAAATAAAAAAAAAATTCCGTTTTATCTTAATAAAATGTTTAAATTTTCACAAAATGGGTAATATATAATGAATAATTTATTCCTACCTTAAAATATATAATTAATTTATTTATAATTTTAAAGTGGTTAGAACCCCTTAATCAATTGCTTGACTTTTTTTTAATTTAATAAGTATTCAGAATTTTTTAATATATATTTACTATATAATCTATACGATAATGTAAAATTAAGAGAAAAAAATGAAACTAGTTACAAAAAACAATTCCTTAAATAATATATTAATTTGTATATTAATAAATCTTAGAGTTTGTTTATTATCAGTTGGCTTACTTGCAATGGCAGGCAGTGATCCAGCCAAGCCACCTACGGGTAGCACCTCGTTCTGACTATTGTATCTGAACGATGTGTCATCCGGGCAGCATACTCCTACATATCTGTTACACGTAAACGGTACAAATTAAATTTGAAAAACTCTTTCTCGACATGCAGAAAAAGTGTGGCTTATGCTACGTAAAATAAAAGTCGTCACGTACTGCTGCTCGATCACGCACATGTACTTCATCATGCGAGGGAAATTAAAGCGGTATGCTTTGTCCCCGCAGCTGGACATGTGTCTGCAGTGGCCGGGCTTGTTGTCTGGTGCTATGCATGCCTGGTACGATTTGCTTACCTATTGGAGAATACGTAAATACATCATAATGTTTATTTGTCTACTCGCTGGCTATTTATGCCAAAATGTATATGTGGATGTAGCTGAAATTTTGATGCTTTATGGGGGTTTAAATCAAACATGAACAGTATTTATAACGATTAATTAAGGTAAATATCACTTTAAAAAAAACTTAGATCAGATCTAATACAATACAGAACTAATTCAAATTTGGAGTCAAATGATTCATATTACAATTTTAGCAATTGAAAATTTTAATTTTGTGATCTCTGCTATTTAATATTCCATTAGTATTGTCATTTTAAATAATCAAAATAAAATTCGAATTTAAATATATGGTTAAATGTAACTTTTAAAAGTTGCTCAAAGTCACCCGGCGTCCAAACAAAATATAATTTTTTAAACCATTTTTTTTTAATAATACAAATTATGAATCTTGAACATAGGTTATGGAAAATGGCTATTTTCGTAAATCAAAAAACTGTTCAAACTTTTTACTATATAAGATTTAAAGACAATATACATATAATCTAATTGAAAGTACGCATGATTACATTTATTATGTGTCGTATGTATCTAACAATTATTTTAAAGTGTTTTTTTTTAGAATAAAACGTTTCAATATTGCCAATTTTTTAAATGTGAAGTAGTTTTGACTGTAATGGATTCTCAATTTCCAGCTGACAATATCCAACTTAGATACTTGAATCTAGTGAATGATTTAAAGCCTCATTTTTATTTAATGCAAATTTTTAATAAAATGTTTCTTATTAAACTTTTTTTTAGAAATCATTCTGCTGATGCAGTTAACAGCGATTTTTGCAGATAGAAAAGTATATAACATTGTTTTTTAGAATTAAAAAATAAGAAGAAGCTCAATTAATAACTTTTTTAAAAAGAGTTTCATAAATTATATTTATAGCCGTGGATACTATTTCGTGTATAATTTATTTTACGAAAATTCAATCCCCTTTTAACCTTTGTTATACGAGATGTAAATTGATGTTAAATTTTTTCATTTAAAAAAAAAAAGAATGCTTTATACAAGTTTAAATAGCTCTCATTAAAGGAAAACCAGATTACCGGGATTTTATTTACTACTCTTGCAATTATAAATGAAACAACTCTTGAATTTAATAACGCTTTTGAAAACTTAAACATGGAATTTTAATAAATAGAGAGATTAAAAGAATACATTTCATTGGGTCAGCTCACCATTTGCAGGGTTTTTCCAGGAACGGCTGCGACGTACCGTCTGTTTCGGATGTGGGAGTCAATTGCGTATTTCTGACGTACACGTGAGAAGGTTCGTGATTCTATAAGAACGCGATGAGCCATTATATTGAGGAAAAAGTTATATCATTTGGCGACTATATTAGAAGAATATTAAATAGTATTATAGGATATTTATGAATACATAAAGATAAAAGTTAAACCACCGGGCAACAGCCAAACATTTTCTTTTTTAATAAGTATTTTTTTACAAACGAAATATATATTATATATAAATTAATCAAACCTTTTAAGATCAAAAGAATGAAAATTTTAAAAAATACTCAATGGTATTTTGGAAGTCACCGATGAAGACCGATGGGTAGCAATGGATTAGGTTAGGTAGTTCTTTTCTTTTGATGATTTTTCAACTCCCTTGTTAGGTATATATTATAATTAAGCATACAATTAAACATTGAAGCTGTTTAAATAAAAATGACACTCATTAACATTTTTCAAATTTTTTTACTAAGACACCCTTTTACCCCCTTAAGTGTTTTGAGCAAGAAAATCGTTAATATGATAACTTTATAATATTAGTGAATTTCCTTCAATTTCGCACTAACATTTATACAATTCAACACTTCCCTTTCAAAATCAAAGTAATGATGCTCAAAAATATTTTTCTCGCCATCTTAATTAAATAATCAAACCTCCCCATTCTTTAATTCCATTAACGCAATAAATCCATCAGAATCGTACTCACCCACAATTGCATCGGTCCTGGCGATGACGCTCACCGCCACGAGGACGGCCAAACCACACGTAAACCCAGCAGTGGACTTCCCCATCATCTCGCTTACTCGCACGACGAGTGCTTATTTTCGCCTAACAGACTACACTATCACTGCTCACACGAAAGAAGTGAGACTATATAGGAAGGAACGATTATACGGCTCTGCGCCTCGGCGATACGCAACTGCTGACATTACGTTCTTATATATAGGTGCTTCCGCCGTAACTGATATATTTTGCGTCCAAAACTCTGAGACACTGCGATAGAGAACATTTTTCCGTATATGTCATCAGCTACAGAGTTGATTGTATATATACCCGTTGGTTTTTGGGGATAAGGAGGCGGGGGCAGAATTAGATGAACGAAAAATGCATGAAATTTGATGAATTTTTTATACAAAAATATTAATTTTTTATTGTGATAGCAATGCCATAAAGATAGCGCTTCGCTGCTGTGGTTAATTGGTCCACTGTGTACAGTTTTGGATCCGCAATTCTTATCTGAAACCAAAAAATAAAATTTTTTTAAATGTTAAGAAATTAGTTTCTATTATTTTAATTAATAAAATTAAATAGAAGTAAAGAAAAAAATTACAATTTGAAATTCTACATTCCTTTAAAAAAAAATTAATTTTTACTGAAGAAATTCGACTTTCTCTGGTAAAAAGTAGTTAATCAAACCTTTTGTCTAAAATAACTTCATTTATTTACATGAGAAACTTGCAAAATAATACCTGGTTCAGTTCAATCAATCAATTATATTTTTTCTATTGTGTACGCAATATACAAAAATAACGTTTTGTGAAAATTGCGTCTAAAGCAATTAAAGCTCGTGATACCTGTGCGCCGATCGATTCTCTAAGGGTTGTAACTTAAAAAATACATGGAGTTCCAATCTAAAATTTTAAGGGAATATAAGTTTTCGATAGTACTACATTCAATTTAGACTGCACAATCCATTTTTCGTATCCTGTAATTCAGTCCCCTTTTCTTAAAATTTGAAATTAATTGATAATACCATTTATGGTAAAAATAAGTCGCTCATCATATATTACCTGATTTTTTTCGGTAAATTTGAACATTTTAATAAAATATAACTAAAAACATTTTTTTAAATTTTTGTGAAGCTCGTTAGGTTCCTTTGATTGGGTATAATGAAAACCTCTATATTTCTTCGGCTACCTCAAGGTTTAGAGAACCAATGGGATCGAATTGACACTTTCAAGGTTTTATTACGTTTAAGATACATGATATGAATGTGGGAATTTGTATATAAAAATTATTGACCAAAGTTATAATCTATTTAAGCAATATTTCGTAATAAAATTTTTAAAAATCAAATAATTTTTGCTTAAATAGACTATAACTTTGGTCAATAATTTTTATATACAATTTCCCACACTCATATCATAACTACATGTATTTCGAACATAATAAAACCTTGAAAGCGTCAATTCGATCACATTGGCTCTCTAAACCTTGCGGTAGCCCAAGAAATATAGAGGATTTCATTATAGCTAATCAAAGGAACCTAACGACCTTCAAAAAATTAAAAAAAAATTTTTATTTATATTTTGATCAAATTTGCCGAAAAAGATCAAGTATGATGAGTTCCTTATATTTACCTTAAAATGTATTATCAATTAATTTAAAATTTAAAGGTGTATTTATCTCCTTAAGTCGAAATAACATCAAACGTGATTGAAATAATTTGCTTACTTTTTATCTATAGCTAATTATGATAAAATATTCATGGCATTAGTATCTATATTGAAAGCTACAATATAGTTTGATATATAGCGTAATCTAATATAGTGAATTCTCCTCGGAATTCTTAAAATATGATTTCCAAATTATCGGACGCTGGTGGCAATATCACCAGAACTTTTAAATCTTGAGAGTGTTTATGAAAAGGTGTAAATATTTTAACTTCCTCAAGGATTTAAGAGTCAAAATGATTGAATTGAAGTTTTCAAGATTTTATTGCGGTAAAAAGCCTTAAAACCCCATTGAAATAATAGTTGAGTAAAATCATATTGTTTATACATAAACATGCAAATGTTCATAAATATTTATTCGACACACATTAGGGCGCAACATACACCTTAAAATTTTAATTAAAACAAATTGTTCGAATTAGCAAACATAAAAATTATTTTAAATAGTAACAACTTGGTAAATTGAAATATGTTTTCTATATATATAATGAATACTTTTCACCATATAGTAAGGCTTAAACATGCTTATTTCCGTTAGATCTCCCCAAGTCCATTCGATGACTTTTGTTCGATGGCCAAATTCAATTGAGTCGTTAATAACTCCACTCCTCTTGGTAAAAAAGAATGTTTTCACAACAGAGAATTGAAGTAAATGTTAAGAGCTTGAATTTGAGACGTCGACGATCAAAAATATTATTTCCATGCAAAGTTATACGCAAATAAAGATAGTGATACAAAACGCCAAAAATAACAAAAATGTCGAAAATGACGAGAGAATACAAAAGCTTTCATTTTCACGCTTTTTTGACACTTATTATTACTATCTTTTAACGTCTACTTCAATTCGCTATTGTGTAAACATTTTTTTTACCAATAGGAGCCGAGGTATTTATTAACGACTCAATACCCTGGTAGAAAATTGCCCAACCAAAATGACCTGTCTGCTAATTATTGGTAAACTTTTTTGGTCAACACATAACGACAATATTGACTAACGGTTGGTCAACTTTGTTAATATAAATCACAAATATATTCATTTGTCTCTTATCTGTATAATAATTGAACATTTGGAACATAAATTAACAATAACAATACAGAAATAAAAATAGAAATACGTAAATAACGATTTTATTGTGATAAGTATAATCTATAAAATTTTTTAAGAGGTTAACCCTTTGCGGCACACATTTCTTCCATAAAAATGACGATTATTATTTGTTTATTTATTTATACAACAACATACTAAATAAATATTGATTCAAATGCAATGTTAAACACATCTTGAAGTCCCACTTAAATTGGATTTAAAAAAACAGGGTGAAAATACATTATTTAGTCTTAAAAAAACTCAAAATTTCAAGTGCATTCCGGTGTTTACTATAGTAGCTCCGTGCCGCAAAGGGTTAAGATAAACATAGCATAATTATAATTCGCACACACGCGGAAAACGGAGCAAAACGTCTAACAGAAAAGTTGTGTAACTTCTTATCATCTTTGTTGCCTGCTTTTCTGATATTATTGAATACTTTATACAACATGAATTGCAGTAAGAAGCAGAAGAAAAAGGTTAGTAGGAAATTAGAAGATAAAATTCGTGAATCTACCGAATTTGTTGATCATTCAGCAAAGTTAAATAGTGAATTACAAAGTGATTCAACAAGTGTTCTCATTTCTCTGCTCCCACAATCCTTAACAATAAATATAAAAACATTTGAATAAATTGTATGCTAAATAATTTTGTAATTTATAAATGTTTGCATAACCTATTCCGATATATTTTTAATTAAATAAATTTTCAATTATCATTTGACTTTAAAAATCATACATCAATTTAATAATATATTTATTAATTCATTTAACAATTGACTTTAACATATTCATATTTAATAATTTAACCTCAATATCTGAGAACAGAAATTTTATTATTATAAAGTAAAGTATTATAAAGTAAAGTTCTTTTCTGTATGTGATTTTGTAACTTTGTATCAACGAGTCAATGTTTTACGAAGTATTTTAATTATAAAATCGTGACAAATTTCCTTTTCTGTGATTTTTAAAATTAAGTCTCAATTGGCCAACGACAATGGTAATACCGTCCGTCTCATTTCCGTCTCGAAACAAGCGTTTTTTTTTACCAACCGATGGCTAAACCATTGGCTAACTCATTGCGATTTGGTATACACTTGACGAATGGATGGTTACCGTTTCTACCACGGTAAGAGCCTTTATTAAACACAAATCGCTTAATGGTAATGTGTCCGTAGATCAAACTTGGCACTAGAAATGGTATTGTTCACTATTTTTCCCTATTTTAGAATGCCAAAAGCATTCGGACAACTAAATCTGGTAAGTGTGCACTCAAAATTTTTTTTTGGTCGAGTTGTTTCCGATTTTCTGTAGAATTAATTTCTCATATACATAGAAAACATATTTCAATTTACCAAGCTGTGACTATTAAAATTTTTTTTTGCTGTTTCTAATGTCCTTTAATTGTCATTTTAAAGTGTATGTTGCGCCTTAATCATTCTGCAATTTTTGTTCATCAAATTTATAGATAAAATTTTGTGGTTTTATTTTCAATATATCTTCTTTTACATATATCGTAACACTAAAATTAATTCTTAAATAACTATGATAGAACATTTATTCTAGATAATCACTTTTTGACAAAGGTCCCTCCTTACAAACACTGTCCATTCCGTATTACTATCGCTCCATTCTTATAACACGTAAAATAATAAAGTGTGACACAGTATTATACTCAATTCACGACTGAACCAGCCATATACACGCATACAATACGATATGCACCTACCGAGAGACTCATGGCTTCGCACCGGCGAGCATCCGGCTGCATCCACTCCAGGCGCCGAGGAGACATCACGCTCGCTCCTCGATCTCAGGACGACTCCTTCTCCGACTCTAATATGCATTATTCATAAGCGGGTACTCCGTGCCGGGGTCGGACAAAGGGAAGCGCGGCGCAGCATCCGAGCCCGGATGATCGTAGATCTCGACTCTGTCTCCTTATTGCGCGGCTCCGTTCCGTGTCGCTGTGCACGGCCGGTTCCGGTGTGGGTTTTTTTACGGTTCAGTGATTTTGGATCAGTGCGCGATGTTGACGATGTTTGACGGGATGCGTAAGGATTAATCTCGGAGGTTCATCGTGGAGGAAGTTTCTAGCGGAGGCTTAGTTTTGCTGAGATCGAAAGTAAATATTAAGCACGATTTTCGCGGGTGGATATGATGTCAACATTTCAGTAACTAATGGCACGGGTATTCAACGAAGACTAGCACTTTTCGTATAGAATATGTAAATTAATGTTATACTGATCGGGTCGATTCTTTTCTTATCGGGTTTGAGTCGGGTACTAGACCCTTTTGGTACTAAAAAAATTATCGGTTTACCCGGGGAAATCAGACTACCCGAATAAATCAAAATAGTAACCCGAAAAAGTCAGAAAGAGGTCAGACGGTGGAAAATCACCATATTATGTGCTAGTCTTCGTGGGAAAATCTCCAAATGTGCTAGTCTTCGTGGTGAAAATCCAAATGTGTTTTTCTTCATTGGGAAACGCAACAAACGTCATGAATTTGCTGTTATTTTAATAATAATAATTGTATTTTTCTTGTTTTTTCATATCCGTAAATTCGATAGTGTATTGTTTCTAGAGTTTGTTGTAAATATTTAATTCTTATAAAATAGTATAATGTTATTAAATATAGTGTAAACAAACGATAGAGACTTTATTGCATCCATTTAAAAAGTTCTAAACTAACGGGTTTGCCTTAACGCGATCGCCATCATAACTCTATCAGTTTGTTTTCTTTTGTGATTTTAATTTTAAATTTGAAATCTAACTTAGTATTATTATTTTATTTACTGTTAATTTATAACAACAAAAACTATAAAAAAAATCGACCCCAAGTGAATTTCCGCGTCATGATCCTGATTTTCTTCGGTATTACTCTCGACTTTTGAAGATTGAGATTATAGTAAAAGATTCGTAGGCATACGGACCAGCCGATAACCATTACGCATATACCATTTCGCCAACTCACGCTAAAAATCACTTTTGTATCTTTGTTTGTCCGAAAACTGACACAACACACTCCTCCCCTTCCCTCGAATCCGTTACACCATCCTCCGCATCGACACAGCCCCTGTCATATATTTTCTTTGTCAAAACCCCATATACACAGAGAGAAATCCCACAAGCAACGGCATGCACACCCAGTCCCCCCGAGAAAGAAAGGCACTCTCCAACGGATCCGCGATAAACGACGATAAAAGTAATGTTCGACGAGCCGCTCGCCGCGCGCCGAGTTTACAGCACAATTAGAGACGTCAGAGTGCATCGCGAGGACGCCGGGCCAGTGGCACTTATATACACGGCAAAATCCATTCGGGAGATATAGATGCATCCGTTAATGAGAGCCTGGCGCCAGACGCGGCTCTTATACCTGCGCGGCCCGAGCGACGGAATCTCCGAGCCTGATCTATACCTCGAAAGAAAGAGAGAGAGAGAGTGAGATACTTGGTTATGCTCGCTGTTCAAATTGAGGAGAGAAGAGCAGAGCGAAGCGAAGCTCGACTCGTTTTACTTTTGAGATTAGGCGAAACACTCGTAAACAGGGAGAGAGAAAGAAGGTAAGCACGATTTTCGGAAGATGAAAATGAAGTAAGGATGATTATGGTTGTTTTGAGATTGTATCCGGGCAGCGAGCTATTGTAATTATGGTTATTAGAGGGCGGGGGAATTTCGTTGGCTGGAAAAATGGGTGGATTGTTACGGAAATGTTGGTGTTTCTGTTGTCAAAACAGTTTTGAAGTGCCACTTTGGTTAATGTGATTTTCGGAAGAAGTCTATATTATTTTGTAATTAGGAGTATAAGGATTATAACGATTTTTAGGTGAAAGAAACTTATTTTTACAAAAACGACAGACAAATTAAGAACTCTGTATCTGCCATGGTACAAATGACATCGTTGTCATCTGCAATTTCTGAGCATTAATGTTTGTAATATTACTTTTCTAGTAAAAGACAGTCTTTTGCTAATAAACGATATATTGTTAATTAAAACAATACTAATATACCACATATTACCCAAGCATACATGATCAAAATAACCTGCAGTTATTTATCTTAAAATTACCCACTCTTTAACAATTTGGCCAAACATTGACTCAACCGAGGACGCAAAGACTAAAATTGTATTCTGCATCTACCCTCTTATGTAATTATTTTGTATTCACAAGATTTATAAATAAAATAAAAAAATAATCATAGGTAAGTTTCAGCATCATAAATATTAAGTATCCTATTATTTTATACAAACCTTTAACAATGAACATTCATCTTTTATTTGACGTTAACATTCTAGGCGTTAAAAAATACTTTCTGAAAAAAGTATATTTATAACAAAACCATACTTAAAAATTGCTAAGAACCCATTTTACTCTCTACTTCGGTGCACCAGCACAGAATATAAAAATAACTCTCATTAAAAAAAGCACCGATCGTCAAAAATAAAATTCCCCTCCTTCGCAGAAAAGTATTATGCAGCTACAACCGCATCGACCGCCTGCTCCTCGCGTGCTTCGCCGCGTGTGACAGGTAATTCGATGCGGCTTATGCGCGCGCGCGCGCTCGCGGTGCCCGCCTTTTAACGGGCTCGCGGAGCGCAAAAATCACCGAGAGTTCGTCCTCTTATCTCGAGCTCGAGCACTTTAGGGTCTTTCGGACCGTGTCAAGGGCATCATCCGTTCCTTTCTCGCGCATACCCGGCCGCGATGAGAAATGTCGCCGCGGGGATGGTATTACACGCGCATTGTATCATCGAGTGCCCCGCGGTTTATTAACGCATGTTGGGTGCGTTGCAAAGAGCGAGGAGGGCATCAGGTGCACGCGGCCGTGTGTGCGTGTGTACGGTGCACCGGCGGTAAACCGCTGTCTAAAGTTAAAGCCCCACAAATGTGCTGTACGTACGCGCGGACGAGGTAAAAAAATTAATAAAATGTGCGGTTTGTGCGTACCGCACTGGTATTTGTTTAAGAAGAATTTAATGTGCCTTTTGTGGGTTGAATAAACGTGACAAGTGCATGTAAATATACATTTAGATTTATGATATTACAGCACTAAACTTGAAACTATGGGTTCAGTTATTATTCTTAATAGTTTAAATATATTTTTTTCAATTTAATGCTTTTTTTTAATTTACATTCGAATTTGTGAATCGTTATAAGTTTTGGTATTTTGTTCAATAAGCATGGTATCATATATATTACACGTGCTAACGTAGATTGTTTTATAATAATTTCGTCAAAACCGTAAAACGTTGCGTTCAACTAAATCGATCGAGCTTTTAAAAGCTGTGCTTAAAACTCTCAATTCAATGTAAGAAATAAAAGATCTAATTTATGTTATATTTTATATTATTGTAACTGATTTAATTTAATGTAAATTTTTAAAAAATATGGGCGTACATTTGTTGGCTGAAGTGGTAAACGCGTATTTCTTAAGACAACGGCCACTCAAAGTGCCTGAGTTCAAATGTCTTTCCAGATTTTTCGGTGGCGGAGATCGGGCTAACAACCCGCTATCTGAGAAGAAATGCCCGTATATGTAATTAAAAAAATTATTCTTAGTAATTATCTTATTTATGTATCTTCTTGTACTTTTATTGCTAACACCGACATGAGTGTTTTAGCACATTTTCAAGAGAACTGATAAATAATAACTTGCCCAACGTTCATTTTGAAAAAAAGTACTTATTGATGCTGGATAATTTAATTTCATCTATCGAAGCCTTAGTTAAGGCACTTGTACATAAAATAAAATATATTATTTATTATGAATATTATAAGAAAGCAAAATCATTCAAATTTCAAGTTTCACTCTGTTCAATACATAAACTTTGAGCCGCCATCCAGTTCTCAAATAAAATGAAATCTCCACCTTTTCAAATGCAACAATCGTCACGATACGACGAAAAACTGTCAAGACTAACCCTTTCTCGTTATTTACACCCGCAGCGTGCGCCTTACTTTACTTTGTCAAAGTACACAAATCTTTATCGCATTATTATAGAGGTGATAGCGCACGCGGCTAAAGAAGACTTTGCGCGCGCGCGACTATTATCTCCGGTTTATTGAGTTCCTTGAACCTACGTTGGCAAGAGCAGCGCGGCATTACGTCGAAAGAAGGTTATCGTCTTCCCGAGGATTCCGCGACTCGGATATAACTTACCTTCCGGAGATCTTCTTTAGAGCTCTCGTCTCTTCGCGTCTCGGAATGATACGTGCATGATCACGCTGACTTTGCGCTTCCCTCGACTTATTTCCATTTTTAGTGCCGAATTCGAGTCTTTCATGAATGCAAAGTACCGATTTTATTCAGATTTTTATAAGCTGCTAAAAATTGTAAGTGTTTTTCGTTATATTTTGAAAGATGCCGTTGAGAATGAGTTAATAGTATTTTGATTTATGAATTTTATGATACAGTAGGTTCGGTAAGCCTTAACGTGATTTAATCCAATGGTTGTTGAACTGTAAATTTTCTTTCTGGATTCGAATATGCACTGTTTCCAGATTATTTACCAACCAAAATAAAAATAATCGGACGAGCCGGTTATGAGTAATGGCACTTTTGGTCACCATATTGGACGTGCCATTGAATTTTGAAAATCCGATAACGAATTCGTAATGAGCGACCCCAAAAACCTCTATATACCAATTTTCATAAAAAACCAATGGTTAAGAATAATTGTGCTTCAAAGGGCCATTTAGGCCATTTTTCTTGTTTAACCCCTAAATTCAACCACATTTTTTTCTAACCATTAGTTTTTTATGAAAATTGGTATACAAGAGTTTTTGGGGCCGTTTATTACGAATTCGTTGTCAAAATTCAAAATGGTGAGTTAATATGGTGACCAAAGTGCCATTTCTCAAAACCGGATTGACCGATTATTTTTATTTTATTTGATAAATAATCTAGAAACAGTGCATATTTGAATCCAGAAAAAAATGTATAGTGCAAACTCCTTCGGGTTAAATCGTATATTATTTATATTTTATATTTAGGGCCCCGTGGGGGTCACAGATTTTTTTTTTCTAATAACAAACGCAATTCGAATAAAAATGATTTAATATCAATTTTCATACTTATTGACTTAAATATATGGTTATAATATATGAAAAATAATAACAATACGCGTATGTATATATATATATATATATATATATATATATATATATATATATATATATATATATATATATATATATATACAAAAATACCCTCATTTTACTTATTTATTAAATTTTTTTATATTTGAACTGGCAATCGGGTAGTTTCATTAAATAATCAGAATCTATAATTAAAAAACTACAATCTACTGGCGGTTTTATAAAGATATCATTGTGTTTCATGAAGTTACAGGTATAAATACATATTTCGCCATAAGAGTCCATGTTAAAAATTTTCAAACCCCTTCTTTTCTTCAATTTACCTGGCAACCCCACCTAACCAAAATTTTAATCAAATCTTTAAAACGCAAACTTTTTAGTGGAATTTTTATTTTTCTCTTAATGATGGATTTTGAAAAAAGGATTGAACCACCTGAAGGCTCATCGTGCAGGGAGCACATACAATACATGTTCTGCAGATTTTTATAATAATTTTATTTTTATTACAGTATAAAGCAGGTAATATACAATAATTCGGTTTTCAAGAAGCATAAACTTTGTAAATTAAAATAACAAAATATTTTATTTTAAAACTGATATTCATATCATTATTATAGTTGTTTAAAACTTAAATATTTATATTGGTAACTTTCTCACTCTCCTAGATACTTTAAAATAGATACTTTTCATGTACATTATTGCTTACGAATTATGTTAAGAAAAAAAAGTTGAACAGAATTCGACTCCAAAATACTCGTAATACCCTTACATCCTGAGAATGCACAGCACTTCGAAACAGCATTAAACTTCCACCTCCTTCCAAATTCCTGTTCTCCAAAACAATGCCGTCGTCGTCGTCATCGTCCTCGTATCTATCTCAAAGTATATACCCTACGCATACCCGATAAAATTGTCATCCTCAGTCATGGGCAAAATTTATACCTTTTTTACAAAAAGACACAGTATTTAAAATATAAAAGCATCTGATACATAATTTTGAAATATTCAAGTTACAAGATATTATATTATCATTATCTAAGATACATAGTATTAAGTGGTATTCAAGCATCCAAGATACTTACAAGTTTTTCTTAAACTGCTTAAATTAGAGAATTATTTAGAGACAAACATTATTGGCGCCGATACGTATCAAATCGTACAGATACTTCTATATCTAGATATTTCTATCTAGATACTTTTGTGTTTGGATACTTCTATGAATAATAAGACGAATGAAACTACCATAAAATATCCAGATATTGCAGTATCTCAATACATACTTTCTTAAAAAACTTTTAATTTATTTTCAGATGCGATCAACACATCTAGATATTTTTAGCAAGCGATATCCATGTGTCTTGAATCTTTCTGTATCTCTTTTAATTTAATTGATAATACCATGGTCTGCAGCGAGAAGAGCTCTTCTTCACTCTAAACATATATTATTAAGCTTGAAATATTAATTCTCACATAACATACTCCTATCTACAGACACATTGCCCACGACCAATCGATAATCATCCTCCCCTCTCCGTCCCTCTTTAAAAAAGAAGCTCCTCGCCTCACAAACGACGACTCATACACTCAGGGCGACGTCGGCTTGGTCGAGGTGAAGTTGTTGAAGATGGGCTCGGCGTTGGGCTCCGAGAGCTTGCGCACGACGACGAAGTCGTCATAGGCCTTGCTCGTGTAGTTGTAGATGCGCTCGGCGTGGCGCAGGACGCCGTCCTTGACGCTCTCCTCGATCTGGATCCAGTAGGGCTGGCCCTTGGCGTCGGTGCCCGAGTGCACGGTCCGGTAGTTGCCGTTGCCGTTGACGACGATGCTGCTGCCGTGGTTCACCGTGAACGAGTTCGCGACGTCACCTGGTTAACGGGAGAGTGGAAAGGGTGGACGGTTATCGAGGGGAATTTAATTGCGGGTGTACCGTGGGTTTTGGTGTTGTTGGTGTGCTTGGTGTAGGCTTATATTGGAAAATGTGGAGAACCATTGGCGGTTCAGGTTTACTTAGAAAGTTGCTATTTTTGTGGTATGTGTATTTGGCGTATATAGGATTATCGGAGTGTAAAATACGAATGAACACTTGATGTTACTTTTAATTCATATGCTGTGACTGAAAAGTCAAGAAACTTTTAACAGTGATATATATTTGAGGTCACAACATCATTTTTATTTTATAATATAATAACATGCAAATTCAGTATAGTGATAAAAGAAGAATAACGGTGCTATCATATCAAATGTGATACTAGAGTGCTAAAACTCCCTTTTTAAAAAGTATATAGACAATTTCTATTTTCAAAAAAGAAAGATAAAAAATATGGTCAAACAGTGATTTTATAAAGCCTTCATTTTTAATTATAAATAAACTATAAGAATACATTATAACGCTTTCAGATTCATAATATTTGTTTTGTCTTAAAAGCGAATAATATACTTCTTGCTTCCTGAGTTCTGATTTACAGTTGGTAAATGTCTTAAATATTGGGAACTTTGTATGTTGAACGTTACTAATAAAAAAATCTAACTTTTAAATATACCTATTATCCGAAGATTATTATTTTATTTAAAAAATAAATAAATATACATTATTATTCTCTTGCTGTTTCATTTTCTAATTTTAATGAATTATGTAAGACTTCAGAGAAAAATGATACCAATATAATTATATTTACGTGCATCTTTTCTCTTTTGATTCTAAGACTTACAATTAATCTCAGATTAGTCTCTTATCGTAAAATACTTAGAAACTTGGAACAAATAACTTATAACGGAAGCTTATATCTAAGTATTTATTCCAATGAGCGTTATAATTATTAATAAGCACACTGAGGAAAGTTCTTTTACTAAAAATGAATATAGCAATATAAAAAACTGATTCACAAATACAATTATTACCTGCTAATATTAAAATGATCAATTATTCTCCAATTTATCAACTAATAATATCCTGCTAGATATATAACACAAATAATTCGTTCTCAAAACGTATTTAAATACTCTTTTATTTTTATTATAAAAACTAAAAAAAAATCGTATATGATAAATAAGTGCAATATAGACCACCTCAAAAGTATTAAAATACAAAAGGTCGACAAATATATTTTTAAGTACTAAGCACTTAAAAGACTTGTCATATGTAACCTCTAAAACTCAAATTTTTCTTATCTTTTAGACAAAATTAAAACTATATCCGAACAAATTTCAAATCCAAACACTTGCCAATCTCTGCAACCTAATACCGATAACACACGAACACCAAATGAGAAAAACTTAAAAATCAAAGACCTGGCTTGGCATTCTTGATCGCCTCCTTGGCGGCCTCCTGGGCTTGAGCCACCTGAGCGTTGACGTCCTGGTTGATGCGAGCCACCTGATCATTAACGTTCTGGTTGATCTGCGCCACCTGAGCGCTCACGCCCGACAGCAGGTCGCTCAACCAATCCGCCTGCACCATCTGTCCTTGACCAGCGCTGCGAAAATATAAAGAGAAACACGCGGATATAATTCATGCGGGGTATTTTTGCGCTGCTTTCTATTTTTATTTTATCGTAGAAAGTCTCGGAGTGCGAAGCGCGCGAGAGAGAAAAATTTGGTAATACGGTTTTTCTAGTTTTGAGGTGATTTGTTATTTGCCAGTACTTTTTTAAATTGGAAATTCTTTTATAAGTAATTGCTCTTTTTTAAATAATATTTGAAATATTAGATTAGCTATAAAATATGCTAGTAAAGTTTTAATTAAAATAATGTTAATCTTTAAAATAAACAGTATAATTAAACTTATATAAAATTGAAAGCTGTAATGTATTTGTCTTCAAAATATTCAAGTGTTCGGAATAATTCGTGTTCGTATTAATAGCTATTCATAAAAGTTCTGGAATATTTTACGTTTTTCTTTTTATCAAAACAAAGATAATCATTTAATTGTATTTGTGCACTGAATAAAAATTGCCAAATCAGCCTCTGTTTCACAAGCAGCTAAATTATTCTAGTTCCTTAAAATTAATTTTTGTGAAATAATATTGTAATTATTAATTTAAATTCCTTAGCAAACTTTTAATTAACATAATACTAATATTTTAAATACGCAGAAGAATGAAATTATTATACGTAAATTTAATATTACGAATTGTTTTGGAGCTGTGATATTTTTATTACGGAATATGGGTCTGAAGGTACGCACTAATACGAGCTGAGTATTTGTCTCTGCGAACAATACGACCATTGTGCGGCTGCGGGGACATAAACATGCGGGTGCGCTGAGAGAAAAAAGCCGACCGAAATTATGTGACGGCGTGCAATTTCCAACATTGCGCAGGAACTGAATAATTAAAAAAAACCGCTGCCAATGCGTTGGCTGTTGATGTCTGCAAATGTAATTGGTTGTTACTCATGCTCACTGAAGTGATTGTCTAAAGGATGTAAATTAAACGTTCGCTATAAGGCATGAATCATCTATAAATTATAGGTAAACTTTCTCAATTAAAATCGTTCGCAATATGATTAACGTTTAAAAGTTGCTTTTTATTCTCTTAGATAGTTAACTTTCAACGAGCTTACATGCGCTTAGTTTTGTTCAAGCAATGTTAATGGCAAAAGCGATTGTCTACTATCAGACCGTAAAATCGCCTACAACACTGAATAAATTTATGCGTTGCAATAATGTTGATAAAATGATTTTTAAATAGTTTTGCTATTTAGCACAAAGGTGTAAGAAATATTATCATTAATTTCAGTATATGTTTTTTAATTGATCCGATTGCAAAACACTGTCGGGTAATTCTTTCACTTTGAAAATGCATAAATTTTATGTAAACTTCATGGCCATATTGAGATTTTGAGTAACTACTTTTTTCATATGATGATTTTACTCATGCGAACAACGTAAATAATTATTTAGACTATAATAATAGACTTTTACTAATGCTGTACTTATCACAAAAAGAAGAAAAACACTTTTATAAATAAAATTACCTTTTCAAATTTCAATTTATTTTTTATTAAAGTGACGCCTGGAACCATTTGATACCAGCAAAATTAAGTTATGTTATTCCAAAATTTATGCCGTGAAAAGAAATAAAAAGTACTATATATAACTTTTTATGAAATGAAAATTCTTTTGGTAACATTCACGTACATTCCAAATTTATACTAAAATAGAAATAAATGGATCTCTCGCAATGTGCTATTTTTTAGCTTTTGGTTTTAATTACTGTCGCATTAAGTATAAGCCTGACTATTCAACTCTCTATTATAAAAAATTGATATATAAAAAGCAGGGTATATAAAAATTGACATTTCTATAGAGCATCACCTTAAAGCACGCATATCAAATCCAAATCACACTCAAACGTTTCATCACGTTCCCAAGCTCCAACCGAAATAACTCCCCCCGTGTAAAAAAATTAGTCTGACACTAGTCTGGGATTAATCTGGCTTAACAAGTCTGGCGAAAGTCTTGCAAAAATCTGGTAGAAGTCTGGCTTAGGCCACTATGTCAGACTTTTTTTGGAATTATGTCAAGAAAACTCATTATTCACAAGTAAATAATTAGAGTAGTACATTAATTATTAGTATCGACTAGAATAGTGAAAATACGTACTTTTCGATAAAATAGGAGAAAAGTTTTTTTACAAATTGCAATCTTGTTTAAAATATGAATATTTGTAAAAAAGAGACAAAAATTTAGGTTAATGGCAATTTGACATGACGCGATGCTTTTGTTTTGCACATTTTGTCTAAAGTCTGGCATAGTGGCCAAAGCCAGACTTTTGCCGGACTTCTGCAAGACTTTCGCCAGACTATTGCCAGACTAATTTTTTTACACGGGCACCAACCACGCTCCATCCAAAATCCCACCACTCCCGGCTCCCTAAAAAAAGCGTCTCAACCTCTCTCTCTCTCTCTCTCTCTCTCTCTCTCTCTCCACTCCAAATCAAGACTATCATCTTACGCAAGGAGAAATGCAGAGATCAGCAGCGCGGTCATCGGCCTCATCTTCATGCCAATTACTCCCGAAGCAGACGTCGAACGCGGCTGTACCAGTACGCTGCGCGCAGCTCGAAAAAGGAGCGAAAAGCACGGTCGCGAGGCGCGGCGGGAAAACGAGAAAGAGAAAAGCGAAAAGTGCGGCTCGACGCGTGGCCGCTCGTTAACTACTAAGCGAGCCGCCGCCGTGGCTGCCGCTGCTGCTTGAGTTGGCGCCTTTTGCACACACCTTTTGCGCGCAGCGCGGCGATGCGGACGCGTTATTATAGTGTTAAACGCTTGTACGTACATGACATGTGTGTAAGTGTACGTGCGAGTACGTGTACGGCTGAATCGCGAGAGAATGTGTGTGTGTGTATAGGTGAGTGAGAGAGAGAGCGAATGTCGTGCGCGACACGGTAAGTACCGAACGTATGTAATACGATGATGTTAATGGACTGTTTATCTTTCTTTTCGATTGGGATGCACATGAACGCGGGTGGCGGGCAGAGGGGGATTACGTAAATACGGAAACTGCGGCGCGCGATCGAGTTTGCGACGGAAACTTTTGCGCCGACGTAAGAGCATGGGCTGGAAAGTGGCGTTTTCATTATTTTCGTTGGGATAGAGTTTGTCGAGACTTTTGTGAGAGTTGGTTGAAACAGGGTTCCATTTTATTAATTATCACGGACTTTGAAAATTCTTACGTTCGAAGTCATTTTATGCGTACGCAGTATAGTTGAAACGGTTTTTGATCTGGAACTTTATTTTCAAAAAAAATATTTTTTCGTGTTTTCTTTTAGTTTTCTGTTTGCGTACTTCATTCATTTATCATTGTGTAAATATGGTTATAAGTTGATGCGTCAGACATAACTTTAGCAGATGATGCTACGTTTAAGAAAATGTTTTGTTTTTCGCTCAAACTGTATGAATGAGAGCTGATTTTCCTTTTAGGAATCTTTTAGGACCATAAGTACCCTTCTACATGTGATTTGCCCTTTTTTTATTTATATCAAATGAAGAACGAAACACTCCATATTAAAATTAATTCATATTGAATCTTTTCAAGTACAGTTCGCTATGTATTTTTCTCAAATAAAGAAATTTAAATTTGTTTTCTATTCTATTAAAATAAAGTTGCTCCTGAGATGAAAAGTCCATTCTAATCCGTAAAATGTTCTAAGTATATATCTAGCTATACATTCTTCTAAAGTAGTAATAGAATTATATAATCAAATTATCACCATGTTTCTACATCGTTATTTTTACCGCGAAAGTGGACATTTCGAATTTTCTACATCGTTGACAGCTCCTGTTTACAATGTGTAAAAAAAACAGTTCTTAGTTTCCGGAACAACGTTGAAGATAGCGTTTCCGCAACGTGTTGTGCTTTCTGGTGCATAATGGATAAACATCAAAGTACACAAATAATACCATTTTACGGAACTTACTCACAAGATGAGTATCTCACATCCGGGACACGAATTTTTATGAGATTTTGGAAGGGGTATTTTGGTACCTAGAGATGAAGACTTTGACTGGTTAGAGCTGCTAACATTGCTCAAATCCTGAGATACAGCTAAAACATTAGTATTGCTCATATATGTAATGCTCAAATTATCATATATATATATATATATATATATATATATATATATATATATATATATATATATATATATATATATATATTACCAGCAATGTTAATGAAACATGTTGTATCTCAGGATATGGGCAGCGTTAACTGCTCTGACTAGTCAAAGTCTTCATTTATGTAGGTACTAGAAGACACCTCCCAAAGTCTCATCAAAATTCGTGACCCGGAGGTGAGAGACTCTCCTTGTCAGTTGGTATCATATAATGACGTTTACTAACTATGTATTTCTATGTTTACTGAATATATTATAAATAATCTCGAATATTAGTAACCTTTTAAAAACACCTCACCTAATACGTCCCACTTTCACAATTTCCAGTAAAACACTTGCCTAATTCAGTCATTAAATCTCGAAAAGTCAAAACAAGATATCTGAACCAAAACCGGTCAACATAAATAATAAAGTTACGCAAATTTCCGTCAAACGAAGCACGATCTCTTCTCAACCCCCGCCCTCCCGCCGTCGCATCAAATAAAGATCTAAGTAGCCGTATTATCCCGTCCATCTAGCCGCTATATCCACATAGCAAAATTTCGTAATCCCGTGCCGTGTCACGCGAACGAAAAATCGCGCTCTCCTTTATAAACCTCCGGCCGTTCGTCGTCGATTCCTGGCGCATTTTTTCCCATAGCTTCTCGACTCGGCGTACACGATGATCCGCGTCAACGATTAAGTCGCCGGCGCGGCGCACGAGTGCACGCGGTCGATTCGCAAACGGATCGGTCGGTTGTCAGGAAGTCTAGGAGTGGGAGACTATTCGAGAGCATCATCCTGAAACGTGACTCCGGCGATATTAATATATTCATCGTGACAACTCTCGGGGGGATATAGAGGACACGAGGCTCGAGTGTGAGAAAGAGAGAAAGAGAGAGAGCGAGAGAGAAGAGAGAGAGAGAGAGAGAGAGAGAGAGAGAGAGAGAGAGGGAGACGAGGATCGAGCGTGATGCTGCGCATGAGAGTACAGGCTGTTAGAAGTGTGTACGGGGATCGTTCCGTATAGGAAGTTGTTTGGTTGAAGGATTTCGAATTGATTGGTTTGAACTTTAATAGCGAGGAGACTAAAAATTTTTTTGAATTCTGCTGCTTGAAGACAATTGGGACTTTGCTTGATTTTAAAAAATGCATAAATCACTTAGAAAATGGTTCATTATAGACTGTAAAGTATTTTTCAGAATTTTTTTAACTTGAATTTATTAAAAATAATCATTATTTATGTACGCGATTTTGAATTTCGCGCGAATTATTTCGAAACGATTCCTATTGGCGAGTCGATTTGTGACGTCACGATGGTATAATTTTGGAAATTTAATTCGGGAAAATGATTAAACGCTCCAGTATCGCATGAAAAATATTTATAAACAAAATAATGTGGCACACATCCTTTATAACTTTCGATCAGAAATCCAATGGTGATATTAGATTTTGAGCCCGATCTATTTACGGCCCAATTTTATTTTTTCCAATAAGGATATATCTTTTTTATTACATATTTTAATTTCTCGTCTCAAAATACATACAAATACGCATTTAGTTTATTTAGTCCACTGCCTGATTTCAGATAGAGGAAAACCTAATTTTGATAGGGCCCAAACTAATCAGGTTAAATTTTAATGATCAATATAAATAACCAATAAACTAATATATATCCGTATGTATTTCAGGCGAGTAATTCAAATGTGTAATAAAAAAGATATGTTTTCATTTGAAAAATAGAAGTTGGGCCTTAATTGTGCCTTAAAAATACATTGAGCCCAAAATCTAATATCAGCATTGAATTCCTGCTGGATGAAAAACCGCTGCCAATTCATTGGCACTTAGCTTCCTCAAACTAAATAAATTGTTCCAATATCTATATATTGCTCTATTTATTTCGTCTAATATCTCAAAAAGGTGTGTATTTTTATCATTGTATGTGGTCAAAAGATAAATTACAAACATTATAGGCATGTGATAAAAAAATGCATTATCGATTTAAAAATATCGTAAATAGAAGAATCTTTATAAAATAAAAGCGAATCTATGAATCTCTTTTTTTGATTTTGTATGTTCACCAAAAAACGGATAAAAATTCATTAAATTATTATAATTAGTAAAAAAATTTAAGTTTATGGAGAGTTAATTTATTATATCACCACAAGAAAAAGTATGAATTATAAAAATAATTATAAAACAAACATAAATTGACAAAATTTAAAAAGTCTTTTTAATTTTGAATCTTTATCAAAGAACAAAAAAGAATGAGCTTTGAATAGACAAATATTACCGCTTAATACCCAATAAATAAATGACCAAATTAAAGAAAGGAAATCATAAATATGAAAAATCAGTATGAAACATAATTGAGTCGATGAATCTAAAAAGAAATATTTCAATTCATCAAAAAACAAAAAAAAATGAGCAATTCGTAGAAAATTATCGTATAATACCCAAGAAATAGGCAATAAAAAATCAATAAAAAAATATAACCTCAAATATTTTGAAAAATAAAAAATTCATATTCTGATCAAAGAGCTCAGGCAAGACTGCTAAGAGATAGTGGAAACCTTTTTCATCTTATTTTATTTATAAAGATTTTCCATCATATGTTTCCAAAATATCGCCAATTCCAATATGTCGGGGAATACAGATAATTTTATTCTCATTCAAATATATTTGCATTGAAGTTATCATATTATTTCTACATACCAAATTAATTTACCTCATTGATTTCAGAATAGCGTAAAATAGAGAAATAATTGTAAATCAAAAACGAGTCGATGAATCTTAAAATTTCTTTCTAATTCGGAATCCTCATTAACAAGTGAAAAAAATGAGCCCCAGTTGGCAAAAAATGACCGCGTCGTTCTCGAGATATAAGCGATTAAAATAAGTTTAAAAAAATATAACCTCAAATAACTTGAAAAATAAAAGTTATCATGGTCTGGGCAAAGAATTTAGCCAAGAGATAGTTAAAAGCTATCTTTCTGGGAATTTTCAAAAATAATAATGCAGTTTTACTCAAGTTATCATTCGATATAGAAAATAGATTTTTTTACAAAATGATTTTTTTTTTCGGCAACAGAAAAATAAAATAGCTCAAAAATTATACTGAATATTGTACTCTAAGTTACTGATCATCTCAATGATGCAACATATTTCCTGATATGTTTCCGAGATATAATCGTCTAAAAAAACATGACGTTTCCGTGTACAACAGAAAAAGGGAAATAGCTTATAAAAAAATTTTGGGTCGAAAAAGATAGGTAATTTTAAGCTCTTTCAATTGTATTATTACAAAATCGATGATATTATTTCTAAAGTATTAAAAAACCCGACAAACTAAAACTCCAAAATCGAAAACCCGATAAAAACAAAAAGACATCGAATAACAAAAGAAATTATTTTTGAGCCGCCTTCTTTTAAAAAAACAAAAAAGATAAGCCCTGAAACATTAAACTTAACCGTTGATTACACCAGATATGGTAGTACGCATCCATACACATACACATCCATATGGACATTTTCTAAAAATAGTGTATTCTAATTCCAAATGGCCCAAAACATATTTCTAACATGTTTGTAAGAAAACCTTTTTTTCATTATTACAAAACTTCCTTTAGGAGGAAGCAAAAATCAATTGTTGTGTCCTAATTTTATTCAGAAATACAATGCTGTTCAATTGAATTGTTCAATTGAACAAAGAAAACTGCAAAAAAGCTAGAAACCGTATTTTGCTTCATCGCTAAATATATCATGACGTACAGTTCTAGAATAACAAAAAATCATGCAAGTTTTTTTGTTCAAAGAGTACACAGAAATGAAAAAAATTTGTTTAAAAACTTTAACTTGATATAATTGTATTTCAAGAAAAATGCGACTAAAGTTTCTAGTTTACATAAATACAACTTAATGTGAATTATTGATTTAAATTATACATAACTTTGTTACTTTTAAAAAATGTTACTTCCAGCAAATCTTATTATATACATTCCGTTCATTACAAACTTTAACAAAAGTCAGTAAAAGGTCGATGTGTTATCAAAAATCGGTAGACAATTTTATCAAACAATCTTTATACACAAATCCTAGAAGCTATCAATTTACAGTGTAACAATCCACGTATAGTCCACGAATCTCCCGTGTCTTCTCCCTTTCTCTTACGCCGCATGGCAAATTGTGTCGAAATAATTCCAAGGTATAATTATATTGTTTCTCGATTGGATTATAGCCGGGATTATCTGATTGCCGAGATCTTCGCGCGTGCTCTTGCTCTCTTTCTTGTAATACCTTGCGTGCATCCCGAGATGCTCGCTCGGGCACCGGTTGTAACATAGGTATTTATTCGCTGCTCGTTGTAGCGGCAGCAAGCTCACTCGCTGTATAGTAGTACAAACACGCCTATTGTATAAGTGCGGACAGCGAAGCGCTCGATTAGTTTTTACTAAGCTGCTTTTTTTTACTCTGGTTGCGCAATTTTTTTTTCTCTTTGTTGTTTTCTCTTATTCTGATTAGAAAACCGGATACGAGGTGGTATAGTGTTTGGGTTCGCGGTATGGGAGGATCGAAAGCAAATAATTTGCTTCGCGGAATTGCCTTCTTGGTATAATGATAAATGTCGATGTTTTAATACGAGACCAATTAAAATTTAGCATACACATGCCAATTTATGTTACTGCTGCGTTTTAACACAATACTTTGATTCCTAATTTCTTCTTTTGCGAGTATTTAGAAATCTATGAATCTGTATTGTTGCCGATGTATTTAAATGAAAAAATAAAATAAAATAAAAACTAAATATTTTTAATTATTTATTTCTTTAATACTTATCCATCGTGTAATTAATGACAACAAGTGAAAAATGGAAATTATGATTAAAAACCGTTCCATTATCATTATGCTTTCAGATTTTAAGTTAGATATTTCGTTTCTGGAATGACAGTGTTTATTATAACCTCATACTCTACGTTCATCAAGTAACAAATAGTTTAAAATTTTATGAAAATGTTTATACGTAAATAAATGAACAAAATTATATATTTCGTAAATTATATTGTACATCGCACCATCAGAATTCAAGATTACGATAACTCGAAATTTTTATTGACTTAAATTGCGTACAAAAAATATCTGATATGAAAATTGGAGTCCATCATACAGTTAAAAGATTGTTTCGAAAAGGCCGAGACGCTATGACACAATAATAAAATTTAAGCAAATAAATTTTATTTTGTGAAAAAATTAAGTTACTTATTTGATCTTATACCAAAACATAGAATTTTAAGTTGTCATAGTCTTGTTATAGGGGTGGGATATATAGAATGTTACACTAGGAATCAAGAGGTTCAAATAATGAATCCGTCTAAACTTTGACAGAAAATGAAACGGTCTTTTTAGTAGTTGGTGGTCAGTTTTGTAAAAAATGCTTATCTTTTGCGAAAAATAAATTGTAAAACTTGGCAAACTGTGTGAAATAAAATAAATGTTCGTTACTAGTTCAAGCCCTTAATAAGCCATGTATAGGATGGATGATTTCATGATAAATTTCCGGCGATTGATATTAATTATGCCTGAATAATAAAAATTAGCATTGTTAATTAACCTATGTATTTAATTACCAAAAGCTTTTTTAATAAAAATGCTGACAAATTTCTCGCGGAAGACCCGTTTTATTTCTAACTGAGGAGCTTAAAAAATTGTAGCATTATGAATATTGCAAAAACTATTTCAAGTATAACGTTTTTATAGAAGAAACGCAAGAATTCTCAGTTCAAGAAAAACAGCATTTCACACCTCGTACATTGAGCATATAAAGTAAATTAAAAGTCCTAGAGAGCCAGACTCCGGAGCAATTACCGCTGTACTTATCTTACTCGCGCTCGCGCGTCCATTGTTTTTATCCGCGCGTATAAAGGCATATCCAATTTCGAAGGGAGCTGCTCTATTATTAAGCGAGCTCGCTCTATTATTTAATACTCTTGCGCGCGGTGCAAGAAGTGGAATTCCTTGGCTTTGCGTTTCTCTTTCGCCGTTAGGAGGGGTCAAAGCCATTTCCAACGTACAATTGCGAATTACGCAATGTGTAATGATTTTCAAAATGGATCCTCGAGGGTTTTTTTCTTAATTGAATTAATTCAATCTATTATTACAATTAGTTTGCCCACGTGATCCTCTAAAAGTAGGTTCTGTATAAGTAGGTGATTTAATTGTATGAATTTGAATAATTTACGAGACAGGAATTTAATTATTACCTTATTTAATTTACTCCAATCATATTTTGAACGGCAACTCTTGTAAAACTTTCATAATGGATTATTAATTTCACTATAATTTTGAGTGGTCCATCACACATTGAATGTGAGAATACAAATATGTATATAATTTAACTTTAAAAATAAGAATATTTCGATGATTCTTAAGGTTGCATTTCCCACGAAGAGTAACACATTTGGATTTTTATCATCGCAAAATGCTAGTCTTCGTGGGAAACAAATACAAATATGTATACAATTTAACTTTAAAAATAAGAATATTTCGATGGTTCTTAAGGTTGCATTTCTCACGAAGAGTAACATATTTGGATTTTTATCATCGCAAAATGCTAGTCTTCGTGGGAAACTATAAAAAGTGTTAGTCTTCGTGGTACGTGCTCAAAATTATTAGTCTTCGTAAGGGCAATCGATTTATTTTCAAAAGAAACGTAATATGTTTGTTATTATTAATATTAACAATGAAATATAGATAATTTTTTTAAATAGCAGTTTACATTAATAAATGAATAAATAATCAAGTATAAAACTGTAAAAACAAGAAAATTAAAATATAATAGGGGAAAAATTTTCATTGTATTATGAAAGTGCTTTCTCTCACAATCATGTTTTCCAATACTCATATAGTATCATGCGCTTTAGATTTAATCGAATCATTCTTCATAAAGATTTTAAAACAATTTATAATTAACTTCTTCTAAACAAGAACGAGCCGCTCAAGATGTTATAAATAAAAGTTATTCGTCTACAAACGTGCAGTTAGAGTAATTCCAAACTATTCTAAATAAAACATAACTCTCTTTACTTCAAAAATAGAGCAAATTTACTGTTTATTGATAAAAAAAATTGTTCTCATTATTAAATAGAAAATAAAATTAATAAATAAAAATGAACGTTTCACTTACATTATACCGATACTTTTGTAAATTCAGCATACGAAAAAGAAAGAAATAAAAATTATGAAAAATAGCAGCTACCGGCTATAAATCTCGGCCCGTATAGCCTGGCTGTCCAGTCAACCAATGCACAAAAGCGAAGGTGTTAAAATTCACGGATTGTGATTCGCCCAATGCGCATTCTCGCCAGTTGTAGAAACGTCAACTATGCGCGCCACTCGCCTACAAACACACCCAAACACTGCACTCAATATTCGCCTGACTGCAGAATGGCCCCTGTTATACAAGTCCCTCTCTTTCTCTCTTCTCTATGCCGTCGAGTCGCTTTTGCCCACGACAGACCACGCGCGCGTGCGCTCGACTTTGGCAAGGCCATTTGGCTGCAGGACTAGTTTCTTTTTCTCTCTGCCGCCTCGCGCGCCTTATCTCCGTATCCCCATCGAACGATTCTCTCTCGCTCTTTTCTCCTCTCGGGCGTTTTTCACTTTTTATTACGTATCCCCCGCTTTTTGCGATGTTTTATTATGTGTTTGAATGTAACATTCGGGGGGCTTTTCGGCGAAAAATCGTGAACGCGGTGCCGGAGAGGAGTTTAACGATTTGGTTTTTATGGTGCTGACAGGGTATCTATTTATCTGGTCGCGAGGACTCGCTTTTCAAGGCGGTTCCGTTGAGGTATGGAGCTCTGAGAATATCATTCATGGGTGGATCATCAATTATGATGGAGAAATATTAAATTTTAGTTTAAAGTTTATTAGTCAGGATTTGCATATAATGAGTGACTGCTGTGGTTGATTGATTTGAAATGATGACAAATGTCGGAACGTGTCGGTTATGAATACAGCTCTTTATGCTACATTTATAAGCAAAAGTTATATGTAATTTTTATTAAATTCTCTTTAAAAATTTTAGATACACGAACTATTTATATTTATTTGTTACATGAAAACATTTTTAAATACCATCACATACATTAGAATGATTAAAGAAGATATTAATAGACTTAACGATGATAAATAAAAGTTGATTGTGTTTGTAAAAGAAATTAAATTATGAACGTCAATGCGATTCGTAAGACATAAATTTAATTATACAATGGCATGTAATAATTATAAATAGTGCAAAAGAAACGACGAGGCGATAAAAATATCTCTGTCATCCCCACGTCAAATCGACATAATCGACTCTAGTTTTTCGCCGAAGGAGCAACGATCCGCGCGCTCTTATATTGTCGTGTCGAGCACAACTCGCAGTGAAAACAGGTTTCGAGCTCTTTTCTCCTTCATTTTTCGCTCTTTTAATCTCTTTAGGTCTTCTCTCTTTCTCTCTACCCCTTTTCGCCTCTTCTTTTTACCTGTGTTTCGCTCTCTTATATTCTCATTCTTTCCGTTCTTTTTCTTTCCTCGTATTCTTTCTCTTATAATTCATATCAATGTCTGTTTTATTTCTTACCCTTTTTTTCGTTATACTTAGAAAAATGTCTATAAAAATTTATGTAGAAAAATAAATTTTTTATTTATATAGTATTGCATAATAGAAATGAATGTAAAAGAATAGAATCAGGATATAAGAAATATAACTGCTGTAAAAATATTTTGCAGGAAAAAATACGCATTTCAATAAAATTAAAAAGTGTGTCAAAAGATCTTGCGCATATTTTGATGTGGGAGGATCGTTAACATTCCAAGAATAATATTGAAACCAGCAGATTTACTTAAAAGGTGAATCTGAGCCATTGTCATATCAAATTAATTCGCCTTCTTTTTCGTCCGAGATAATAAAACGTTTCATTATTTCAATAAAACATACAATTTTATATTTACGACAATGTCATTAACGAATCACCGAAATACTACTTATTCGGCATTGCCAAAGCGTTTAATTGGTACTGGAAAAAGTTTCGACTTCAGTGAAAAACTTTTAAAACCTTCTGAAAATAATTTAATGTTTAACTAACGGATGGAATTAGTTTATAGTAAGTGAAACAAAAGAGCTGTTAAAAAGTTGACCACCAGAACTAAAAGTTTCATCTGTAATACCACAACAGGGAGAACATTTCCTCTTTGCAACTAAAATTAGTTTTCGCATTGTTAAAAGTTTGATAGAAATGTTCATAGAACTTCTAAGAGACTATTACGAAAATTTCAGGGAAAATAATTATTCAAATATAATTGCTTAGATTTGTATAATTTAATAATTCATATAAAAACAAAATAATGTTATCGAATAGCGTTCGCTGGTAAATGTATATAATATCCCCTTGAGAAATTGCAACCAGCCAGACTGCGAAGTATGCACGGAAACATCAGCATGATTCTAAAGTGAATCATGAATTAATATTGTTTTTAATTTTTAAATAAAATGCAATGGTTGCATGCATGATTAGTACCTATTATTATCTTAGAACTTTTTATATTCTTCTATAAGCAGTATATGTAATATTACCATTACTATCAAAATCATATCTGTAAATCTATGTAATAAATAAAATATTAAATAGGCATGACAAAATTACTGCAGCAATTTTCTCTAAAGGATATCACGCAAAAGTAAAATTAAGAAAATTGTTTTCAGCGTTAGCGAAAACAATAATAATAGAAATACTGTACAAAACAGCATGATTACGTATATGCTGAAATACGTCATGCAATGCAATCTCAAAACTCTCTTGCTCTTTTAATGATTATGATAATGTTTCTCTGTGAAAAAGTGGTTGTTAAAAAAGTTAGGCAGGGATCGAAGTAAACGAGGTTATTTATGCCAATTTGCGTTGCATGCATCGCTGTTTTAGTAATCGATGCCTGACTTTCATTATTACTATCGATTTTAAAATATAAATTTTAGTTCTGATTATGAGTAAAAGTCTAAGTTTCATATAATATTTTTGACATTAATTTGTAAACATTTTATTTCAATATACTAAAATGTTTTTCTAGATGCGTTTTTTTTTCAAATAGCCTTGAATAAGTTAGTGTGTATGTGACGTTAAAAAAAGTTCCATAATTATTCTTAATGGTATTTATTTATTCTTCCTGCATTGAAAGCTTGAAAATGTCACCGCTGATTTTTTTAACAATTGGAAAAGCTTTTATACAAGCAATAAAAAAATGTTACGAGTTCATTCACTGACCATTAAGAAAAGATCGGAGTCCTATACCTCGTACCCATTACCGACATTATCGATTTTTCGTATTCTGTAGTCAATTTTTCTTTTAACGAAATTTTACGAGCGTACGCACATTCTAAGAGATCAAAAGATGTTACGTACGTCCGCAAAATTTGAAAATGTTATATATTCAATGAATAAAACAAAAGCCTGTAATGTTAGTATCCGGAATCCCCTTAATTGTTACAATCGAATATTTTTGCAGAAGGTTCAAAACACTCAACCCGCTCAACATATCTGTACATTAAGCTACCATACAAAACGATTTCTTCTTTAATCCATGATCAAGCATTCTCAATAACCTCATATCTACTCTATCACTCTTCCAAACCCAGCAGGAATCCTCTCTCAAGATCCAGAAAAGAGTTAAGACTCTATCTCTCTCTCGCTCTCACTCTCTATATAAAATCCACTGGCCGCGCCCTTGGCCCACAGCATCATCCGCCTGCACCCCTCGGGACACCTAACAACACACACACACACACACACATCCAACCCAATACTCTCCTCGGACGCGCAGGTAGCGCAGCTCCTCGAAATTTCAGGGGGCCCGCGCGCGTGAATAATCGCCGAACTCGAAAACTCGGGCTTGCATCGAGGCCCGTGTTATTTATAATGTCCTTGTCCAGGGTCGATCGCGCTCTTGATTAAGGGCTCGCGGCCCTGATTGATGCTTGCGCTCGATCGCGGCCCGGCCTGATAAACACCTGAGCGTCCGCGGCTGTGGTTAGAGTTACTGGTGCTCTAATTATACCCGCCATTTTGCGCGCAGTGTTCGGGAAAATTTAAAGGAATTTATTGCGCGCGAGTTGGGGGATTTTTGGTTTGGGTATATGTTGTTATTGTTGGCTCGGGTTGCGAGATAGGATGATGGATGGTGGGATTCGATTGGTTTTGGGCGATGGGGGGTGAACGATGGACGACGTGTGTGGTGGTTTCGAAGCGTTTTCCCACTCAGAGAAATAAAAGGTGTGGTAGGAACCGTTATTAGAGTGCAGGTTCCAGTTAGTGTGCGTTTAGAGTTTAGTAAACCGTAAAATAAGTGACTGTTGCTGATAAATTGAAAAAGTATTTTTTTAACGAGACTATGACAATTCAAATTTTTATTAACTTCATTTTTGTACGCAAAATAGCTCAAACAAAAAATAAAAAACTTTTATACACTTGGAAAGTTGATCACAAGAAGTTGATAAACTGTAGCACAGTAAGACAATTTAAGTAAAAGGCTTTATTTCGTGAATAATTGACGTCACTTGCTTGGTTCTATAAAAACATAAAATTTTGAGATATCGTAGTCTTGTTCTGAGGGTGTGATATTGTTCTATTGAACTTTTTAAGTATCATTAAAAAGAGCGAAAACAATTCTGTATTAAAATGAAAAAGACCGTTGATGGTTTATTAAGATAGATACAGCTATTCTTGCATGATTTTGAGTAATAAGCAAACAAACAAATTAATAAAAAGCAAAAAAATTGGTATGGAAGTTTAATTAACTATTTTCAACCATTCTGGAAAACTAAAACGTTATATGTAATTTGTAACTGGTCTATGTACATTTCTGAATTAAAATTAACAAAATATTTAAAGGTTTATTAAGATCGGTGAAGCTGTTCTTGCATGATTCAGTAAGAAACAAACAAAAAGTAAAGTTTCAAATATATATATATATATATATATATATATATATATATATATATATATATATATATATAAGTAAGTATGAGGATAAGAATAAGGATAAGAATAAGGATAATGATAAGGATGTACTACTTCTTTACTTTAAGGAAGTACTACTTTTTTAATGAGGACAATCGATAGTTCAAGTGTATTGTTTTGTATGTGTTTGATAACAATAATATTTGTGGGTTTTCGTCATAACCGAATAAGTCAATCTCTTTCCTTTTTGGTTTTGAGCGATTTTGATATCCTTACATAAGTAGTATATTTTCAGATAAAAATACAAAAAAAATAAGGTAAATGTAAAAAAAGTGACCATATCTACTATTTAAGAAACCTTTTAAGTATTATTTTGAATTGAAAATAAAAACTTTAAACCTTAATATCTCAAAAACATAAAAAGTTAACTTATTTGAGTATGCCGGGAATGCCACAAATATAACATAGGTACATATGATTATGAAAATTGGTATATAGTAAAGAGATTTTTTTGTTACTTCTCAGTAAAACAATAGGTATTAATGGAATAACAATGGAAAAGTCGTGAGGCTACGAAACAGAGCGTTAAAATTTGCTTAAAGACTTTCATTGCAATTTCGTAGAATTCCCGCACTTACCGAGCGGTTAAGTGAAAGTTTGTATTTCTACAGATTGGATTGATTTGAAATTATATATTAGAAAATAGGAGAAATTTTCGATGCATCGTCTTAGCGTATCTATATATGTTTATATAATTTCGAGAAACGTACTACAGTCTTTTGCAGCTCGTTAATCTTTAACCCCGGGAGTTTCTGCCATGGTGTTCCGCTGCAATTACTCGTTCTGATAGAACTTATGATTTTATAAATATCATATTACAAGAGTATATACTGCGAAGTCTAAGTTATATTATAAAGTGTTATTACATTTGCACGACGTACGAGACATGCTATCGTGTACAATATCAAACGTTGTTAAACAGGATAATCGACATTAAAAGATTTCACTGAATTCATCAATTTTTTCAAATAAGACGAACGGCTTTTATGTTTCGCCTGCCTGATGTTGTGTATATTAATTAAATTAAAATTGCATACACACATTCTGCGGTGAGTACAAATAAATCATCGCCATAATCTTCTTGCGCAACCACCATTTTTATTTGAAAAACATTTAATTGGTGGTAATTACCGCGCATTTACATATGTACTTTGATATTCGCTAATATTATATGTTTTATCTGGGTTACTTCTGGATCGTTATTAAATTGTTGCCTGCCAGCAATACAACAACATCAGCACTTGTATAAGTTACGTAAAATAGTTGTACAACGGCAACTATTTTTCCAAATGATCTCGTGGTAGCTAATCTCATGTTATTGAGTTGAATGTTGGTTATGAGAATTAAAATACATTTAATATTCATTTTAAGGTAGGTAACACTGAAAATTTGATATTTGATATTTTCGTATTTATTTTATTTTTTACTTTATACAGTAGTTTCTGTATGGTCCTAAAATAAATTAATAATCCTATTTTAGTGAAAATTTAACTGAAAAATTAAAATTATTGATAAAAGACCATGATTTCTTCCATGCACCGCGTTCATTTATGTCAGAAATATTATTTTTAAAAATTTTAAATTTCATTTTCTTTTTTTAATACCAATTATATATATGAATTGACCAATTTAGTATTTTTATTTAATTCATTTGCTATTAAAAAATTATATCGAATAAGTAAAAGAATGATTGTACTTTTGAAGTAATAAATTCACAATTAGAAATAGAAAAAGTGAATCGGACAATTTTTGAAACATAAAATATTATGCACATTGCTCTGTTTCAAAACAATTCGATAAAATCTGATGCATATGGAAAAACCTACGTAGAGATTTCATGAGAAAGAGACACTTTTATAAAATAAATCTGTCCCTTTATTCAAACACACTTCTATTTTTTTACTTTTATTGTTGTATATTTAATACTTTTATCATCGCGGTTCAACAAAGTAACTATACACTTACAAAAACTATTAGAAACGAATTATCGCCTTTTCAAAAATAAAATTAAAAACGACGTTTCGACCGAATTCGAGTGTAGGCTCACCTCAAAGCATTCAAAGCCCTGCTAAAAAGGAAAGAAAAAAAAATCACAATCCCAGCTCATCACGATCTCGCACATCACCGCAGCCGAGCCAAAGTTTTGACAGTCATCATGCAGCACTGTGCAGATCACGCGAGCGCACATCGGGCAAAAAACGATCATTGAAATCGACCACTCTCTCTTTGGAGCAGAGCACTGAGATACACACACATACACGCGGAGAGATGCCGAAACGAAGCGTATAATGCCGCGATTAATTCGATGCGTAATTGCCGTGGCCGTCACGCGGTCATTCGTCCGTTCACTCGTTCATGTGCTCCTCTCTCATTCTCTCTCCGCGGTATTTACGTTATTATTATACGTATACCAGTCGAATAGAAATATATGTGCTCTCGCGCTTGGGTCCAGCGCGCGGAGGTCAATTGACGATTTATTCGTTTCGATATATATGTACTGGTCGCGCGCGCGCGCACTCACGTGTATTTATGCTTCCAATATGTGGAGCTTACAAATCCCCGAGCGCATGTAGGGAAGGGCGGGGAAACCGAATAATTTTCGGGTCTATTTGACATTTTTGAGCTAAGAAATATAAATTCCGTTTCAAGCGAAATTAACCATTAAATATGAAAATATCTCCTCGACTGATGATTCTTCAGTAATCTATAACTATAATATTTGGTTTCTTAATAAGATTCTGGCGTTTCAATTGAATTGCAAAGCTTTATTTGTGAGGAAGCTAAAGAAAAAAGAGACATATAAAACAATTAAAAGTTGGAGATCTGAAAGATGTGTAAATCAATAAAAAAAAAACGATTTGTAAAATGCGTGAATCGATCAATTAGATGAAGAGTAAATTACTGGTAAAATGCAGAATGGCAATGCCATATTGGTTAAGCAAGGTATATAGCAATATTAATTTTTCCTTAAAAAGCCACAATAACATTGTTTTTTCTTTCAAATTCCTTGCGATAAATACATTTTTATAAGAATATACATATTAACTAATTACCGTGCTAGTTTTCAAAATTTAACTAATTTAAAAACATGACAATTTATGGTCATTTTTAAGACCCATTTTATTAAAAATTATATCTGCGAGTTCCCGGATAATCTACTTAAGTCCACTTTTCATGTTTTTGAGATATTAAGGTTTAAAGTTTTCAATTTCCATTTAAACCAATGTGGAAAAACTCTGAAAAATAGTAGATATGGATACTTATATTTACACTTTCTTAATTTTTTGCATTTCCATATGAAAATATACTATGTAAGGATACCAAAATCGTTCAAAACTCAATTTAAAAAAACGGACTTAAGTCGTTTTTCCGTGAACCCACAGATATATAGAACTTGATTTTCTTTAAACAAGCGATTAAATGCAAATACTGGTGTCATTTCAGACATAACTAATCGCTAATCATATGCTTTTTTTATTGAATCAGGTCTCCCGTTGTTAGAGGATTAAGGATTTCTAAACTGTACTTTGGCGAAGAAAACTTCTACCGCGCCTAGAGGAGCGCAGCTGTTCCCCATAAGAAAGTAGCGAAAAACATGGCAGCTGAGGGGGCAGTTTTTCATAAAATTTACATGGAGATCACATTTATAAATAGATTTACAAGTTCTATACGTAACAAAAAAGACCTACCAATGTCGTTGTATATACTATATATTATGAAGGTATAGTGTAACAGATGGTAGCAACAAGTTTTATTGTCACATATTAAACTTGTATTTCAATTACTAAAAAATTTTCCCGTGTAAATCTTATGGCGCAGCTGCCCCCTCGCTGTCCATGCTTATTAGTTCATCTAGAATCTGTTAATATAATGCCGCATTGCAAATTTAAACTCCCAATAATGCCAAATAAAAATGTCCGATCAACTGCTGAAGTAATTTGTACATTAGTGTAAAATAAGTAGATTAATAATATCCACTTTTTATAACAAAGCATTTTTCGGGTTTAAATGAGCATTTTGATGTTTATTATTAATTAAAGTATCCCATTTACCCTGTGTTTAAATATCTCCGCTCTCTTAGGTATATATCGAATTATTCGCGAGGGTAGGTCAAATATTGAATTGCATTCGGCACTTTGTATTCACCCTAGTTGAGAGATGGACTAATTAAATGCATTCTGTCGCATATGTAGTGTGTAGGTAGAAGTGTTTGAGCGCAATCGATCTCCCGTGAGAAAACTGTTTCGTTATTTGTTTCAGTAAAGCTGTCATTGAATTTATGCTTATGTTGGTTTGTTATACGGTTGCGTTTGGGCTTCGCGTGATTTTAATTCGCTGAGCAGTAAATAAATAATCATTGTATAGGTAGGTGTATTGAAAATATTGTTCGTTATGAATTGAAAGCGATAAATCATATTATTGATAATTAAGCTGCATATTTAGTGTGTACATGAATTTTATATTCGTATTTCGATTTAAATGGAAGGATATATGCAATTGAACTTATAATAAAGCGATAAAAATTCATACATCATCAAAATCGAATGTATGCTAACGAGGCGTTCAATTGTGAAGTTGATTGTTATGTATAAGATGAATATTAAATTAAAACAATGAATGAAATTAAATTATTGATTGAAAATAATACCTGATACCTGCAGCTGTAATGATGTGTGTTACCTATAACACAATACAATTATCTTTATAAATAACGAAATTAGTATTAAAACTTTTTAATTTGCCATTTAAAATTAAGAAGAAAACATCATTGATATTGGAATCGAATCTATTCTAAGAAAGTCTTCTCTCACAGCTTGAAATATCGTTAATATAGACAAATTCTTGGCAATGTTTAATTCCGATCCCAATAAAATGTAAAATGCGGATTCCAATATTAAAACCACACTCAGTATAAATCAACTGACAATAATTATTAATAATCTAAGTAGAATATAATTTATTTGAAGTTATTGGAATGGGTGTATAATAGTATCCAAAAAATCAAACTGCCCGAGTTTATCGAAATATACCCATGTACAAACTCATCGGCATACCCAAATTGATCCACTATCCGATGTTTCCATCCAATGATATTCTATGTTTAGAGGTTGAACTGACCCATATTTTTTATTATTATTTTATTACAGTGTTAAATAAATTCTCTTACCTAAAAGAACTATTAGCCACTAATTTACTAATTTTGTAATAAAAATATATACATTGTAAATTTAACTATTAATACTGTAAAACTTTAATTTATTTAAAATTATTTTTTCAAAATAAGTATTTATCCATACACTAGTTGTAATAATTGCGCACTTAAGTCTATACTATAGTAAACATTGTATTTTCTTAATATCAGAATTACTTTTTACGTTTCCCAGTGATATTCAGTCTGATTCATCGAAAAATCTCGCTCCAAGTTAGTCAGGTGCAATGGCCCATCATTCCTACACACTTGTACCAATTTATATCCTACGCAGGTATACAGGAAACCTCGTCAATTTACCTCAAACCTCTTGTATACGCGTCGTCCGCTAGCGCCGTTGAAGCGAAGCCGCACAGAAGCTGCAGAATCTCAGCTCAGATTTTACTATATACAATCAATACCAAAAGTTAGTTAGCTTAGTTATAATTTATAATAACTAGTTATGCGAAGAACTTTTATAATTTTTTGTTAAGGACGATTATAATACGAATTAGGTGTTTTTTTTTACTTCTGTGGATATCTAGAATTTATCTAGAATATTCCTAACGAATTAGGTGTATAAACTATGAATATTACAAATCGAAGTACTAACTTTCAGTATACTAACGCTAAATTACAGTTCTTTGTATAAACTTAAAGAATAGAGCGAATCGTCCTCAATTTTACTTTGATTTTGTTTGATTGATGGTTGTCAAGGTCGTATTATTCAGATTAATACAAACAAAAAATTATTTATCCAATTAATTATTTCAGTTTTTAAGGTTGGGAGTATTTTTAAATTGGTGAAAAATTAATTTAACTATACCAATTTTCAAAAAATAAGAACTTTTGCTAAAAACTTTTATGTTTCTGGTAAAACATTGCCTAAAATTAACAAACATTTTAATTTTATATAATTATAGTGCGAAACTAATTTTATCTAATTCTAAATTTAAAATGTACTACAAGTTTTATTTAAGACTATATTTATACTAAAGCAGACAAATTTAGCTAACATTTAGAACCTTTAAATATTAAATTAAAGTATTTGTTGAGTAACTATCCTAAAATTCTCGGTTCGCCATCACTACCACGTAGTGCATATTCAAAACCCTAAAACAAAATTCCGACTGTACACTTCCACCTCGAAGCATACCCTAACTTTCATCACCGACTGTACATCAGCTCTCCTGCACGTTGCACTCTTAGCTGACTCTCCGCGTGTCTCCCATACCACTATACACACTATACTACAAACCTCCAATCTCCATCTCTCTCTTACTCCGTAGTACGGCAAACAGCGCCGAGCCGAGCCGCTATATACTACATCGGCAACGGCCTCCGCTCTCCACCTCCTCCTCCCCTACCCGTGCACAGCGCTACCGCCGCGCTCCGAGAGTTCTTCGACTCGGCGCGCGCGCGCAGCACAACTCAGTACCTAACTGCGCCGCTGCCGGGCCGCTGCTTTGCTTTGCCCTGCTCGTGCGCTCTCTCGCTCTCGAGATCCCTCGTTGTTGTTGTTGTTGTTGTAGTGATATATAGCTGGCAGCACCTTCGCCGCTCCAAAGGGACCGTACGAACAAAAACAGTGTGCCGCCGATGCTGCTCCGATTTTTCGGATTGAAAAATCGAGATCGTTTGGTTTTGTTGGTTCGCTGGAGCTCGCTTGGATTGGTGAATAATACAGTGCGATCGTTCTTGTGAGATTTGTAAGTGCGGATGTAGGAGGATCGGTAGGATGAGTCTGTGACGGCGATCATGAATCGCTGGGCTGGAGGAGAACCTGTTCGGCCGCGGCTCGGAAGATCGGCGTAGCGTCAAGTCTTGGATAGCGTGGAATCGGCTGTATACCGTGAGTAGTTGTGTATATGTATAGAGTTTATGGGAGATTCTTTTGTTTTGTTGCATACTTTTAGTAGGTTTAGCGCGGACGTCGCATGCGGTTTAACGATGTTTTTACGAGTTTCTTAAAATAGATGCAGATTGAAAGGCCGCGGTGGATTGTGTGCTATTTTTGTATGACTTGTCGGGATTTAAATAGTGAAAAATTGATTAACATTTGTAAAACAGGCACGTATTGTTGAAAATATAGGATGAAAAATATTTTGGTAACTTTAAATTAACCGTTTTGTATTAGCATAAGTCATAGACAATCGCTGTCAGATATATCGATCAAACACTAGCCCTAAACCTGCTAAAGTTTATTCAGATTCAAATATAGAATTAATTTCTAAATGATCGCAACGAAACGTTAGCGTCCGTGTAATAAAATAGTAAATTTCTTGATTAAAACGAGTTTTTTAAACCTCTGCAGGCCATTTTCGTTACGTTTAGTTTAAAACTTTCTACAGATAAAGATCTACGCCTACAAAAGAATTACCGTTATACGCACTTGCTGGTCGAAAATAAGTAGCATATAGAATACACAGCAATACGACGAACTCAAAGATGTAAAAAAAAACTGTATTCAACAAAAACACTGTTACTTCTTTACCATTAATCCACAGAACAAAAATAAACTCTTAATCAACCCCACACCTCATTACAATTCCGCACAAGCTCTCAAATCGTAAACATCCTTCGACAACCCTACCGATCTCTCTCTCCAAGAAACAAAAAAGAACACCAACTCCCAAAACAACTCGCCGCCAATGAAACGCGGCAACAATACCTTCGCCCGCGCACGCTCGCGCATCGATCAATCCCTTCTCCCCCTCCCAAAAAAATCGACGAGAGAATCGGCTATAAGCATTACATTATACTCCGGCAGCTCGCCGGTGCACCCGACGAAACGGAACGGAAACACTCGCCGATCTTAACGGGCTCCCGTCCTCTCTGTCCATCTCCTCGATTTCTTCCTCTACCTCGGTGCAAGGAGTGCGCGAGAGACAAAAAACGCCGCATGAATTATTTAGCATCCGCGCGTGCGCGAGGCCGATTGCCGATGCACGGCGCAGCGCCGCGCGTTTCCCGCCAAACTGCCGTTCTGCGGACGCGCGAGGCCTCTGGCTCCGAATTTTAGAGTTGCCTGGGTGTATCGGGTTCTTTTTTGTTTTGCTCTGTTTTTGCTTGGGTGAGAGAGACAGAGAGAGGGTTGAGCGAGGAAGGCGCGAGGGGGTTAGGCTTTTTTGGTCGTTTTTTTAGGGCGAGAGGAGGTACGAGGGTCGTGCGGTGCAGGCGGTGTACGCCCACCGGTAATAGATTCGTTTCTGGGGAGCTTCTTGAACATTCGGGGAATAGGGTGGGTATGAGGGAAGTAGATTTTATTGGGTCTGAGGCGTAGCTTTGTTTAATTGGTTTTTGCAGTTGGTTAGCGTGCGTTTAAAAATGTGTGTTGTATGTATGTTGTTCGATTTCGCTTCATAGATTGAGAACTTTATGTAGCTTTGCATATGGTGAAAGGTATAGGGAGGAATGATTTGTTAGATCTAAAACTACCCACTTTTAGTAACTTAAAGCGATAACAAAATTTAATTTATAATAGAAATACACTCAGAAAATGGGGTATTTAGTAATATTTACCTGCTGTAAACAGACCTGATTTGTATCTAATACCTGGTATTTGTGCGTTAAAACATATAATCTGCGTTTGTTTGAAAACTTTCCTTTTCGTATTTATTGAAAGTCTATTTAATTCAAACATAATCCACTGTATGCATGAGAATAGACTTATCTCTAATGAATTTATGATTTTCCTGTATGAGGCACCATGCATATTTTATTAGCCACCAGCATACGTGAATGAAACCGATTTAATTTTTGTAGTAAAAACCAAACTATTAGGAATATATATAAAATGTTTTTCATTTGTCTGTAGAAGGAGTTTCTTGCACTGAGTAATCAATTTTCTGAGTGTAGCCTATACTGCAAAATGAAATAGGTCATGGTTTACAATTAGAAATATTTTTTCTAAATAATAAGTTAAATAAATGAATGATGATGCAAACTTATTCAAAGTGAGAATTAAATAAAGCCATATATCATTTAGGCCACAAAGCAACTAATAAAGTGAAATTTTTAGTGAAATTTGTATTATTATAATAGTGTAAATTTGTTGTATTTGGTATTGAAATTGAGCAAATCTGTACCATAAATCCCATTATTATATATTTTCGAACAAATATCTGTAAGTAAAATCCCTTACATTTACGATCTGATCACCTATTATATTTTGAATGCAATTATATATACGATATATAAAAGTATATAGACAATTTAGAAACCCAAAATTATTACTTTCAGACCCAGCAAGTCGTTGTACATACTTATATACCCGACCTCTAAAACATAATGACGAGGAAATTCCTAGTTTGTCTGAGTAGAAAATAACATTGAATTTTCAGAGAGCACGAATTCAGCGTATAGAAGCTGTTCACCAAAAAGCAAACTTAAAAAAATCTGTTTGCACAGTCACGATCGCGATGAGAAAGCGCAAGTGCGAGCATTTCACCTGATAACCAAAAGCATCGATTTCCCCCTTTTTATAAAAAAAATAGCTCCAACGCACTCCGCAAAGTAATATAAATTCGAGAATAAAATGCAAATACCCCGAAGACGTAATGAAAAAAAAAATCAGGTACATATCGCGCGGTTATTACCGAGAAAAAGCACTCGTGCGTGTGTGCAGGGCACCGCGCTCTTATCTAAATGTTTCGAAAGTATTATGTCGCGCTGGAGCTTGAAATTATCTCTCTTCTCCTTCTCTCTCCCTCGTCTTCGTCTTCTGCTTCTCGTCGAGTGCATGTCACCATACTTCTAGAGACGTGTGTGTGTGTGTGTGTATACGACGTATACGTATTTCGTCGAGTTACGCAAACGTTCTTATCTTCACTCATCAAAGATTAGAGCTTCTTCGCGCCTTCGTCGTATACACACGTATATACGTATATTGGTATACGTTGTGCTGTGAGCAGCTCTTTTTTATTTGGTCGTTGAATTTAAAGGTATACAATCGTGTGCGGCCGGTGGTAATCATTTACCGAGGTGAACGAGCGTTCTATACCTCCTGCATGGGTCTTCTTATTTTTTTGTTGTTGCTGTTGGGCTTCTTTCCGTGAGGAACACGTGATGCTGCACATTACTGTCGTATTGTGCGTGTGATATAATCGTGCATGGTGGGGTTTTTAATGGACGCGATGCGGAGCCGAATTTGAATGAGTGAATCTCATTGTGGAGCTCGAGTAATACTCGAGAGTTTGATAGCGATCGGCTAACTCCTTTGAAACTTTGATTTGGGCATGCGAGCGTACAAGTAAAACAAGCAACAAAATGCCCCGAGATTCGTTATTTAAAAGAAATTTCATCATTTTTAATTCATCGTCGAATTTGAAAGTCGATCTTTTGTACAGAGAACCTGTAATTCACCTGTTGTATGTCATCGAATGTCGGATGTAGTGTTTCTCGTTTATCATGAAATTTTGAATTAATAGTAGGATATATACGTGTATTTAATTAAAATTAAAAAAGAATAATGCTTTTCTTATTCTATTCAAAATAAAATATTGTCTTTCACATAAATATACTTGCTTTACGATAAGGCTGCCCATTTGAATAAAATCAATTCACAATCAAGGAAATTCCCTACGCTGCAGTACATCTCTCTCAATCCATAAATTCTCCACAGCACGAAAGAAAAAATCAAAATTCCTTATCTCTCGAACCATTATACATACGATTCCACCTCGATCTCCAGCATAGACGACCCATCGTTACAACATAACGAGGCGAGCACGCGATAAAAAACGAAAATAAGCCCCGTAAATTTCCCCCTCTCACACACACACCTAACATTTACATCTATCTCGCACCTATACACATATCCATCGATAAGCTGCATCAGCATCAGCAGCAGCAGCTCAGTGGACAACGACGACGCAACACCTTTAAAAGCGCTTTCCTCTCGTTTTCTCTCTCACTCTTTCTTACGCGGATACATATATAGGTCTACCAATACACTAACCCGGCCTGCACGTAGATATAGAGGAGGCAAAGACCTCATTACCGGACGGGCGCCTCGCTACACGACGACGCCAACCGAGCACACACACACATATACATACATATACATATATACCTATATACATATATATACCTATATATGACTCCGATCGAATAAAGTCCTTTCTCCGAATGGTTCAATAGAGTCCGGCTGCGACTGCGGCGTTGGTGGTGTTCAATAGCGCGGCGCGCAACCCAACGCAGTGTGGATACCACGGGGGGAAATGGATCGCCGCTTTCCCGGGATTCCCGCGCTAGATAATAATCTTCGTCCGTGGTCTGTGTGAGCGCATGCATGTATAGGTATATCTACGTAATACAAATGGGGGGTATATGAGAGTAGAGTGGAGGTATAGGCGCAGGTAGCCGAGGGGACTGACGCCAGATACGTTTCGGTAGATTTCGGAGGTCCCCCCGATACGATTTTTCAACGTGATTTTGCTCCGTCGGTGTTTGGGAACGAGAGTGTCTTAATGCTCCACTTTGCGAATGGATATAGATTTTTGTTATTAATAGTAATAGTTGTGGAAGTGTTGGATTTTTTTCGAAATAACTTAATGAATATTTTGTCTAGAGAAATGGTTTAACTAATAAAGGTGATTAATTTTTGCAATTTGCACAAATTTGAATTCTTGTGTGATTTTTTAGTGCAAAACTACTATTTTAACCTGAAGCTCAAGTCGTTAAATTTGTTTGTGTTAGAGCAATGTCCACTCTATTTATTGACGTAATTATGTATATTAATAATATTAAAAAGCATACATTAATTTTAAGTAAAAATAGGTGTTCTATGCTTTACATAATTCTTATATATGTTAATATTAACAAGAAGAAATGCACTTTCTTATATGATTAATAAACAAATTTACGCGTCATAAATAGCAATGGCTAAGCTAAAGCAGAAACTGTTTTAGCTGAGTAACCGATTTTATAGGATTATAAACTACTACGAAACGAACAGTAAAGTAAAAGTTATATTTTCGATTTCTGTCAAAAATCTTAGTTTTGCGCAAATAACAAAGAATTCAAATACATGCAGATCACTCAAATAAGTAACTTTTGATTAAAATTTTTCTTCTCTAAATCAATGTTCAATACCATCAAAATAAGTGCTTTTTTTATAAATTAAATCAATATTAGTAATTTTCTTAATTAAATTACGCAATTGTAGAATACTATAGTAATTGTAATGATAGAATTAATCACATTTTATCTTTATGTCACTTATATTGAAATTGAAACACTAGCGACATCTTCCATAATTTTCTAACCATTTACGAAGTGGAGCACCCAGATACTCTCATTCTGTACACTGAGAGAAAGGAGCCTTAACAAGAAGGACGTACGACTTTGAATACGGAGAAAGACGCATAAGTTTTTAATAGTTGAGACACAGATCTGCTCGAGCATTCATATAAATTTAGTCCCAACGAATCATTTATACCAAGTATCTAACGATTTAACGGTTAACAATTCGTGCCTTACAGTTAAATTATCTCCTCAACTATAAATACTACCAGAAAGAAACATTCTAAACACCTGAATCGTTAGCTATACATGAGTAATAATTTTCCTCGGCTAAGCATCGAAAGCACCGAGTCTTGTTGAAAAATCGAGTGGGCCCTACAAAAACACAGAAAGGTTATCTGGCGTCTGTACTAAGGGGCCTCACATGGGTCTCGTTCCATCGGGCCGCGCCGCGCCATTGTACGGGCCCTCGTGGGGTCGGTTGTATACAACCGTCGAGAGTTAGAGGAGGGAAGGTAAGAGGGAGATCGTCTTCTTCTTCTTCTTCTTCTCTTGCTCGCTTAAATCTCGGTTGTCTCGCTTGTTTCTCCTGCTTTTTCCCTCCTTGCTTATTCTCTCTCTACGTGCGTACTTATTTTACTCGGTTGTACGCCTCGTTTCTTTCTCCTTTTTATACCCTATCTTCGCTCTCCATACGCTCACTTTGTTCCGTTTCTTTGTCGCGCGTATTATAAACGCGTTGTTTTGCTCTCGTTTAATTGCCGTGATTTCCTCTCCTTTTTCGTCCCTTCTTTTGTGAATTTATTCCTCTGCTCTCTCTCTCTCCCTTCTTCCCTGTCGTGATTCTTTTCTTCTGCTTCAGGTAAGGAGCGTACGCAAGCGTACGTGTCTTTGCGCTGAATAATATTTAAATCCTTTTTTGAAAAAATTTCGTCGTTTGTCGTGCAATGGTAGCCCATGCATAATATTATATTAGAATTGGGACGCGAGCGTGGCCGAGCGCGGGCAAGCTGTGGAGAGAGAGACATAACTCTGGGCCTTAAGGAGCTCGTCTTCAACCAGTTTTGTGTTTTTTTTTTACTTTCTTATACATGCTGATTCTCTTTTAAACTCATTTATCTCTTGTACTAGTTTTTTCTTTGTCCGCTAGACTTTTTTACTTCTTTCGACGCTTATTTCTTTTTCTTTTTTTCTCGTACAATCCTTTTCTCTCCCTTGTACTTAACTTCTCTTGCTTACTTTTTATTCAAACTCCTTCATTATCTTTTTTGTATTTGCTGTACCAATTACCTTTTTAAAAAATTATGTTCGTCGCTTTGATTGTAAGAAATGGACGAAAATGACTTTAAACTTGGCGGTCGATTTAATTAATATGAAGTTTTTAGTTAAAAAATGCCTGTGACTGAAATAAAAAGTCATGTGTATATGCATTTCTTAAAATAGTTTTCTAACAATGCAGTGTTAATTTTCAATTTTAGGTCGATTAGATATACCTTACTATTCTATTTCTTATCTAAACTAAAAAATGTTGAGGGAGCTTATTTTGATTTATAATTAATGATATATTTTCTATTATATTTACTATTCACTATCCTATTTTCTTGTCATAATAGTCATTACATTACATTATGTATTTCTACGATATTTTCATCAAGTATATTAGTTATTGCATTAAATTATTTCTAACAGCACCCATAGATCTATTACACAAATAAATATTTAAATAAATTTCCAAGCTTACAAAAAGTGAAATATTAAGATTAATCGGCAACAGCGATAACGATAGCGCACATCGCTCCATTCTCATTATCGCCTAAGAAATCCAAAGGTATAAAAATATTTTCTCTCGACACACGTAGATACACACACCCTATAACAACATCGATTCTCTTTCCACACACGAACTCCTCCATCCTCCAAACAACGTACACCATTTCCTCTCCGGCCCTTCTCCCGTTTCCTACCTCTACCCATCTATACATAGCTATGCATATACCTACACACACCTCTCCCATCCCTTTTTCAATTCTCCTCGTCTCTCACTCCCTCGCTCTCAAGTTTGGAAAAAACAGAGCCCTCGACGCCATCGAGAGATCCCCGTGGAGACGCGTACGCGTATACCTATTCTACGAGCGTCGCGTCGGTCCCCACGGGCCTTGGGGTCCCTCTCCCTCTCTCGTGAGTCCCCCATTGTTCGCAGAGCGGAGAGACAGGCACGGCCGAGCCCGCCAAAAACAGTGACTTTTGATATTACCCAGGCGACGGTGGGTAACAGGGTGCACAGTGGCTCTCGAGCGTTTTTCGACGCTAACAATGATGAGCTTTTTGCGCTATTTTGGGGAGCTCTGGGTGGCGCGTTTCCGCTCTTTGGGGCACGGGGTGTACGGATCGTTTGTTTGGATTGGAATTTCGGGAGCCGGGGATGGATCGAGGAGCGATCTGCTGTTTGTTTTGTATTGTGATTGTTTGATTTTCGAGAATTTGGGTTTGGAATTCGATTCTTGGGCAGAGTGGATGGGTAAATATGGATGAATGCATGTAACTTTGGCGGATTGTCGTTGTTTTATCGAGACTTTTATTTTTATTACAAATACTTCACACATTGGTGAATTTATTATGTACCAGAAATTAAAATTTTCGAGATCTGAGTAAATATTTCTTTTAATGGTGCTTACAAAATATTTGTTTGATAATAGCAAAAATATATTTAGTGTTAAGAAATAAAAAGAATAAATAATTGTATTAGTACTATTGAAAGAATTATTAACTTATACCACGAAATTTTCTTTTATACTGTAATGGTTTATGTTTCAGTTGATAGTTTTAGTTAAAATACCTTTTTTACTATAATAATTTCAAATACAAATTTGCCAAATGCATGTTTAAAATGATGTATGTACTTTCAAAGACAGATTGAAATATTAGTTTTCAATATTGAGCTTCGTAAAAAGTGTACCCGCGAACACGTAAATGGATTTTTAACTATACGGCTTAGAAGGCTCGCATTCATCACCCGCAGTCGAAATTAAAAGTTCCCTATAGCGAAACACACTCCATAAAAAGTGACGTTGAAAGCCATCGCTCTTTATCAGTCAAAATTGACTATCTCTCCGCGGCGAAAAAAAAGGAGGAACTTGAAGTACCTTTCTCTCTTTCGTGCTCTACCCATCTCACTGCTCCGACAAACAAAAAAAAATAGAAAGTTCCCTCGGCATAGAAGAGACTCTTTTAAAAAAGCCTCTTCAATCCTCGCTCGCAAACATCATCTCAGACGCACGTACATATTACTTTGAAAAAAAAAAAAATACCCGCGAGACCTCTTGTCGTTATTTATATATTTGCTCGACATCCATCGACAAGCGTAAAAAGAAACCCGCGGCACAAATCAATCTGCAATCAACGAACTCAATATTACACGCGTATCCGATCGATCTCGGAATCGCATAAATCGCGTTTAAATATTATCGAACTCGTACGCACATACACGTATGCCCATACACACATATACTTAAAATCACGCATTCAAACACACACAGGCACACACACACGCATTATGGACGGACACATACACACATACGCGTTATGGACACATTAACCTCGAGTAAGCGCGCAGTGCATCGAGCGCACAAACAATCCTCTCCGCGCTATCGCGGATATTATCTGGATATTCTTTTCCAGAGCATCATTCGTCGTGGTCGCGTTGCACGCATTATCGTTCACCGGCGCGGGCGTTTATCTACACGCATACACACGCACTCTCTCTCTCTCTCTCTCTCTCTTCTGCAGAGAGAACGCAGTGCGTAGATATAAATACGCACGACTCGATGTAAGAAAATAGCCTGACGCGCTATATTCCTACGATCCTACCTGCTACCGCTGATGTTAGTAGCTGCACCGCCGCTGCCGGGTTATAGCTGTATAAGTCCATGTATAAAGGATCCACACACACATATAGGTGTGTATCGCTCCATCTCCAGCGCGAGAGCAAGCGCGGCCTTCTCGAGAAGTAGGAAGAAAGAGAGACGGAGAGAGAGAAAGAGAGAAGCGGACAGGAGGAAAAACCAGTTTTACAGGCTCGCTTGGTGTACGCGACGCGAAAGAGAGAGAGAGAGAGAGAGAGAGTTGCCTCGTCGTTGCTGGAATATCCTCACCCACGCCCAGGAGCTATATTCGTCGGTCCTGCCGCGCTCGTGTGTACGTGTACACGTACAGCACCTATACACGCGTGCACGGTATTCCTTCCGCGGAATATCGCTCCGCTCGTTGAATGTCGAGGCGCTGTACACAGCTGTGGAAGGATATGCCTTGCTTTTTTTTCTTTTTACCCTTTTTTCAGAGACCCTTCTCTCGTGTTTTTATTATGCGGGGTGCGAGGCTTGTTAGAGGCTGGGCGCGGCGGCAGCGACGAGAGTCTCTCGGAGAGCGCGCTAAACGGTCGGCCGATTTTTACACGCTGATACGTTTGTGCTCCGCGTGCGCGCGCGCGGAGAGAAGGATAAAGAGAGAAAGAGAGACGCGAACGCGAACGAGAACGAGAAAGCGAGGTATAGTGGTGAATCGAAGGCTTTTTATGGGGGGGAGGTACGTATTATGGGCAGCGTCACGGATATCGTATAAGAGAAATTTTGATTTCGCGAAAGCGATATATCGCGGAGGTTCGTTTCGCAAAATTTGATACGGTTTTTATGCATTCGAAGCAGGATGTGAACAATTGTTTTTGGCCTGGTAGAAATGAGACGCTTTTTTCTGAATAGGTTCTGACCATTTTTGACACAATTACAATTATCGATGCGAATTTATTTAAAACAACCTGTTATTTTATCTTGATATTATCCACCCTTTTGTTATACGAGATTTAGCACTGTAACAACATGGATAGTGTCTCACCTCTGGGTCACAAATTTTTATGAGACTTTGAGAGATATATTCTGATACTGTAAATGAAAGATATTCTTTAATTGGTGACCCGAAAGTGAGACACTCTTTTTGTAAGTAACACCTTATTTTATAAAATAAAAGACTATTAACTTGTTACGTCTATTGTTTATTTCGTTTACTTTACGCAATGCACTATAAAATTGAAAAATTGTTTTGTATACAAAAAAATAAACGTATCGAACACAACTGATCAAAAATTACTAAGGAAAACCGACTAACTCCCTACTAGGAAATTCATCCATGCTCTTACCTAAAATAACATCTATACATATTACACCCATAAACTTCAAAACAACAAACTACGAAATCTAAATACATCTAAACTTTAAAAAAAACTAAACCATATATATAAAGAACTACAGAAACTTGCGTAAACATCCCGCCGAATCTCCGATCCTACAAGGCCCGGAATTTCCGCGCTTTACCATCTTTAAAAAAACATCAATTTTCAAAAAGCACACCCAACCGCACCCGAATCCTCGAAACCTCGATCACTATATACACCGCGCGCGCGGAACATCTTCGCCTCGCCATACGCACACACACCTATATAACTCCCGTGCAAACGCGCGCTATACTGCCGCATGCTCGGCTTATTTGCTCTCTCTCTCTCTCGCCAGATTTCAAACTCCTCCGCGTCCAGAGACGTACCCAAGCAAGCATACTATATATATAACACACGTGGCGAAAAAAAGAAGGTAGACGAGGGAACCTCGAGCGGAGACACGTGCCCGGCATCTGGCGCATAAGGCCCCCTTTTGCGATTCGCCGGAGACAAGGAGGCGCGCGGCGTCGTCTCTTCTCTATCCGAAGCGCGCTGTATGTGCTACGCGCAGACGGAAAGAAAGCGGAACGAAATGCGTTAGCACGTGCGCGCGACATTGGACTTGCGTCGCTTCTTCGCTATTTCTTTTTTAGCTCCCGCCTCGTCGTCGTCGGTGTACTTTGCGCGTCTTTCTTTTTTTGGGAGGGGGGCAGCACGCGCCCGCGATTACTTATATTTGTCAGTGCAAGCGGAGCGACGAGGGTTTGGGTTCATTCGGTCTTGTTCGGTTGTCGGAATTAATTACGAGGTTGAGGTGTGTGTGCGTGGTGGAGAGGATTGGGAGGCTGTGTAGTTGTGGTCGTCTTGTTTATGCATAATTCGGGGATGAGTGTTTGACGTTGGTGGTAATGCGAAGAGTTTGTTATTTTGAATTTTAATGCGGAGTTAATAAGTTGCTGGGTCTCGGTTGAAGCAGGGGAACAAGTATCTGCTGATTAAAGTAAACGTACGTTTCGGTAGGGTTTTAAACATTATTTACTTGGAAAGTAATGAACAGCTCAACAGTCATCTTTTAATTTTGTTAATTGTTCTCTAAAATAAAATAAATATTGATAATAGAATACATATTTTTCGTTGTTTCAGTAAAGCATACTGCGGTTAATTGAATTTAGGAGTTCTTTGAATTGGCAACTTTTAAAATAAATAAAACTATTATTTGTTTGATTTAAATGATTTCTTTAACCCTCGAAGACCTGTGGGTCCTCCAAGTCTCATACATTGTGTCATTTTTTTTTAAATTGTCATGAGATAAACTTGAAATTATACAAAATAAATATGTCCATTTAATCGAAGTTGGTCATTTCCGTTCTCGCAGTGGGATAACAAGTCATATTTGACCGTTAGGAGTTGAGAAAATTAAAAAAATTTCTTTTAAATTTATTGCACATATCCAAATTCTGAGACCCAACGTTAATTGCCGCTGAATTGTATCAGAATTTTTTGCCACGATTTGTTTACTCGGGACTTATAGATAGGATAAGCAAAGCAATAATATAATAAACGTTTATTTGAAATTACTACATTTCTTCACTGCATAGCCTATAAAATTATCTCGAAATGAAGAAGATGTTATATCTACAGATACAGAGTACATTCTTCTGTATTTCCCCTCGTAAACACTTCGAACGACCGTCCATATAAGAATCATTTACCGTGGGGATCCTTTACAATCTCGGTCCATCAAGCTCAAATCCTATCGGTTTCTTGACTCTTCCCCCTTATCTAGAACTGCGATCTATCGCTTTATTACTCTCGAGAAAAAAGCCGCAGGTTCCATCAAACCGTATCCCCAACTACCTCATCCAGGCCAACAAAAAAGAATCAATCTGCACCGCGTACATACGCACAAAACTCCCATCCTCCATTCCTCGAAACTCCTAAAAAAAGGACACTAAAAGAATCAGCGCGCGACACCCGAGCCCCAGATTATATCATCATTAAAATCCAATTTCTCCGCGCGGCGCGCGATTAAGTCGCGCGTCTCTTACCTTCCTTCCACGCGTCTCCCGGTATCAAAAAAGCCGCGCGAGGATATCCTCCCAAATGAAAAAAAAAAGGCAAAAAGTCCCCAGCTCCGGCGCGTCGTTAAATCCGCATCCCTCCCCTCTCGCAGCATCAGCATCAGCCCTATCTCCGCGAGTATATCTCGGCGAGTACGAGTGTATTATACACAGCGCACTGCCGTAGAGGCGGCAAGCAGCAGCCGCTTTACTCGTTTTATTGTACCCCCGCGTGTACGTTCGTACGTACGTACGCGGACTTTCTCGCCCGCGGCAAGGCAGCAGCCGGTATGTAGATGAACACGGCGATCGCGTTTTCTGCTGCTGCCTCCGCGCGATATTAGCCACCGCCTTCTCTCTCTCTTTCGAGCTTGCTGTCGAGTGTATACTTGTCGCCTGCGACTTGCTGCTGCAGCAGGAGATACGGGAATAATGTTGATGTCGTGTTGTATAGGTACCGAGGGAGAGGGGAGACGGAGGTTTTTTTTCGTGATTTATGGGATAGGCGTCTGAGCGTGGTTATTGTTTTGTTTATTGAAATGTTTGGTAGGATTTATGGGAGGTGGTGGTAAGAAAGAAGAAGGGGGTTGTTTGTGAGTGATGGCAGAGCTGATAGAGGTTTTTGAGAGATCCGGAATGGGTTGAATCGTTTATAAAGGCTTCGTTGGTATTTTAACATTTAGTTAGGTCAATTATCTCGTTTTACTGTGTAATGACACAATTTTCTGCATTACTAAGATCAACGTTTTCATATCAACGTTCAGCAGACTGACGTTTAAAAGCATCGATCTGAAACTTTCATAGAATCTTTATTTTATGTAGTATCTTGGATTGGTCGGAAAAGTTTTCAATATATCAAGTAAGAATTTAAATAGCTTCCGTAAAAATTCATGGATATGCTATATTACGTCTACTAACATTTGGATGCAAACGAAATATATTATTTTATAGAAATATTTTGTGATCAATGCATGTTACTGCAAGCAATAAAAGTTTTAAATTGATTTGTTAATAATCACCTCAGCGAACTGTACTTCTGTCCAGTAAACGTTAATGGTAAACTTTTGAAAGCTTTGATTTAATTGATCAGATTTATATTTTACATAAAAAATATTGTTAGTACTTATACATAGCTTTAAAGGAATTTCAATGAGGTATTATTAGCATTTCCATATATTTATTCTCAAGATTTAACCCAGACCGGATATCTCAAGAGAAGTGCATTACTGTGAATGCACGTAGAAATTAAAAAAGAAATGACTTTCGAGAAATATTTACTCGATCTATTCTTCTACGTAAAATGGAGCTCAAAACTAATCTTTTCCACGATAGAAAATTCTATGGACTTCCAGTAGGTGACAAGACGCTGCTCCAAAGTAAGGTAGTCGATCAAGATAAAAGGGTGGTAATCTTCTTCTTCTTCATCTTCTTCTTCTTCTCCCCCGCTGCTCACTCACAAGAAGTTCCTCTTTTGTGCGACTAATTCGTCATTTAAGGGATGCCGATCCCTTTTTCTGGCACAAAAGAAAATCCATTCAGCCCGAATCGATTCTCTGCGCTGAAGAGCGAATATATTCAAAAATGAAATTCTAATCCTTTCTTGCGCTTTATTACAAACACATAATTATCTAGGTACAAAAAAGTCGTACACTCTCGAAGTAGGCCGTTCAATCTTCTGCCCCTAAGTGAAACGCACAATGGATATATAATTATCTCTCTAAAAACCGTGCTTTTTTGTTGCTCCCCGCCAGTAAAAGTCCACCTCGTACCTCGTAATCTAAGGCAGCAGCAGCCGCGTAATTATCCCTAGCCAAAAATTAGTCCATCTAGGCTGTGGGCGGTACATTAAGGCAGCTTTAGCGTTACACGTCAGCTCAGAAGTTCATTTTATTCTAAATCACCGTTGGGTAACTGAACCAGTAAATGACCGGGTCACGTGAGATTTTTATTCGTTAAAAAGTAAACTAGCAAAGCATCTGGACAATTCAAAACTATATTTTTATACTTATAGGAGTATTACATTTCTTTTGTGTTACTATGTGTTTCTGCATAAGTTTGTTTTTAATACTTCTTTAAGTATTATAGCCATTTACTAATACCTGGTCATTTACTGGTCATATTGCCCTATAACAGGTGGTTCTCTCCTCCGATCTATACATTATACTCCGTCGTCGCATAAAACATACATAAATAATAAGAAATTCTTGAAAATACCCTCAAATCGTACATATATATGTCAGACACAAACTTTAGATAGCTATATTTATTTCATAAAATGGGATTACTATAACTACATAATTTTTCTTATTTTATTTAATACGTCTCACGCTGTACTTACAAATTCTATCATCGCAATACCCAATGCAACGGCAGGCCATGCAATTATGCACACAATCCTGATAAAAGTCCTATCCTTAATCCACATTTAAAACCAACAAACTACGCAGCATTTGCAGCGCCGCAGATCCACCTCCACCGAAATCCCTCACCTCCCACTTTTCTCTCGTTCTCCGGCACGTACATAACTCCTGGCGGACGCGGGACTGACTAATGACCGTCGGCACCTCGAGAGCCACATCCACATCCACAGCCACACACAGAGACGCATGGAGACTAACCGCGACTTGGGATTAGTTTGCGAGCGAGACGAGAGAAGAGTATATACCTACTGATATATACTCCGGTGGTCCGGAAAAGCCTCGGGACGCTGTATTGCGTCGCGCCGCTTGACGAACGACACTAATCTGAAGGGAAATTCGCTCGGCTGCGGAATTCCCCCCTCTGCGACTTAGCGATGGCCCACGTGTTTCGGCCGCTTATGCTACGCAGACTACTCTCTGTTTCTTACCTTCCGAGAGTGTGGGGGGTGGCCGACGAGGGCGGGCTCTGTGATTTCTCTCGTTTGGTGTACGTGTCGGGTAGACACTAGGCTCGAGTGGATTTGTTCGGCAGTCACAGGGGAAAGAATTAGTACAATCGTTCTGGTTGATATTAGAAAAATATTAATGATCAGAGAAGTAAGAACTATAATAGGGTTTTAAAGTGGTCGATAAGTGTAGAAAATATCGAAGACTTACTTAGTTTTAATGTAATAAAATAATATGTCTTGTTGAATAGAAATAGTCCATATCTAGCATGTATATAAGGAAAGAAGGCTTCTATAGTAAAAGTCAATAATACTGATAACTTAAATATACTGGTAATAGCAATTTCTGGGGTTATTTGAATAGGCTTCTTAACTTATTTTTTGCATGACCAAGAATGCTGTCCAGCTAATATTTATTAAGTAGCTTGGAATATGTAATGTTCAAAATAATGAGCGGGAAAGCAAGCTTTATTCTAGTTCGTCAATAAATAGCAAGCAAATAAAGTCTGTATTTTTACATACCACACCGTATTTATTTATTTAGGTAAGATCAATATTATTTGACTACGAAAGTTAAAGCGAAACTCCGTAAAGGGATCACAGGCTTTACTCGTGGCTCTCGAGCTAATTTCATTAAAACGTGAGAGACTGTGTTCTTTGGAAGTTAGATTTCAGGGTTTCTCGTAGACGCCTTTTTTTTTGTTTGTTTGGGAAATTCGATTTCATTCTGTGCGCCTTTGCTTTTATACATCTGCGAGGCGACCGAGAACACTTGTGCAAACTGTTGACATAAACGTGACTGACGCGTTTTTTTATCTTTCAAATTAATAAGCGCGTCTGTTCATTTCAAGGTTTCGTTATCTACGCGCAATACACCGACATTGGCTGTTAAAATCTTCGAGTGCAGCGCATGTTTTTCGTTGAAGTGCACGGTACTGCACAAGGCTGAATGTCAGAATTTGCAATTAGAGATAATATTAGTTACGATACTAGTTTTCTAGGAAGATGCGTGCGTTGCAAACAGCGCGGTAGCGAAGAAAAAATTTGTTACCAAGGCACGTAATCTAAGCGTATTACACTAGTTGCATTGAAAATCCAACTGAAGTATTTTAGTATCACTATTAGAAACTTTATTGTATAATAAATTATTATTGATTGTAATGTGTATCGATGTTTTACGATTATATAAAGTAGACTTACATTATTATATACATTTAAGTGTGATGTAAATAACATTCGAATTTCGTATAAATTACATACAAATTATTGAAATAGTAAATTACATAATACACTGAAAACTAATCAGCAATCTCGACAATTAAACATTCCATTTTTTCCACTATCGCCGCGCAGCCGCTTACGCAATCTCTAATGCTCGTTCATATTATCCCCGCAATCGATGATCCTCTATCAATAATAAAACACTAAAGTCTCGCAACGCTCGCCACAATCTCGGCGCAAATCGACAGCCCCGAGAAAACTCATCGAATCCCCATCGCGCGGCAATAAAACGACGCGCGGCACTCGTAAGAATCGGGGCTTCCCCGGATCCTTAAAGGCTGCGCACGCGCGCGAGAAATAACGAGCCCCGGCCAACGGCCACCTGTTATTCGCGACAATTATCTCGGATTGAATCGATCGCTTGCGCCCGACTGCTTGCCTGCCTCTAATTCGATTGGGCACGCGTGAGCTGTGAAAGAGCCCGTATATGGACAAATCCATGGAACTTCTTACTTTTCGTTATGTATAAAAAAGTAAAGAATAATCTGCAAGTACATTATCGCGCTTTTGCAAATATAATTATACACCTTTCAGAAGTAATTTTTGCAATGATATCTTGTTGGAAATCCCTTTATGAAATTGAAAGTACATTGATACCTGCTGGTTTTCTGTTAACTCATGATAATAACATAATTTGATCGCAACTATATAGAACAAATTGAAATAGAATTTTATTTCAGTTGCGCTGAGGTAAAAAATAAAATTCGTTCAGCAATCATGCTTTTAATACACATATTTCGAATGCATCAATTAGTACACAAGCGATACACGTCTGAATTTCTTAATATTTAAAGTAGTGACAAATGAGGCTATTAAAATTGGCGATTTACCACACGGTGCAGTCATCAGATTACTAAAGTGATACCCATCTATCATTTTCATCATAAATGAGTTACACATTTTTATCATACAGTTACTTTCTTTAAAGAGAGACATTCAGAAATTGACATAATAAGTTACATGCGACAAGTATAGCATTATAGAACTTAAAAGAAATATATTCGAGCTAATATTAATGATTTCTCTATCTTCGATCATTGATATCGAAAGGTCATGCTTGCACTTTGGACTTGATAGCAGATAGATATTTTGTTTATACCGAGGGCAAGTAAATGCCTATATATGGTATAAATATACAATCTTCGCGTAGTAGACTTAATAGTTCGATAGATTTACTCACAATATCGAGGGCGGATCGCGATCCGCTTCCTCGAGTCTAAAAGCGGCGTTTTCTAAACGACCTCACCCATACTTATACGCACACACGCGCGCCCGGTTATAAATGATCTCCGCGATGCTGCTCGACGAGCCGTGAAGCCTCGGTATTGATATCGAACGCCTCTCTCACTCACTAAAACGTGTACGCATATTATACGCGAGAGATCGAACTTTCGTTGATTTTGAAACGGGCGTGTATATAGTTTTTGCCGCGCTTCGTTAACCGATTTGCGTGCGCGCGTTTATCGATTTCGTGCATTATGCTCGGGCACACCGTGCGGAAACTCTTTCCACAGATCGCCGGTGGATTTATTGAATTGTTGCCGGGCCTCGATGCCTCACTTAGATTATAAATCGCTGCGCGATGAAGGTATTATATGGAAGAAAGTTGCGGCGCGCGATCGTTACTTTCTACGGGATTTCTCGGGGGGGATAAAGGCCTCGCTGTACTCGTGTTCGCAGCGCAACGCAACGTGAGCGCTATACACTGAGAGAATGGTTCGGTTAAGCTTGCCGAAGTCGCGTTGCTAAGTTTGCGGAGGCCATAGTCTGTCATTCTTACTGAGGAGTTCGGTAAAAACTGCGGAACAGTTCGGCTGTTTTGACGGATGTGTATTAAAAGTGATGTGTGCTGTTGCGCTTTATTGTAGCCTCATTATCACGTTTGTGATAAAGTAAAACAGAAGTAAGGTTAAAGTAGAACATCGAAAATGTAACTTAGACTAACTAATCATATATAAAAAGGTTACAAAAATAAGAAATTCATTAAAATATTCATTATTTGTGAAAAAGTGAGGTTAGGCGTGTAGCGCTATTCTTGCCGTATACATACTACCGAACTCACTTCGGTCAAAACTACCGAACAGTTCAGCAAGTCTGACCGATGTATTTTCACAGTGTAATGTAAAGAGATCGGGTGCGCAAAACGCGCGTACGCTGCGTTCAAACTTTGTACACGGGCGTCCGAGTTGCGTTGCGCTGCGCGCGCGAGTATACCAAGACCTTAAAGCCTCGGTCTTTTTTACTCTCGTAGTTTCGCTGGGATGTCAGTTTTTATCGCGATTCATTACAATGATTATTGATCGGAAAGCTCTATTCGATGCTAAGTGCCGCGAATGTTTTGTGGATATTTGTTTTCGAGTAGATAATTAAGCGGAAATTATGGTACGAGCCGTGCGCGGGTCCATTACCCGCAACATAAACGATCATTAGAAAAACTTATGGCTTGGACAAAATACACGCTTGCCCTGGGGAATCAAGAAAGCATAAATCAATGTAAAGCCGTGCCGCGTGGTACTAAAGCTAAAACCTATCTTTAAAATTCATCCGCTGGCACGGGAAAAGCAAAAATATTACTCTAAAATTGAAACGATCCTTGTAACACTGCCCAAGTGCCCACCTATATAACCGAAGTAGAAAGCGTCGATCGGATAACCCCTGCACGAATTATTATAAATCGCGACTATTCAGAGTTGCCGGTATATCGGCCTACATCGAGGTCCTAGGCTATGTATGTATACCGCGACGAAGGCCCTCGAGGCGCGACGATATCTCTGTCTCCTTCGCTCGCGAGTTTCCGGTGTGCGCTCGCGCTGCAGGTGTTACGCGATATCCACCGCGTGGTGTACGGTTATGCACCGGCGAGCCGAGTAAACGCCTTGAAATTCGGTGGAAAATGTGGAGCGGTGGTTTATCGGTTCGATTGGAGAGGAAAAAAAATCTTTTATTCGACCTTCTTTTTTTATGATTGTACTGTGTGTTGCGGATTCTGTGAAGGTAATTGTACGTACAGTACTGCTGTTGTGTGATGTCATTTAGACGGTGTAACGATGCTTTAATTGATAATTGAAAAATCGATTAACAAACGGTTTGAAGAGCTCAATTTATGTAAAAGCACTTTACAGTTTAGAGCCTAATTAGACGGAAAAGTAATTACTTTTACTTGAATACGTAAATTAACGACGCTTCAAATCTGTTTTCATTTTCAATATTTTTCTTCTGTGTAAAGCATTGCAAGATTTCAATAATATTACAGTCTTCCGTTCATCAAAATGTCTATTTTGTGATTATTCTTTTCACACCGATTTGTACGAAACTGCCTTGTTTCTAGTCTAAAAAGCACTTCACAAATGCTCTGACTTTTACCAGGACTTCCAAGACACAACATTCACATTTCCCAAAATCATAAAAAGTGTCACTACAACAGCCGCTCTTATCACCCTCACGCTACGCTGCGCCATACATCGAAATCGGCAAAGAAGGCCGCGCAGGGCGTCTCGTCTCCTCTCTCCGTAGGGAATAAAAAGGGTCCTTTTAAGACTTTCGAAAATTACTCGACACGATTCTCTTTCGCTCTCTCTCCATCTCTCTCTTTTCCGATTATCAACGGCTCGGAAGTTACGACTGCGACTACGACGACGGCTCAATGGCTCCCTTTGTGCGCCTGCGCGCGCGCGCCAGAAATTCCGTCTAAATGTAAACGACTCTACGTGCGAGCGCATAACTTTTTATTGTTTGCGAGGGTCATAATGAGGAGAGAACCAACGCGTGAGAGAGCGACGAACGTGTATAAATTAGGCGTTCGGGACCTTTTTCTCCTCCTTCGCGGCGGGGCTTTCACGAGGTGTGGGTATATTATACGTGTATGTGTGAATGCTCTCTGTTTGCTCAAGCTTGGTGTAAAATTGAGAAAATGAGAATGACGGGGATCGAATGCCGGTGCATCGAATGGTCGGGCGTTTTCGTAAGTTGGTTAGAGTTTGGTTTCACGCTGGTGTAAAAAGGTTTTTAGGTGGTGAATGCATAAGCAAATACGTTTGTTCTTTTGAAATAAGAAATGAATTTATAATGTGTTTATTGGAAATAAGAGATATTTAAAAAATGAAAGTTCTTGAATAGTATTTTGCAGTAAATCCCAGTAGATAAAAGTGAAAATAACTGAAGCACTAAACGTCAAGTTGTATTTTCCGGTTGCATGACTCTCGATAAAAACTTATCGCGCGGTTACATTTTTCCGGTCAACCTCTTGATACATAGAAAAACAGAATCCTAGTTTCTATAAGCACTATGCAACTACGTATCCTTTATATTTTCACACTTCTATGCAATTCTACATTTTGCACGAAAACACGTTATCGAGAACACGAGTACAAAAGTGCAAAAAAATCTACTCGTCCTCTCTTAACTCTCTATATTATATTGAAAGCTACGCGAACATCTGTTGCGAACGTCATAGTAACACGTGGACTGACAACCACTTTCCGGAATAGGATCAAACTCACGTAGGATTATTGTTTCACACGCGAAACTTTTCTCTCCTCTGTGTCATCATCGCTACTTCCTCGTCTCATCCCAGAAGAAAATCATTCTCAGCAATCGTACTATTAATAAAAGCTCTAGAAAATATAATGCAGTTTTGTTAGAGTTAAATATTAATGGTAACTGTCACAGTAAAATTATATCAATTGAAACTGATAAAATATTAGGTATTATATTGTATACATATTATTATATAGAACTTAATGTATACTTATAATAACTAAACAAAATCGAATTTTCTTTAAAATTTTAAACTTTTTACAAATTGTGTAAAGTATACTAATATTGTAAAAAGTTAAAAATTTTATAGAAAATTTCGATTTTGTTTAGTTATTATATAAGTATACATTAAATTCCATATAGTAATATGTACAAAAATTATTGTTTTTTGTTACAATTAGATTACAATATAACAATTGAAACTAAATATTTTAGAATAATTAATTAAAAATGTATATATGATTTTTTCTATCCTTTAATTATTGAAAGGGTCAGTGCATCAATATAGTTCATTATATAACAAAATATAGTACCCTGCCCAATCAGCTATTTTTTTACTATTATACACAATAATCACTAGCAATCTATTCTTTCTCAGTACGGAAAAAAATCGGTAAAAAAGCAAGAAATAATCCTCATCGCGGTATCGACTGCAACTTGCAGACGTCACTACTTTGCCGCCGGAAGAAAAATGTAATTCTACAAACGCACGCCGCGCGCGTGGAGTATTACGAATAGTAGGTGCGCGAGACAGCGCGTCGCCAACGCCGAACGATTGTCGGCTTTATCGGGGCTTTGTTGAAATCGTCGAGAGCGCGTGTTTATGTGCGCGCGTGAAGAATGTTTGTGCAGCTGAGCGAGAGATACCAAGTGCACGATTTCCGCGCGTGCGCCTCGAGCTCCGCACTCGTCGCGATAGTCGACTTGTAGTGATACGTTTTGGGGGCTCTATTTTGTATGAACTCCGTCGATAGTTGCAAGTCGATCTTTTAATTCTCGATTTTAGCCCATCATTCTGCATATAATCTTTTTATGACTTTAAGCTTGTAAATTAAAACTTTATCTAATCGTCGAGTACTGTATATTCATAAATTCGAGATAAAAAATTGTCACATGCACTTCCTCGAGCAATGTCGGAGGGTGAGTTAAATTATTTATAATGAATGTAAATTCTGAAAACGGGCGTAATAACGTCGTTCGCGATGGCAATTAGAAGACACTGCCGAGATCGGTTAGCGCTCCATCAGCCTCGTAAAGAATATAATGGATTGCCGATCGTTAGAAACTTTTAGATAATTTATGCCCAATCGTCGTATTTCTCTCGGAAGGCGTTCAATTATCAGAACTTTACGGCGCGAGCCAAATCAAAGTTTATTAGAATATTAAAACACATCAAATAATTCTCGACTGTGAGAGCGGGGAGCTCGATCTCGACCTCATTTTCGAGCGCACGGCGTAGCTCACCGCGCAGTCGTAATTACCGTACTTCTAATTTATGGCCTAGCCGGGAAAACTGAGACGTGGCCTTCGAGGAAACGTACAATTTGTCACGGCTAGTTTCGTGGCTCGGGAAATTTCACGGACCCTTTGTCGAGCTATTTGCGCCTCGCGCACCGCTGTAACAGGTGAAAATTGAGCTGGCTGTTAAATCTGGGGCGCGCATTGATTTCTTGTTGTAATTTTTTTTAATATTTTTTTCTCATTGGTATTGGAAATTCAAGGTAAAATAAACGGTACTTTATCAGGATAAATAATTTTTTATTTAAATTTGAATAAAGATGAATTAATCACTCAAGTTTTTTATGTAAGTACGCTATAAAATTTCAACAACCTAGTATAATGTAAACTAATATGTTTGAATACCTTCTATATTAGTACAATTTTTGTAAAAATAATACTTAGAATCTTTATTACATGTCGATTTTATCGATTCTTCGGATTATTATCACGTGACAAAGTGATGTGTCAATCTATTTTTGACAACAGAAGTCAATTAACGATAACATTTTTCCACACGTTGACATTACGAGGCGAATACCTATCATTTTTTCAGGTTCATTTCGAACATATTTCTACAAATTTTAGCACTACACATAATAAATTACATACCAATATATTAAGCAAAAGGCAGTAAAAGAAAATATATACAATAAAAGTAATGAGTAAATGCAGAATAAACAGTAATCAATCATCAAAATTTCTCGCATCTCCTGAGTAATTCGCCTAATAACTCAAAGTTTCCTCGCAAAAGTCAGCCAAGCGCGCATCGCTCGACTCACCGCAACTCCGCTCCTCGTCTCCTCTCCCAAACTCACCTGCGTGCACGCATGCTCGCGCATCGACTGCACCGTGTCTCCCGCTCGCGCGGCACGCAAATTACCCATCGGGCCGAAATTCCTGGCCCACGGTATCTCGAGTTTCACCATTAAAAGCCCGTATATCGGCTTTTAATCGCCGCTCAAGAGCCCTCCGCCAAGATCGGTATCTGCAGCGGACAATTAATGCATATAATTCCAGTCGCGTATCCGTCTCGTTAGTCGCGCGCCCGGGCCATCGATCAAAAGCAGAGCTCCCCGAGAAACTCGAATCCCGCGTCCACAAATTGATTGTACGAATATACATAAAAAAAAAGCGCCGAAAGAAGGAACCCGCCGCGGCTTTCGGTCCAGTTACACGCGCACTTTTCGTACAGCGTTCGCGTACCGTTACGATCGAGACGATCGATCGATCACGAGAGGTGCCGCCGCTGGCGCAAGGTTGGATTCTAATCCGAGGGCTTCTTGCTACACTAGTCATAGGAGTGTAGTATATGGCTTTGTGAATGTGTGTGCCGCTTGAGGTTGGGTCTATGTGATGTGCTCGGACGTGCGTATGGGGGTCCTGCGGGTACGATGTGGCCCGGATTCGTGATCCGAATACACGGAGAGAAGTGTGCAGCGCGCGGTGACTTATTTTGACATGGAAGTTCAATTAGAGCGAGCGAGAGCGAGTGGTATTTGTAACGGAGCTTTTGATCGATCGCGCGTAATTTTTGTGCGCCGCCGGTTTGTTTTGTACAGGCCGTGTTTGTAAGGTAGTTGTGTTCCTGCTGCGATAGCCAAAGCTGAGCTAGAATTTGCAAATAAAAGTGCTATAAACAATGAAGATATGTGTATAAAAGTGAAGATAAAATTTTTGAGCGTTAATAATTTATTCAGAATCTGAAAAAGCAATGAAGTAAAAATAGTTACATAAAAAGTTAATGTTTTATGACTTATGCGGCGATATTAAAGAGAAATAAAGGTAAAAGAAAATATATATTTTTACAAAAATTGGTAAGGAATGGCTACTTGATAGTCTAAACATCGGTTCTTGTAATTAAAAATAGTCGCTTTTCTACCTATGTATATCTCAATTGCCTCTAGCAGCATGTTATATATTGGGTGTAACACGAATTTAATCTGTATTCAAATTTCACACACACACACACACACACACACACACACATATATATATATATATATATATATATATATATATATATATATACGTGTGTGTGTGTGTGTGTGTGTGTGACTGTATGAATATATATACACGCATTAGAATTTTAAATACTTATATTTTTACTATAAGCTTTAAGAATATCTGATGTATTACCATCGTTTTTTAACAAAATGTATCTTCAGTGTTTTTGTTTGGATGGCGTTGCACATTCCATTCCGTACATTCAATGAGGATGTAAATATAACTGATAGAATTGTTATTCTTTTTAAATGAGAAACTATTTTGGGCCAGCTGCAGAATGGCAAACTGACGAATCGAGTGCTCTCGTGACTTGTTTATAGGCATGGAAATTCAATCAGAATAAACAATTGCCGTAATCGACTTTGATGAATTGTTTGATATTGACGCTAATTGTCGTGCATTGGTTTGACCTACTACGCTCTATAAATACATACCTTCTGTAACACAGCACACTTAAAACGTAAAACCTTTTACAATAACCTCGTTGTCCACAAATTAAAAGCTCCTTTGTAATTAATTTACAGGTCCGCCCCGGTCACGCGCAATGCTAATTCGCAAACATTCTCCGAAGTACAATAAATCTCGTTAACAACGTCGTAAAAGGTATACAGACGCATTACATAACCAACGCGACACGATTTGCCATTGTAAACCTTGTCGATCGTCCACAAAACTTCCACAATATATGTTAAACATATATAAAGCCTGCACCAGAATTAAACCCCACACTCCCATATACCTCTCGGCATACTTTGACATCATGGAAATTCAATCAATCCAATCCTCGAAACGCCATTCCTCTGAAATTGACGTTAATCAATCGGCTAATTGTCGTCCGATTCGCAATGACTATCAACCAGCAGTCAACGATGCTCTCTGCACACCGCACGTTCCTCTCAACGAATCCAGCGTGTCCTTATACGTATATGCATTCGTTCGCAAAATTTTCCGTTCTATTCGCGCACGGTACACGTCGCCATGCAAATACTCGCCATGTACGAGACAGAAAAAGAGAGAGAGAGAGAGGTGTCAAGCCGCATTCGGACGCGCGCTGCTAACCGTAAACCACACGCATGGCAATGCCAACGACGATCGCGCTTATATGCATACTGTACGTATTATACGTATCCGGTTTTGAGAAACTATATACGGTTGTTAAAGGAGACTCGGTTTTACGGTCACGGTGCAGAGTTTTGTTTTGGAGACGCGGCGGGCGTTTAATTGACTCGTTCGAAAGCGTCGCGCTTGATGGGTCCAGTATATGTACTGCTAAGGCTGCGGGATTAGAATGCTGGCCTTTATTGGGGGAGCCAGGTGAAAGTAGTCCCGAATAAGCGCTCATTACGCTTGTCTTTTTTCTTGTTGTAATTTTTAGAATGATAATGGAGCGTGTGTGCATGATTTTCTAAAGTTACTGTTGTCGTTGGTGACATTGCGCTTATTAATATGGACTGCGGCAGCGGGTTATCGATGATGACCTCAATGGCGGAAATGTCTGTTGAGTTTTAAGACTCGATTTGAATACTTATTAGTCTTGCGCATGCTGCACCCTTGAAACGCTTCTTTAGGATCTTGGCTGCAGTGTATAGTCACGTTTTGCATCCATTTTTATGGCACTCGCTCGAGTTGCTGGGAATGAGAGACATTTCGTGACGAAATTTACGACTGCGGAGGAAAAGAGCAGCATTGATAAGCTTTACTGCATTTTTATAAATGAGGAATGTTCCGTTTAGCGTACTTACCCTCGTATACGTAGCAAAGTAGACTACTGTACAATAAAGTTGAGTAAACAATCTCCGATAGAACATTTGAATATAGCGTCTTTAATACAAGTTACATAAATATGAAAATCTAATTTAATACAATGACACACTACGTTTATTTTATATTTTGTAAGAATTGAGTTTCTTTTCTTCTTGATATTCTTTGGAATAATTCAAGGAGACGAAGCACTTAAGTATCGTATTATGATGACGCCATGCAACATCGCAATGGAAATTTAATACTCGAAAACTGCCTTAAGTTTCGCCGGTCAAAAAACAATTTTGTTTTACTTCACATAATATCCTGAGCGAATTATTTAAAAATGAAACAAAAAAGTTTTTATATTAAATAACTTCAAAAGCAGTAAACGTATAAATCTTCTAATATAATAAAACTCTGGCTAACTCTATACCGTCACTCGTTTATAGGAAACCTCGTTAAAAAGAACCATCGCGACGAATGACCATTTGATTGATTTACGAAACATAAAATTGCCTAGACCGAGATCGAGTAGAATATTGCCTTCGCTCCCGGTCAGCGAATAAATGCAAATTTTTCTATTCATTCGCACTACCTACTGTGAATATACGCAACTTTCTCGAGCAAAGCAAAACTGCTGAAAGCGAATTTCTTTCATTGCAGTCGACAAGAAGAATTGATATACAGCAAAAATATTAGATCTCTCTTTATTATACATCGAGACGCTCTGATGAAAAAGAACGTTCGATTTCACTATTTCGCACGCGGTCAAACACACATACACGTACACACGCGCGAACACGCACACACACATACACACACGCACACACAAACACGCATATTCTACAAAAATTGTTTGATTAATATGAGAGCTATATCGACTGGGCACACGGGAGTTTAGCCATCCGATTCGCCATACGTTACACTGTGTGCAATATAGATAAATAGCCTCTGTAATCATGTAATATCTGTGCGTACGCATGTCTGCTCATACGTATACGTATGAGAGATTGCGCTTATGTGACCCACCCTCGGATACACACACACACAACACGACGACCTCTTTGCGCCGCGCGCATCTCCTATGTGGCAGCTGAATCATCTAATAAATATGCATATATACACAGCCGCGGATGCACATCGCGTGTACACATGTCCGTACACATTTCGCATTATCTACACCGAGGGGAGAGGAGAAGCCGAGAGAGCATATAGCAGCGAGTCATCGTGCGCGCGGTAATTAATTACTCGGGATTTTTGCAAATTCCGTGGCAGCGATTGCGGCGAGGCACGCGCACGCGTCTGCACACGTGTGTGTGTGTGTAAATACGTGTAGTAAGTAGTTTGCTAGCTAATTAAAGTGGAACTTTTTGAAGTGCGGCTGTCTCTGATTAGCCCCGAGCTAATTGTGCCAAAGTGCAAAGTGTTGGTAGCAGCGCGTTTATGGCGGAAATTTTGCGCTTTTTGCGACTGTGGGGAAAATTAATTAGTCATTTTGTTGGGCGATGACCGATTGTGGATGATGTCTTGCAAAAGCAGCTGGGGGCGTGTTTTTGTTTACTATAGAGACAACTGGGTTTTGCGAAATTGTGTAATGATTTGTTAAATTATGCGGAATGCTTCCGTATACGATTTTGTATTCTTGCACCTGCGCGATTACTTAGGCTGTAATATTGAAAATGTGAGATCGGAAATTATAAATTGAAAACTAAATGGAGTCTTGATTGGAGTATCTTCAGCTGCTATTAAACTAAAATATAATATAAATTATTTAAACCATCCTCAGTATGTTCTATTTAAAGACCTTGAAATTTTAACATAAAGGGTTAGTGAAGAGTATGAAAACCTTGATACATTTGCACTGAAAATATTAAATGGGAAAGTATTCTGGAACCCAAAATCTAATCAGACCAACTAATTTCTTTTCAAAAACCTTTCCAATTTGATATTTTCAATGAACATGCTTCCCGTTCGAGATATTCCAGGGTTTCGATACTTTTTACTCACTTAGTATCGATACTTTCCAGCTATTACACTTGCCTACAAAAACCCCAGTCACATATGAAATATATTTCTCAAATTAAATCAATGCGCACTCATTTTCTCGTATCGTCGTATTCTACGCTCAATAACTCACGACTCTCGCATTTACCGAATAACGGTACTACAAGTCCCTTATCTCGTCAAAAAATTAAATCGAATTAAGCATATATCCCGCAAAAAGAGCAACGGCTCTCCACTACTCAAGATAACTCGCTCTCGCTTTCATAAAAAAGAAGCAGCAACAACAACAACCAAAACTCGTTTCCTCATCATACACCTATACGCGTGCACATCAGCTTAGAACTTATATGCATATATACCCAGAGCAGACTTTTCTCTTCTCTCTCGTGCGCAGCAGCAGTCGCTCGGCATCGGGACTTTGCTCGATCAATTATGCCACGATCGGTTGACGCTCTCCCCGCGCATTATCAGCCATTCTCGGAAGCGATTTACGAGCCATGTGCAGCACTGCAGCGGAGAGCAAGCAGCTCGCGCGCTGCAGCAGCGGTGCAAAAGTCACTATACTTCGAGATATACATATATATCCTCGATCGGCGGCGTTTTTAGCGGCGATTGTACATCGACGCGTAAACAATCGCTCCGTCTGCGATGCGGCGGCTTCTCAAAAGCTCGTGAGAGAGAGAGAGAGGCTGTGTGGGTTATCGGAATTTTTTTTAAGCTGATGGAGTATGAATGATGGATTGCGGACAATTTGAACGGATGATGAGTTTGTGTGTGAGCGATATGCACGAAACTGTCATTTTTAAGAGTGAGAGACAAAAGAAACGTCACTCTTTATGTTTTTGCAGATGTGAGTTTCTTTCGCTTTGATAGTCTGTAAAATATCGATCGTGACTCAAATAATGAAAATACATGTCAAATTTACATATTTTTTGTATCGTCAAATAAAACCCATTCTTTATACAATGATGAACAATGCAAATGAAAGCTAAATAATACAGCTTCGATTTAAGACAATACATGTGATTTTCAGCACATATTTATAATCGATCAAATCAAAATATCAGCAAATAAATGACTGCGCAAGCGTTATTAAAAAATAAATAATAGATACTATTCCTATCTTGTATCACTTCTTACACTTGACAACATAACCACCGCTAGCTCATAAAATCTGACAGTTCCATACAAATCGGCCATACTCCGCTTAATAAACCAAAAAACGCCACATTGTTTACGTAATGCCACTGGCACGATTGGAATCTCCCAATAGTACCCCTGCCCTTCAAATCCTACAATCAACTAACCCATCCCACGCACTCAGAAAAATCAATGCCACCATTGTCTAAACAAGCCATACCTGCCCCCAAAAGCCATTAGTACACTTTTCCAAAAAGCAGCACCAGCAGCCAGAAAGGAGAACAAACGCGCTGACTCACGACCCTCGCCTCCTACGGCACACGGTTTTTCCTTTATCTCCATCCTCTACCCATACACCGTCCATCAGTCGTGACGAGGAAAAAGAGTTCTCGCGCGCTCGTGCACTTGCGGGAGTCGTCGTCGCGGAGAAAAATGGAATAACGAAAGCGCGGTGTGCAGCGCGCTCATTTTAGAAAGTATGACGCGCACGCGCGCGAGGAGAGGATGTCACCTGTCAAGCGTATATACTCTCTCGCTGCCTCGCGCTTCTCTTCTCGGGAGCGCGAAAAAATTTTTAATATGCGCTACCATAATGAATTTTGCGCCTCGGCGATTTTTGCGTAAACAGCCTCGTCTTGGTCGTTACGGCTCTGCCTTTTTTTTGCTCCTCTTCGCTCGGAGCAGCGGCGTGAAGTTTTCGCTCTTTCGTGACGTAATGAATCTGATTATACTTTAATTTTGAACAAGAGTGCGCTTTTTCACACCGTTAAGTACGCGAGGAAAACAGGAAATGACCTTTACTTGATATTCTGGTAAGTTTGATAAGTATATTGAGAATATTTGGGTATTCATTACAAGAAAGTGTGTAGACTGGTATTATTTCTTCTAAATGTTTAATATTTCAACAATATATTAACTTAGACAGCATCATTATTAAAGTGAATTATGAACGAGTTTTTAAAGATTTCCCGAATGTCGCTAACATATTAAACATTCCTTACGAAATCTTTAAGAACTCTTTAACAATATTTATTCAACTTATACTTTTTTATCACATTCATTCTGAATTCTTAAAAGTTCGAATATCGTTCACAAAATTAATTCATTCTTCTTCACCATCTAAAAAATGATCTAACGCTATTTTCCACTTACAATCTTGAAACTCAGTTCCGCATATCTTAAAACTTTTCATTCTCCACTAGCGCTTGCTAATCAGTCCAACGCTACAGTACCCAACACCATCTCCCACAAAGTGTGAGAAAATCCTCCTTCACCCAGGATCTACCTGCAAAGCAACAAGGAATCGACGCACGTGCGCAAGGCCCACTATGCTAACTCCTCCAAAAATCGATTCCCCGCAACGCGGACCAAAGACAGAGTAAAAATCCCCGTTTAAAAATTCAGCTCACGCCCGCTAAACAGACCACGCGCGTGCAAATCTCGCAGCGTGTGTATTTGGGACCATCACGCGCGCCGCGCGCTCATCGGTAATTTATAGCCTTAGAGAGACGATGCCGCTGCGTCCGAAGTCCAAGGCCGGCAATACGGTTTGGCTCTCTCGCTCCGGGGCACCGAGCTGCACGAGGAGTATGAGCGAGCGTGTACGGATTGTTTGGAGTGAAGGGACACTGGGAAAGAGCTTTGGTAACAGGGTGGTCTGCGGTTAGATTTGGGGGAGGCATTGATTTTTCAATGATTTTGTGGGATTGTATAAATTTTTGCTTTATTTGGTGGGAGAGATTTGTACTGTATTTGATACTTCATTCTTGTAATAATAGTTAATTATTAATAGTTTCTTTTTCCATGAAATTCAAGTTTTCAAATTTATTTAAACATACATGACACTGTACTAATGCATGATTGGATTTAATTATTTAAAGTACAGTACATGTAGTTGTACAATTTAAACAAGCTTAAATGTTGAATATTCAATGTTCAACATGTAAATCCTACTCAAATCTAATTCCATTTTGCAAATTAATTTAAGCAGGATTTACATCTACCAAACATTGTACTAATTATTCATTCCCAGAAGAATCTAGTCCCTTTCTTTACAAATTTTATATAAAATAATACTCTTTTTACAATATGTAATAGAATAAAGTTTAGGCAAATAAAGTAAAAATTCGCATGCTCAACAAATGCAAATTTTTATTATCCAATACTAATAGGCGACGGTTTTCGTTCAATATACTGGCAGACGTACTTTCAAAAATAAATAAGTCGTACACGGAACTTAATTTAATTTTATGTACTAACTAAAAAGCTACTTTAAAATGATGAGTTTGTCAATACATTAGCATCGGTTTAAAAAAAAAGTAAATTCATCTTTCATAATATTGAAAGAGGAGAACAAATCTAACAAAAGCACCCGATTTTATGTCATTAACACACAACCACACGTAAAAAGTGTACCTACATCTATACGGTATACATTGCTCTCTTTAAAACTACTTTTATAAATGTCTCTAACAACGAACCGTACGTACCCACGAGAACGATACCATACCTTATTGGAAAGTATTCAGAACTACTACTACTATCCAAAAATCAACGAACCCCTCCATATTTCCTCAAAATTATTCTATCCACGCGAACAAAAAAATTCATCCCGCCAATAAAACCCTTGCCCGTCATTCACCCCACTCACATAAAAAAGCAGAATCATCTCAGCAGTAAAACCATACAGCTGACAATTACCATGCCACGATCGCAGATCCTCTCCTCACACACACACGTACGATACCCTTAGACTCTTCTTCGCGAAGTCACTCGCTCACCTCATCCTTCCCTCTCTCTCTTATATCTCCGTCCGCGCAGATCTCTCTCCGCGCGCGTTACCATGTATGGCGAGTCGCTCTCGTAAAAGTCCTCGCGAGCGAGCGAGGCAGAGGCATGTATCGAGAGGTATACAAGGCAGAGTGCGGGGGTACGGCGCGCGCGCGCACCTACAACGGGACGATCGACTTTCGCGGCGTCGGCGACGATCGAGACACCGGGGCCGCGCGGCTTCCTCCTTCGCTGCGAGCTCGTTCTAGATTGTACCCGAGAGGTGCAAGAGCGCGGAGGAATTTTCGGGAGGTAACTTTCGTGTTTTAGTTAGGTGTACGATGAGTGAAGTACTCGATGAAGTGGGATTAGGTAGATTTTTAAAGGAAAACTGTAGCTTCATGAGTTATTGCTTTGGCGACCGGTAAAAGATTTGTTAAAAATTTGAATTCTGTGGGTTTTTGAAGCTATACACTGGGCCTAAAATAGTTAAGAATTTAATTTGAATGATTGTATGGTAATAGCGGGAGTTACACAAACGCAATAATTATTTTTATTTTAGTAGTAAATGCTACATTAATAACAGTTATTGATATTTATCTATTAATATGTAGTAGCGAGTGTAGGGTAATCTTCTAAATAAGTGTAAATGTAGTAAATATAGTGTATAGTATAGTGTTGTTTTAGCTATTTTTCGATTTTTGAGTTTTAGTTTCTCTGTTTTTTTTATGTTATAAATATTATGATCAATTTAGTGTAATTTTTAAAAAATCATACTGATTTTTCACCAGAAAATTCAAAAAAATAAATAATTTCATATTGGAACAATTTATAAACTTAGAGGAAGCTAAGTGCGAATGAATTGACAGCAGTTTTCTTTTTGGATCGAGTGAATATTTAACTACAGACATAAAGATCTAATAGATGGGATTTACAAACAATTTTTAGATTATCAATATAAAACTATAAACTACTATAAATGAGATAATAGTGACAATAGTAGACCCCCAAAATGGTTTATCACAACTCAAAAGTTTTTTAGCTTATAATTTTTGTACAAATAATAACAAATTATAAAATATAATGATATATTATATACCCATATATATATTTTGAAATTTAGTAAAAATAATCTAGAGGTTTGTTAAATTCAACAATGAAATCATTTTAGTTCAGGAATAAGTTTGTTTCTCAGTCAGTTATTTAACAACGCAGATTTTTTATTAATATTATAAATAATCTTGTTCTTGTATGTGATTTGATAATGATATGTATATATACATATTGCGTAGTTCATTTCGTACCTTGTTTAATAAGGATATACCCCCCTAAGCACATTAGAATTTGTTCTATAAGCCGATTTGTAGTACAGTTGAGAGATGTAGTTGAAGGAAGTAACATAAGTATCATTTAGAATTAATTAATCTCTGATATGATCCATTCAGGATTATTTATTAGAATGTTTCTAAAGAAAATAATATCAATGTGACTGCAGTACTTTTAGAAAATATGAGCATAATACTAAAGAAATAGTTTTTTATTACAGTGTATTTTGATTTAATTTTAGGATGCAATATATTTTCACGCTACACGAAAGAATTTACTTGTTGCGTTATCCATGCGATCGACCTCAACTATTTCTGATTCGGAACAATTCAAATTGACAATTTACTTTGCGGCAAAGCAGGACAAAGACTCTCGATTCGATAACATTACTTTTTTTAACAAAGTTGCTAAGAAACGTTAAATTCTCATTGTTGTTGTAAAATACAATTTACGGAGCTACGTGGCCTTTCGGTATAACGCGTCGCTCCCTCGTGTTCTGCATGTTTATGCAACATGTTCTGCATCGTGACGCGTGCAAATTTTAATCCCCAGATTTAAGTCTGTATCCCTGCGCCGCTTGTTCGCAATACATTACAAAAATCGTTTCGTAAGTCACTTTTATAAAGTTTTCATAAGATTTTACAGTCGCCATAAACACAAAAATTGTTCGACAAAAACGTGTAATTCGTGCCAGCGAAAATCTCTCACGTGTTCGTACACGTACACAGTAAAAACTCATTTCGTCCGCGTACCACAACCCACCAACGCAACGGCTTAATTAAATTAATCACCCTTCGCGCGTGCGCAGCCTTTATCTCCAGCGAGAATTACGTTAAATAAGTTCTACACATCGACAACAAAAAAAAGCACAACCCCACACAAAGCAAAAAATAATCAAGATCACCGGCGAGAGATAGCGAGAGTATTAGCGGCGAGAGCTTATTTAATTTTTGCACGATTTACGATGTAACGGACCGTCTAATCCTCGTGCTGTCTACTTTAGCGATATAAATCCCATCGAGGTTATAAGGCGAGTAGCGCCTGTATGCGCAGGAGCTACATAACTCTATCTCCTTCCTCTCTTCTCTTCTCTCCTGCTTCTCGTTTCTGATGGCGAGCGAGAGGAAGAGAGAGAGAGAGAGAGATGCTAACCACACCCAGAAAGAGAAAGATCGAGAGAGAGAAAGAGCTGACTGGTGCTAGAGAATACAGACGCGCAAAAAGTCAAGGAGAAAGGAACTGGCGAGATGCTTTACTCGGAAAAATATTATATATATATGTTAGCTGCTGCTGCCACAGCTAATTATTTGATCAGCTGCTCTGCCGCCTTGGGTTCTTCAGCTCCTTTTTTTCTCCCCTTTTGAGTTCTCGCGAGTCCATTAAGCGCGCGCGACGATTTTCACCTGAAATTATAAGTAAACGATTCCGCGTGAGTGCTGCGCGAAAAAAAAGCACACTTGCCGCTGCCGCTGCTTTTTATTTTTCTGTCACTTCGAGCGGGATATTATTCGCGCGACTTTCGAAAATTGAGAGTTAACGGCCCGTCGCGAACTCGACGAATTGGAGTCGATCGCGCGCGACGGAGTATTTAAGAGCGTTTGCCAATGCGCGTATTAAGATGTACACAACTCGACGTTTCGCGTAAATCATCGGTGTTTAATAAATGTGAAGTACGAGACGTGAAATAGAATTCAAGTATTGATCGATAATTATACGGTGTACTTTTTTGATTTATGACGTGCTGTAAATAATTTTTTCGACGATTATTCAAAATTATGCAGGAATTTTTACTCAACTAACGTTCATCTTTTAATGAAAACAAAAATAGTTATATTTGTTGGGGGAAAAACCTTGTTTGTAACTGGGGTATCTATAACGACGCAAGCTCTTCGCAAACCCGATCTCGATTAGAAAACAGAATTATCCGATAAATAACCCCCTACGATAAATAAGAAAAAAAGAAATCCAGCCCAGTCACGAACTCCCGCGCCAAATGGTTTCGCAAGCCAGATCGAAATCAATTAACGCAACGCGCGCGCGCGCCTTTGTTCCTCCTCCACATCGCACGCGCCGATTCATCTCTTTAACGTCCATTAATAACGCGGGCGATTGTTTTTTCCGTCAATCCTGATCAAAGAGAACTCGCGATAACTCACGGTGTAGAGATACCGTCACGGACAGAGTTTTCGGTCAGTTTAGAGCGAAACATTTCGAAGCAAAAGAGTTATTGCAAAATGTGAGGTTATGTTTGTTTATCCTTCAGTTTTGAATTGAACGATTGTCCACTCGATTCGAGTGACATTTTTACGCGCATCTAAAAGTAGTTCAGTTTTGACTAGATGACGCGTGAGGTTTCGATCAACTTTATTCTCATAGAAACATTACGAAACAACAACATTTTCTTGTTTTGTTAATCATCCTTTAATTACCATTCCTCAGTTTTTAAAAGCGAACTTTGCTGTCATAAATATCATGCAACAATTTATGTAAAAAAAATTAACAGAAATTGAGTCCGTGACGAAAGAATATAACGAATACACTAAGTCCCGCCAACAGAGTAATTTTTTGCGGTCGAATTTTGCAACTTTGGGCCGACGGTAAAAATGTCATAATGAAATGCGTAAAAATAAAAGACTTTCTGTAATGGACTTTTCTATGCAAGGTACTATCCCATTTTTGCAGAGTCAATGGATTTAAATATATCCGTGCACTAGACCGCGAATTAGAATTTTCATAAAATACCTTATATTCATTGGAGTACTTATAACTACTCGTTTGCGCTATCCCTATCATAGTACTTCAAGAAAATTCAAAATTCAAGCCACCATACACACTCGCATAGCACCGAGTTACGCAACGAGCAATCGCCAAAATTTCGACACCTACCATTACCCATTTACAACGAAATCACATCGCAGTGCGTCCGTTCGAACCCAGTTCCTCTTCCTCTTCTCGGCTTTCATCGGCCGGCGCTCGGCACAGTCGATTAATCGAGTGTGAAGCGGCCGTGATTGCATCCTGCGGACACACCCTCCCGCGCCATCCAAACGCTCGCGCTTGCGCTATAACATAATACACACGCAGGCGGGCGCGTTACAAAACGAGCCGTGCGAAACTCGAGACTACCGCGTGCCTTATTAAAAGTCTCGTTTTCGGGGCGTTTGGCTGCAGTGGCTGCGATGCTTTTCGTCCGTAAAGCTGGTGCTTTGGGGATTCGCGAGCGTTTATACGGCGAAGTTTCGCGCGGTTGTGGGCAGAAGTGCCCGGAGCTTGTTGGAAAGTTTGGGGAGTTATGATTTTGAGGTTGTTGGAAATTGGATTGAGAGAAGGCGAGGGGCTTTGAATTTAATATTTAATTTGGTTGGGTGTTTTTAGGGGAAAGTTAATCGCGCGGCGTGTTTTGTTTGCTTTATGGTAGGTGAATTTGAATGTTTTATATGAGAGAAATGAAAATTTTTATAGTCTCTTAAAGCCACAGTTCTTTTTTTTATTTAATTTTATCAGAAACTTGGAAAATTTCTAACTCTCAATTAAAGTTTTTAAAATACCACATTCATGCAGCCTAACTAACATTGACAAATGAACATTGATTAATTTTACAAAAACATATAATAGTAATCTGATGTTGAGTGACTTGAACAATGATTAAATAATTGAAATGTTTTTTTTTGTAATTTTTACAATTCTGACATGTCAGAATCAAAAGTGCAAGTCTTCGAAAAATTGTTTCGTAATTGAAATGATACAATCCATATCTGTCAAAAAAGGAAGTTTTATGTCATTTAAAACATTCATAAAAGTTGCTATAAAACAAGGCTTGCTGTCTTGTGCATATCAAAACGCAAAAAAATATCCAGCTTTTATTACCTGCTTATATTATTCTCGTTGGATTTTACGCTCTCTCTCGGATCGAGTTGCTTACACGTCTTTTGTAAATAGCGAGGTATATTAACTGCTTTGTAAACGTGCAATTCTGCTGGTCCCGAGCTCCCGCGTGGGATCATCTAATTTCGACCGAAAGTCACGTATCGCACATTGTGTAACATACGATTTAGGACTCTGCTTCTGGACTTTTCGAAATACCGCATATTGTATCGAGTGCGTAATATTAACTATTTTTGAAAACCTTCGCTGCTTTGATCATCGTAACGACGAAATCGCTACGACAACGAACATAAATTTAATAATTTAATAATGATAAATTTAATCAACACACTTTTGATAATATTATTAATGATCTTCATTACATTAATTAATGACTCGCATTCAATAATTAACGATAAAGCTAATTGGAAGCAAAAAGCCTTCCATGTCAGCTCTAAGTAACATTTAAATTGTCCAATAAATATCTAGCCGGGCACGGCAATCCCAACCGCGGAACAGAAAAATGCTTTTAACTCGAAACTTAGTTCCCGACTTCTTCGCGTTCGCGCCTCTTATTTTCCCCTCTCTCGCGCACGCTGGCAAAATAACGCGTATACTTCTTAAAAACCGAAGAGAGAAAAAAAAAGGCGAAGTTCTCCCGGCAGTTATGAAGGTGCGCTTGCTTTCGGTACTCGAAAATATATACACGAGCATTCGTGGTCGTACGCGCGCGAGTTTCTCCTGCGGGTCCCGCGCGCGCGCGTGATGGAGAGAGAATCTCCATATATGTACCTACTTGCCGCCTGCGCGCACACTTTATTAACGGCCGCTTAATTGCATCGCGACTAATATTGGCTGCGTTGCCGATTTCACATTCTTTTGATCGAATGTGTGCGCAGGTGGATGTGCGTGCGCGGACGCGGCGGTTTTATTGTGGAATCTTCGCTTTTGGGCCAAGCGATTTCTAGTGAGGTGCACGAGGAATGCAGGACTTCTGCGTGACGTGGGAATGGCCTTTTTTCTGCATTCGTTTTATGCGAACTGATGAAAGTATGATTTTTCTTGGTTAAATTATTTCTTTATAATTGATTATTGTAACATAGTGATAAGTTGCGAGTTTAAATATTCGCACTAAAACGTAAATATGTAAATGCACTTTTTCCCGATCAGCGCAGTATTAATAAATAACTTTCTACTATTTAAAAATATAGTGAGTTATAAATATATTACTGCCACTGATTAGTGAGAAACCCCACTAATTTAGCAATGAATATTAACTTTTTAACGCATTAAAGTTAAATCTTCATTGCAAATTACTGAATATTCACTGCTAAGTTTTTCGCTAATCACCACCAGTGACACACTTATCACTCTTTTCACAAAGTACAGGTAAATTCAATTATCCACGAACAAAACTAACTCCCATCATATATCTCTCATCGCGTCTTCTTCCATCAAGCAAACAGAAGAAAGCAAGCAAATCCAAGCGCAGAAAATACTATCGCATTTTTCTTCCAAACGCCTCGCCTCCTAATGACTTTTCGACGAAGCACACCAGGGGCACAGCTCGGAGAGAACCGCGCGCATTGTCAGCGCCTTCCTCGCGCGCGCGCGGGTACCTACGTAAAAGGGGGCGTGCATTTTACGGCGTCGCGCGCGAGTGTATTATAGCTTTGTTCGAGCGCGTACGGAAATGCAGCAGCAGCGCGGACTTTTCTTTTATCGACGCATGTTTTTAGAGAGCACGCTGGAGAGTCCGCAGTGGGTCGCTTGTAGTCGGGAGATACCGTTACGGACCCAGTTCCTGATCAAGATCCAATTCCTGATCATTTTCTTACGTAAAATATTACTTCAAACTTGTTGCTACAAAATCTTTTTTGAAGATTGCAGATATAACTATCTACTATTTAGATTTTTTGTTCAGAGTCTAAAACGTTTAATTGTAATTGACTTTTATGGAAATCAGAGTTGATCAGGAATTGCTCTAAGCTGACTAGGAACTGGGCCCGTGACGGTATGCCTGCTGGGAGCGTCTTGAGATTTTGCGGATTTTGTTGTCGAGAGGTTGTTTGTGCATGGAATTTGATTTAATTTGGGGATGTATGGATGTGAGAAAATTTTTTGTTATATAGAGAGGGTTATTAGATTCAAGTTTAGGAAAAATAAATAATTCTCTAAAAAATCAGTATATACAATATATAATATGATTTAAAATACTTTTTGAATAAAGTTATTGCGATGAAGTGTGATGGATCTTTCTTTCGCGAACGCATTCTTCGATATTTATGATGTTCCCTGCGCATAAGATTTTATCACATCGTTCCGAAACTACAGGACATAAGTGTTTTTTTTTATGATGTTTTAAAAATATTGTCCAATTTACATTTTGTAAAAAAGATACTAAATATTTATGTAATTATAAGTTTTTACTTATTAAAAAATAGAATAGTTTTTAAAGTTTATTAAAACATAAATTCCATTTTGTTTTGATATGAGAAAATAACATAACTAAAAAAATTCTATTTTGAACAATTTATGAGCATTAAAAATGTAAAGGTCGTTTAACAATAGCGATAACAAACGGATTTACCAGTCAAATACTGACTAAACTAGGACTGTAACTTTATTTTATAACCATATAAAAGTCCAAAAACACAGCATTTGATATTTTGAACATAATACCTCCGCCTTAACAATGGATTATTTATACGCCAGCATTTAATAATAAGGTATAAATTAACGAGAACGCGCAATATCCGAAAAAAATACTATAAAAATATAACAAATAGGAATTTTAACAATGCGCTCGTTACAATACTATACAAATGACTTAATCATACCCAATTTTCTAAAGTATCCCAAAAAACAGACAGCGCACGAGAGAGAGAGCAAGAGCGAGAAAGCCTCTCCACACCCGGCAAAAAGCGCATTCGCAATCAAGAGATTTCTCCGAGCGTGCAGGCCAAGACCGACGACGCCTTTTTCGAAAAGGAAAAAGAAAAGCAACCAACAAGCCACGATGCAGCTAACGCTCGATGGGCAGACAACAATGGGCAAAAAAATGGGTAGAAACTAGAAGGCCACGCGCAGAGAGCGAGCGAGAAAACAGCAAAAGAGTCCACAAAAAGTCACAAACCGCGCGCCACGGGCGTACAGTATATACTCGCTGTCCCACTCGGCGCGACCTTAAACAATAACGGCCGCGCGACGCGAATACATACCTATAATACATTCGCAGCGTGTGGCTTTTATATACGCTCGTCCGTGTGTTGTGTAGCTTAATAATACCGCATCTGCCTTGGCCCGCGCGGCGCGTTTTATAGCTCGTCGCGCGCCGGGCCCTTTAAATAGTTCCGCGCGCGCGTCGCTCGCAGGGCTTTGCCCGTGCGTCGCTATACTTTTAATAGCCCCCGCGCTCCGGCCATTCCACGACGCTTTTGACTTTCGGTGCGTTTGTGTGTGTATGCCTCGTTGCTCGTTAATTTCTTTTTCACTCCGAGAGAGAGAGGGGCTCGTTGTTTTGACGGGATTCTTTTTTTTGGGAGGGAGGGAGGGTTCTCTTTTTGTGGGCTGAAGTGGACAATGAGGAATCGCGATTATTTAATTAGCGAGATGAAGGTTTGCACTTTGGTGATGGTGTTGCGCGTATTTTAGGGGTGATGGATAGGAGCGCGTTTTTGTTTTTGCTTGGTTGTTAGAGGAATGAGACATTTTGCGTTGATTAAAATATCAACGTGGCGACTTTGTTTTGTAGAAAAGTGGTGACCGGAAGAAGGGAAGTAACTTGAAACTGTATTGGGTGCGTAGTAAGACGTGAAAACTTAGGCTTTCTAAATTTCAAATATTTCATTTTTTTAGTTAATATATTTAAAGATAACTCGGGTAAATTACTTTTTGGATTGTTTTTGAATTTATAAATAAGGCGTTCACTAGGAAAACGACTTAAATCGTTTTAAGTCAATGAAAAACATGCGTTTCTTTAATTAATATTTTACAAGTTATTATAAACATTCGTTTATTAATACACTGTATTCCACGATTAAAACATGTAACAATCTTCTTAAAACAAGATAAAATGGCTTACATCATTTTTCTAGAGAATGTAATTAAAATGAAAACCAATGTTTAACTATAACAAAAACGAGCAATATACAAAATATATACTCTTTCTGTATATACTTATATATTTTAAACATTACTAAAACTTTAGTATTCTTCTCAGACACAATTAGCAAGTTAATTGAACAAAAAAACAAAACCTACGCGGAATCGTAAACACCGCATATATATTGCAGCATGCCGACTAGAATCGAAGATGGAGGCAATAAAATGTGTCAACGAAGGTTGAAATTAAAAAGTCGAGGGACGTACAGGTAGTACTGAACTTTCCGCGTGTATAACTGAATTTGGGATTACCAAGGATCTCGGCGGACACTGTGATTACGTAAAAGCCGCACGCATTCGTCGGGAATCTAATGCGTATCGACGAAAGCGATTGAAACTGCGGGACATATCGAAGATTATCGATTTATTGTCAATTTCAATTAATATCAACGCAACTTACGTATATACGTACACATTATATTGCAACTTGAAAAGTACGGATGAACTCATTTTTATTAAAATACTTTCTATAAGGAATCAATTTAATCTTTATTTAATCAAAACGGCATTATAACTGAATAAATTAATAATGTAAAGTATGTTTATATAAATGCTGAAAACTGGGGCGAGGCCGTTTATTTTCATTTCAAGTACTTTTTTTCCCATTGAAGATAATATATAAAATGAAAAATATCCTGTGCGCTAAGTGTTGAAATAATAATTTCGTTTATGTACTCGGCCACCTACTCGCACGCGAGCTGCTACACACGAATTGCGCAACGCTGCGAACGTAAATAAAGCAGGAGGACCAAATGCGGACGGGAACCAGATGTAGATCGATCTATCTTCACCGGTGACTGGTACACAGTCGTTCCTAATTATGAAACTAATGCATCAGAGCTCTCCGGATATGTTGGAGCTATATTCCGTACTCGCTCGCGCGTAATTTGTGACCGCGGGTTTTAATCTCGATCTCTCGCCATCTACGTCGCTTTTGTGAAAATGAAAGTTTATCAATATGTCAAAAATGTATCGTACTTAAGTACATGAAAAACATTAGAATTAGATAAAAAGTCACAAAAATATAAACTGAAAATGTGGATAAAAGATAACTGTAATATATGAGGTGCAATTATATTAAATATATCTATGTACAAACAATATTTTTTTAAAGTTAATAGTTTCTAAATTTTATAATGTTATTAGTCTACCATGAGATGTATACGATACTAGTTTAGTTTAGTTTTTAAGTTAGTTTTAAGTAAGTTAGTTATGCTTTAAGTTTTTTTTTGTATTACTTTTCTTAATTTTATGTACCGGACCTGCGCATAGGTAACTTAGTTTACCTCTGTAGGGATTTACATCATACTGTAATTTTATGCATGTGAATCTTTCTGGTTTAAATAAATAAATAAATAAATAAATAAATAAATAAGTAACTTGAGTTTTTAAATATTAATAAAAAAATAATTATAATGCAGAATACAGAATATTTAGAATATGACAGTATAAGATTCCGAATAATACTTGTTGTATTACTACATAGAAAATAATTTATTTGCATGATAATAATGGATAATGAGGATGAAGGAAAAGTCTAAAATAAAAGTACTGAATATTTATAATATTGTAGATAATTTAAAAAAAAATGAAAGATACAAAAATATAAGCAATAGAAAAATAAGGTTTATTGCCATGGACTAGTATATTATCGGCATTTTTAGCTCTTCTGTTTTGAAACTATAATTTCTGCCTTCATATATGCCCTTATTAAACATATCATTTACGAATTTTAAGCATTCATCATTATTAATCATTCGATATTTTCTTCATGCACACTAAACTTCGAGATTTAAAGTTTTCATGTTCCAAAAAAAAACGTCCAATCTCCCAAGAAAATCTATCCACCTCCACAAAACGATTCAATCCAAGCATTTTACAAACAAAACCAACTGCAACCATTCCCTTCCATTCTCCTTACACGCTACATCCGATCGCCACTCATCTCACCTCGAGAACTCCAAGAGCTTGCGCAAAATCCCACAAGTTTCTAACGACGCGCGAAGGAGTACACTTATACACACAAACGACGTATAAGGCCGCTCACGCGGGGGCGTTTGCATCGCGTGCGCCACGCGCGCAAGATCTCTCTCTCTCTCTCTCTCCTCCTCGCACTTGGAAATGCAAAACCGAGCTGCGCGAAAACCGGCTTCGTTTCGGGCGAGATTCTTTTTGCACGCGCGATAAGCCGCAGCTTTCGTTTGCATTCAATTAATTCGCGCGGTTTTCCCGGTATTGTTTGCTCTCGCGCGCGCCCGCATCTTTCTTCCTTCTCTCCGATGCGGCGCGATGGTCGTCGTTCTTCTTTTTCGATTCGGAGCCCGGTGACTCCGAGCGTGGCTTTTGTTTTGCGCTGATCGGAATAAGCGAGCGGGAGGGAGAGATCGGATTTTAATTGGACAGTTATTGGATTTTGATTGAATTTATGATTAAATGCGGCGAGATCGGGTTTTTTCTCGCGGCGCACTGTCGATCGCATTTGATTGGTTATGAAGGATGTTTTTTAGGTTGAGTTATGGTTGTTTATGCTTGGATTGTTTATACTTTCTATTGTTATACAGGTGTTTTATGTACGTACGTGTTTTTCAAATTTTTGTAATTGTTTAATGCAATTTAAACCCTCTTAATTTGAAACAGTGAAATTTCCGAGGTTTCATTATTTCAAATTAAGAGAGAAGAAAAATTGAATTCAATATATCTCGTAACGATATTTTGAAAATTTGATAAGCAATGAGAAATATCTTTAAGTGTACGTACATTTGATGACGAATTCTTATCATGTGTTTAAATTTTTTTGGAATACTGCAACTTCATTGGATTGAATGCATATGTTCCCTTACTTCGTTGGAGAATTTCATAAAAATTCAAATGAATTAAATTAGAAGAATTAGTCGTCGTGGGTACATTGTCGTTTTATATTCATCTGCTCTCTAAAATGTTTGTAGTTCACACAAAAAGGTCTGAAAACATAATTAATACAGTGAGATTTTACAAAAGTGCATCTTAAAATATTATTCAATAAAACTAACAGATAACCGTCTCATACACGGTGGTCTTCGACTTTGCTTCTCAAGATAAACCAAATTAAATTCGTAAACGGCTCGATATTTCATAAATAATTTTAATATCGGACACATCAAACTTTCGAGAATCCCACCAAAAGGTCTCACCGTAAATCCGTCATCGTTCTCAATCCCAACTAAGAACGAGCCCAAAAAGCCAGTTGTATAACTTAATTAAATGTAATGCTCCGCACTCGTCATAACAACATCGATTTATATAAATCTGAATAAAACGAACTCCCAGATTACCTACACTGCAGCTTAAAAAGAAAAAGAACCCGCTCATCAGATACACGTCCTTCCGAGCGAGCTACATCGCGCGAATTGCGAAACCCGCGCCATATACGCGAGGTACAACCGCGTGCGCTCCCGTGTGTGGGCGCAAAACTCGCGCGACTCCTCTCGAGATCGCACGGTGCGCAGCAGCAGGCTCGCGCGCACTGAAATTTCAAATTATCATCGCTGACCCGATTTTTCGAAATGAAACGAGCAGCGCGCTGGGTAATGTTAATTCCGAGAGGCGCTCGTCTGCAGGCGGAGCCGAGCGCGCGCTGTGTAGGTATAAACGGAACGCATTACGCCGTTGATGGACGATTTTGCAATGTGGGGCTTCTTTTCCTTCGCGAAGGTGATTTTGGGACACGGTTGCGTATGCAAGTGTATTATGAATTTGAATGTGAATGCTTGCTTCGATAATATTGAAGTGTTTATTGGGATTGGAATTGATAGTTGTGCGATAAAGGGCATTTTGAATGTAATTAATGTTATAGCCTGATTATATCGCGAGGTAATTCGCATTCTGTGTAAAATAGTTTCATCGAGGTTTTGAGAGACACTTACAAAAGTGTTAATGGTTATTGCTGACCTGGTTTCAAAATTAATATATATGGTTATATATATTAATTGTAAAGCTGCGTTCCGTACTTTCGAGAATCGCGTCAGGTGTGTAAAACTCGGTAATTCAATTAATTATCTTATATGCTACCACAAACATTCCGCACAATTCAAAACCCGCGTTTTCTCATTCGCGCAATTACATCGTTAACTCCGCAAAACGCGCTTATTTGAAATTCCAACAAACGGAAGCACACTCGCTCTTCCGGCACGATATAAATTCCCCGTGTCACCTCTCCTATGCACAAACCTAGCGATCGCTCTTGGCGCGCATAAAACACTTCAAAAGTGAATTCACGGGGATGGAGCTTAGCGTCGCGCGCCGAGCTACAAAGCCAATGTTTCTCGTCCGCAAAGAAACTCTCTCTCTCTCTCGTTCCTCCAAAATCTATTTCCAAAGTTCGAACTTAAATTTACCCGCACGCTCGCTCCATTGTGCGCCTCGGCTGTGGCGCAGTTTTCTTTCTCCTGAGTTTGAGCGCGCGCGTGCGTAGCCGAGGCTGAATTTCTCGCGACGAAGTTTGAGCGCGCATTAGGGGGGATGAATGAGCGCTTCTTGCGGAAAGTGCCTTTCTGGTGTAATGTGGCAAATGGCCGTACTGATTCTCATTTTGAGGCGCGATGTATTGAGTTAGTTGTTGAAATTTTCTTTGCATTTCAATATCAGAATTTCTATTTCAAATGGGTATATGTATTTGTATTTTTGAAGTATTATTATATAAATTTACTTTACAATCGAATAGAATCGGATAATTTTATTTTTATTTAAACTTGATTTTATTATTACTTTTTTTTTGTATAAGCATTTCAAGACTCATAAGAGTCTTATATCTGCTGTCTTTATTTATTTAAAGCAAAAATATATATATACATATACATAGTATTTTTTACATATTTACATTTCGGTCAATAGTTACATAGGTATGTTACATTGGTCTAAGTATTCGAAGATTATTGAACAAATTTGAGAGTTTGGATTGCACAGTAAATTGTCAATATTTAATGGAAGTGTCGCTTTTATTTTTCGTAACTTATTTATTAGAATAGATCTTTGTGAATCCTGAAAAGGACATTGCCACAAGACGTGGTTTAGATCCTCGTCATATACATCGCATTGTTTACATGTTGGACTGTCTACTATATTAACTCTAGCCAGTGAAGCTGCAAGATTATAATGATCTGTTCTACATCTATTTATGGAAACTATAAAGTTACGAGAATGTTTTGAATTATGAAACCAAGTTTTAGGAGAGTTATTAAAGTATAGTTTAAAATATTTTGTGCCTTTGAAAGTTCCTTGATTAAAAGAAAATTGATTTGTATTTGTATACGAAATTTTTTTGAATTCTTGCAATAAATCAGTAAATGGTAAGATGAAAGATTTTGAGGGAGTGTTATCTGTATATGATTTTGCAAGGGAATTAGCAGCTTCATTGCCTAGTATGCCAATGTGTGAAGGAGACCATAAAAATCTTATTGTCTTAGTAGGATTATTTGTAATTATAGAATTATAAAGTTGTTTTATTTTTAATATGTAGTAATTAACTGTTATATTAATATTAACTGAATTTAGGCTTTGAAGTGCACTTAACGAGTCTGTGATAATTGTGAAATTTAAGTAATCATTTTTATTTATCAATTATTATTACTTTTTTATGATACATTTTTATAAAAAAAGTATCTATATTTGGTCATTCAAAGAATATCGAATATTTTATTTTGTTATTAAAATGGAATTAATCTCTGTAACACAGCTTGTCGGGTCGTTTTCATTTCAAACCGGAAAATGCAATATAACAGAAAGGGAAATTTCCTTGATGAACGGTAAAATAATATGATTACTCCCTTCAACCTCCACTTTCAAGAGCCAACTGTACCAGCTTTGACCCGGACGCGTCTAATCCACCCAAACGAATAAATCCCTCCCTAAACCACCCTCGTTCCACTTTAATCCCCATTCTCCTCCAATTCCACCTCTGTACGCTTCCAAGCGCATGACTTCCGCTACAGCGGTGCACGCGCGCACCAGCCGGCGAAACAAGCGAATAAAAAGCCGTCGCGTGCGTGCGCATTGCACACCAGGTAGACCGCGAGCGAGGATTCGGGCGATTAAGTAAGCTCGCCAACGAGCGGAGGGTTAAATCCAGAGACCACCTTGGCGCTCGGACGTGTAGTATTATTGCCCGAGAGTGAGATGCTTTAGAAACGCGAGCGCGGACCACCGCGACGCACCGGAATATACACGCACGCGTGTTCTCTTCGCTTCTCGTTCCTTTCTGTCTGTTCGGGTGTTTTTTTTTGTCTTTTCTTTGCTTTACGCGCGTGAAAATAGAGCCTGCGAGTTGCGCTCGGAAAATCGGTTGATTTTTTCGTGTATAGGTGGGTGAAGGCTTTTTTTTTAGATTCCGAGGTTGCGCGCGCTTTGGAGATTTGGTTTGGCGAAGATTTATTTTTGGATTGCAGTGCTTTGGGATGGACAAATAAAATGTTTATTTTATTTTCCCGTTATTCAGGTAGCTCTTTCTCTCGCGAGAGAGAGAGAGGTTTTGTACATAACTTTGTTTCAAAAGTATACCTCGATTTTTCGAAAAGTGGGATAGCTAAAAATAAAATACAGAACATTTTATGATTTTCGGTAGACGGCATTTCAATCGTTACTTTCAAGTATAATATGCTGTAGCTCCTTTAACCAATCAGTAACTTGATATTTTGTTTATGCATTTGTGCATTATTAAAAAATGCATAATATTTATCTATTGATTCCCTCGTACCCTAAAATTTTGTAAACTAATACTTATCTATTTGTATAACACCTACGGCCTATACACATTTCAATCACTTCTACTTTACTCAATCGTATGCAGTAACAACCTTAATTGTCCGTAAAAGCTCTTCACGCATATCGCCCGCTATTAAAATAATATCGTTACCTAAATCATTTCGCAAAAATGTTCGGTTCATTAAGCAATCTTAACCGCTGTTCGCTGATTCACTTATGCAAATCGCCGAAGGATAACGGTCCCCTTCGAAAGCCCCCGAAAGAAAAAAATTTGCAGCGAAACACAACTTTACAACAACAAAAAGAAAGATCAAAGCGAAAATTGCTTTGCCTCGTGCCTCTCATTTTTCTGCCCCCTCTCTCTCTCTCTCCCCCGCCGACACGAGAAAACTTTTAAAAACCGTTTTCTCGACTCTGCGGAGATCGTCCCGTAAATTAACAGGAGGCACCGTGGAAGAAAAAAAAAGAGAAGCGCGCCAAGAAAACGCGGGATATCCGCCCTTCCGAAGTCAGCGCACTCAGCAAACAGCGAATACACATAAAAAAGAAGAAGAAGAAGCCAGAGGCCGAGCCCATTTTATGCTAAAATCCCGCGAAATCCCCTTCGTACGTCCATTCGCGCCTCGTACTTTCTTGTTTCTTATTTACTCTCTTGTTAGTTTATTTTCTCCAATTTTCAGAATCGAAATTTAACGTTCTTTTTTTTGCGTTTTGCTGTTGCAGGGTGAAGGGAAAGATCGACGAAGAGGACGACGACGAGCATCGATCAACAATGTCGCGCTGGCTGCTTGCGCTCGCGCTGCTGCACCTCGTCGCGCTGCTGAATTGCGTCCACGCGGACTTCCGACACATCTCCTATGATGGTGAGTTTGTTGGCGATTTCTTTTTTATGATTCTGTGATTGTGTTTGGATTTAGTTTAACGATGGAGGAAGGTGTAACTTAGTTTGTTAAGAAAAGAGAACTCAATGTTTCGAGTGGAACTTTATATGTTTATAAATAAGTATAATTTTGAGTGAAATTTTTATTTTGATATAAAACTTTTGGAGCGTTTTCGGGTTTTTGAAAATACCTACTTTCTTAAACTTTTTTTTCTCTTGTAATAATGAATATATGCTTTTCGAACCATAAAATACTATAATATAATTCTTAACTTGTAATTGAATTGAATTTTTTAAACAAGTGAAGATAAGAATTTGCATTTAATGTCACGATTAATAATTGTTTTTCATAACGATTATCAGTTTATTAACATTACTTTTTATATCATTTATTGTTCATAATCTATGTCATTAAGATGGCCATAAGGTTTTTGATAACACAAGGTTATAGTACGCGATTATACGTAAATCTGACTTATCGGTACAAATATAATGCTCGTTGAAATTTCTCAATACACGTTTTACGATTGCAATCTATTAGCGTGAAGTAATTGTTTGCAATTGAATTTCTTAATACAATCCGCTTACCGCATTGCTATTTCCTCGCCTGAAAAGGTAGATGAAACAAAAGTCACGTATTCATCACACTATACTAATAACTTATTATTAATTATTTAAATTATTACTCCACGCATTGCGCTGCGTAAATAAACGTGACTAAATCAATCACCTACATCCAATCTAAATATTCAATTAACAAATCGTGCACTCTAAAATATTAATACTCATTTAAGCAACAAATTATATCAAGCTCTCCCGCGCCCATAAAGCACCACCTCGCAAAAAACACAATATCCGCCGAAGAAAGTCCATAAATCAGCGATTTACGGCCCATCCTTTCTTCCTCCTCTCTCGGAAATTCGATCCCGCGCCTCGCCAACTTTCTGCCGTATAACTTGTCAAACTTTCCCGTGTACGCTCTTCCACCCCCCGCGATCCTTTCAATTAACCAAAATCCCATCTATTACACATCCGCGGCGTGTGCACAGTGCACTCTCGCCCCCGAGACATTTCAAGCTCACGACTCCCCGTCAAAGCGTCGCGCGCTGTATTCCCCCAATAAGGACAAGCTATGCGCAGCGCTTCCCGGCTTTTATACGCGTGTACGTGTCCTTCGTCCGTGCCACTTGCGGAGCGCGAGTTTCCCGTGCTGCTCGGTAAGGTAGCGTCGGCGACGTGTTTCAGTTCTAACGGGAATTGACGCGGGGAAAAAAGCAGCCGCGTGAGTCTCAGACGCGAATTGGGAGAAGAACTGTATGGGTGTATATAGGGAGTGGAGAGCTGGGATGGGTGCTTGAAGTCTTTGTGGATGGGTATGAAGTTTGACGAGGATATGGTTGTGATGGATCGATTTTAGAGGGAGTAGGGTGGAGTGAGTGTTGATCGGGAATAGTGAGTGTTTGGGAACTTGAGTCGAAGGTGGACGATCAACATTTTTTTTAGAGATATGTAAAGAGCATCATGAGTGATTTAAAATTTAGTAGTGTTAATTATATCTTTTATGTAGCCAAAACTCTATTAATTACTAAAAGCTTTGTTATATTCACTCAGAAAACAGATTATTTTCTTTAACTATAATTAAATGTCAACGGGTATGAAATACGGAAAATTAAATATTGCTTAGTACATACTAAATCGTGACTTCAACTAACCTCAATTTTTGATGCTTGGACACGAATAATTTCTTGATTATTAAGGAATCTGATTTTGAATGAAAGGTACATTTCATAATATTTTAAATGCATAATCAATTTATAGAAAAGAAATTCTTCTCTCATGTTATTTTAAATTGATGAGGAAGAATTTTAAAGTATTATAAAATATTAAATTTAAATATTAATTGTCAAAATATATGAGAATGTCATTTTATTCTTAAAGTAGATATTAATTTATTTTCATTTTAACTAGAATATAGAATCAGTTATCTTCATTGGCATATTTTTCAATATCGAAGTTATCGAAAATAGAAATTGAAAATTCGACATGGATTCGATATGTCATAGTGAACATCGAAGTAAGGGACATAACTTAATATTTTGAAATCCTTCTCGATAGGTACAAGAATAACACATGCAATAACACTTTCTTTAAGAGTTCTATATCGATTCGCTAAAAAATGCAAATACACGTTCGGTAAACGTTGATGTTAACTTTAATTTCAGTACTTAAAGAATGTCGAGTGCTCAGTATCTATAAGTAAAAATTCTACTATGTCCTGTAACATTATACATCCACTTTCAAGCCTCAATCCAGTCATCTAGGCATCTGGGTACCTCCACAAACTTCGATATAGTGTCTTTAAAGTGATACACGTTTGAAATTTAACGTTTTGTCGCGCGAGAAATCGGGTAAACGCACGTTCGAGCTGCCACGCCCACGAGCCGCACCGGCACTTACGCCTCTAATGAGCCCGCAATAATGGAAAAATGCAGCCTGCGTGCGCTTACAGTTGCCTCGTTCCTGCAATCTCACGGAATGGCACGAACGCAGAAGCATTTTCTTTCATATTTCTTCATATAAAGCTGCAGATTCGCGTTAATTAATAGGAAATGCTTTTTACGCGCGAGTTCTGCTTACGATGATAAACGCTAGGAGTGTTTTATTTATACACCTGCTGTGGATTAGCACTGGATATATATTTATTGTCTTGCGCGTTAGGCTGATTACTATCTGGTAGTTAATTACGAGGATGTGTGATCGCGCGACTGTAATTACTACCGAAGTATATATATATATAAATTTTGTATAGATAAAAGAGTTTTTAAAAAGATGATGTGACTTTTATTTTCGCACACTATTATGCACTGTAATCTTCGTGGAACACATCCTTTGAATATACGGTTCTATCAAGTTTTATAAATTGCCAAGGCTGCACACGTCAAAGGAATGTTGTTATCTGCAAGTTCCTTGGAAAAATGCTAATTTCCGACAGCTGTTCAGAAACGCACGAAGAAGAAGGAGCATCTCGAAATGATTCATGTACATTCTTAATGATCGACGGGGGAAATTTTAACGATAAAAAGGCCATTTGCAGAATTTCATCTACTCAAAAAAAGTCCCAGTACAAGAATCCGCATAATACAAGCAGTACAAGCATGCAGCGAATAAATTTATGAACTTATATCATTAAACCACATTATCGGCTCTCTCTGGAAAGACAAAATAACGCGCTAATCCGATTTCGCGCAAACAAAAAGAAAAAAGAGAAAACCCTCCAGCGGCTATCTACGAAAAAGGAAATAAAATAAACAAATCCTCCCAGCGAATCGTACATGCGCGCGCTCGCGCCAATCGATTTTCAAGACATTAAACGTCGTTCAACGAGGACGAATATTTATGAGATTTCGCTTGGCTTTTCCCTCTCTCCCTATCTCCATCGCTCTCGCTCCCATCTCTTCCTACATATGAAAGCCCGCGGAACGAAACGAGCGACACAGACAGAGAGCGAGACGGAAAAAAGGAAGACCGCCGAGCGTCGCGACGCGCGGCGCGCATAATTACTGCGCATCGGTGGCGCTCGCCGGATAATCGAGAGTGCACCAGTGCGCCTAGAGACACTGACGGAGGAGGAGAAAGAAAATGGATTAATGCATTTTAACGAGCGGCGTAAATCTTCGCGGTCCATATGTAGGTGGAGGAATCGCTAAATAGAGACGTATATCCGGGCAGCGGTGTAACGATGTTGCGTCGCGCTGCCGATTTGTAAAGTGCGCGGGAGCGAGCGAGTCGTCTTTATGCTAATTAGAGAAACGCGCTAGCAAGAGAGGTTGCGATTTTAACGAGGGCGAGCGCGCAGTGCGGCTGCGGCGCGGCGGTGAGTTGCACTTTCGATCGTGTAGGCTCTTTGGAATGCGGAGGGTTTCGTGCGATGGGTAGAGGGATTTTTTAAGGGGACGTTTGTTCACGAGCAAACAATTGCGTTTTAGGGGTAAAAAATTGTATGCTAGAGTGAGAATCGTTGGGTACCAAGACTTTTTCTGTGGAATTGAAAAGAGTTATTTGCTTTCGAGTAGAATTTGCTTGAATTGAATGTTTCTAGAGTTCTTTTACAACAATCTTTTACTTATACTCTGATAGTTGTTCTCGGCTTTTACGTAAAATGTTTCTTTATCCTTTTGAAGATTTAACAAAGTTTCTGTACTTTATTGTTTATTTGTTCTCGGTCTTCGTGTAATATTTTTCTTCGATTTTCAAAAAACTTTAAAATTCAAGTAAATATATAGGACTGCTGATGACAGGAAGTGACTGTAAGGGGTCGGAAGTAAACAGCAAATAACACGTTTATTGACCCGAGCGTGCGCTAGTGATCAAGGACGATTTCGTTATTGTTTAAGAGTGTCATTTGGTTGAAAAGACCATTTCTCTGAGTGCTTCGAGATAAATTATATAGCAAAATGTACTATTTCTTTTTATATATTAAGGACCAGATTTTCTTTAAAAATGAGATATTTATAACGAAAGTTGTTGTTCTGATATTAAAATTTAGATTCGCTTGGCAACTTTTACTTTGAATATATTTAAAATTAATAAATTTTGCTACATATTTTTTAATCTCAGCGTACGTAATTCATTCATTCAAACATATTTCTTTAGTTCACACACTTTTCTTGCTCCTTTTTTCAACCTAGGCCAACGGAATACATAGCTCTTACATATAAGTTATAATGTCACTTCTCGAGAGTGATTTATCATGTTACTCGAGTGGACTAACACTCAAGAAGACAAAGTTCTGCTTCAATTTCCACTCTTGGTATACTGAGTGATATAGCCCTTGAATCGAGTGATAATTATCTCACTCGCAAAAAAAAAATTCTACTCCGTAAAAAGTTTAGATTTCTAGTAAAGCTTATATATTATTCACTTCTCGCAGTGCATTCGTACATTTCTTGCATTTATAATTAAGCTGTTCGCGGTGCTTTACGGTGCAGAAAGTCACGCTTTATTCCTACTCCTCGTTCCTGTTGTTCTATGGGAATCTCATGCAAAACGGGGTTAATGGGATGGCTTTATTTTACTGCCATAGAAGTGGTATATTTCTCGAAAACGGCGCGGCGGGTATATAGAGACTGGAAATGCACCTCTTAACGGTCGAAGGCGCGATTCCGACTTAATTATAAATAATTAAGAAAAAAGAGGGGGAATAGTCCGTCGATAAACACGGCAGAATTTACGGCGACGCATCGAAAAATAATATTCCATCTCTTATCGCGCTCGTTTAATAAATAACGCTCTCGCGCCAATAAATTTTAATTTGCATTTTAGCATGCACACTTTATTTATTTACTTTTATGAGAGTTTTATTATACGGGTTTTCGGGCGCCATTCGCGCATAATCGAAGGTATGTTGATTTATTTTTGCGCAATTGCTATTGATAGTATGCGAGCGCTGATCATATAAATATATACGTCGAACTCGGAGTGAAACTGTTCGTGCCCTTTCTTATAGATCGCGTGACTTATACTTCGTAATCGGTCGGCACTGTTTATGTATTCTGCAGTTTTCTTATATAAATGCATTTTTGTAGGGTAAGGAGCTCAATTTTGTGAGCGTACGTAATATTAACATTTTTAAGTAAATACGTGCAAGAAACAGCGAATAATTCGTTTGAACGCTACGAGATTAATTCATGCAAATGGTATGTAATGAGAATAGCTGGAAGTTCATTTATACTGCTATTCATCTTTCTCATAATTTAATATTTGGGTCGTGCATTTTTAATTATCGACGTTTACAATAACAATTCAGAAGGACTATTTAATTAAAAATCAAAGTCTATCAAATTGTAGATATCTGAATCTGAAACGTGTCATAACGCGTGAAAGAACAGAGTATAGAATTGCAGAGTATTTATCAATATTAACTACTGTACTACAAATGGAATATCTTATACACTTTTTAATAAAATGAATTTATCTGCGAATGTTATTAGCATCGCATATTAATACTTCTATATCTGAAGATCGTGGAGAGATCAAACATTAAATATACCATATCTGAGCATTGATTTATTATCTGTTCTCTAGCAGCTCTAGCTATTGATAATACTTGCGAATAAGTTTCGTTTTAGCTCAAAGCGTGAACACGGCATTTTTATAATTATTGCGATCAAGTGTATAATAAAGAATAAAAACTTTTAAAATTTTAAATTTTAGAAGCTTGATCATTTAGTTAAGAATATTTAAAGAAAAGTTAAATAAAATTAGTCTTTGAATTGTTTACGAATCATACTACTATTTATCTTTAGAAATTAAGTAGTTCTATTATGCTTTATAATATATATTTTTAATAGAATCAAATAGTGTAGTATTATTATAATCAACAATACTTCTAATCATGAAATTTGGCATTCCAAACGATTGAAAGATACATTTTTCATCTAACATGCACAAGCACTAAACAAAACAGACGCTCACAGCGCAAAATAGCCCAAAACTATTAAAACTAGCATCAATTCCCCAACATTCCCTGCACCACCTCACCAACATAGCAAGAAGTCAACAGCCTCTCACTAACGCCTCCCGCAAGCGCTCGCCCAGCGCACCGTCGATTATTCGCAACGCGCGAAGAGTCCGTTTCCCCCCGCACTTATATACATCAGCAGTCGTACATGCCGCCGTCTCGGCGAACATAACGAGGTGCCGAGCGAGCCCGCGATAAAAAGAAAAGAGCTGTACGCGTATAAAGGCACACGCACGCACACAGTCACTCACATACCAGGATGATGAAAATCAATACCCGGGCAGCTTGACGTTAACGTCGTCAAAAGAGCGCTGGCGTGCCTGCCGGTGACGATATTCCCTCTTTACCTCCTCTCGTACTCCGCGCTCCTTGCACCTCGAGGCTCGAAAAGTGAAAATGTCCACAGTGCGCGGGCAAGAGGCGCGAAGTCCAAAGAAACTTCTCTCTCTCTCTCTCTGCGTACTTCTTTTAAGAAACAAAAAAAAGGAGGTGTCAGAAAGAGCTGCGCGTAAGCGTGCATATATTCGCGTAACGAATGCATGGGCTCCGCTGCTGCTGCTGTGTTGCACATGGGAGTGGCTCGCAGGCGAGAAGCGCGAGAAACGCGCGTGCGTATAAATATATATATAGATATACGCATTGGCGAAGCGTCAGGCGCTGTAAATCACCGCGGCTCCTTCGACCTGTAAATCAGGCGGGCAGTCGCGCCGCGTTGCGTTGGTTCGTCTTCGTGCTTGCTCTGTCTGCGGTTGGGTGTACCTCGTTTTAGCTCTTCTGCGGGAGAGAGAAAGATGCGAGGAGGAGGAATGGACGATCTTGAGATTGTATATTGAGCGAGCGTTATTGGCGATTCGATGGAGCGATCGAGGGATTGAGGGGAGAATTGGTTGAATTAGTTGGTGGATGGGAGAGGAAAGTTGTAGTAGAAAAATTGCCTTTTGTCACAGTGAAGAGTTCACATGATTATTGTACATTCATTAATATTGTCCTTGCTTGGAGTAGGAATGCTTGGTGTTGGTATTAAATAAGCATTTTTCCTGTTTTAGATGGTACTATTCTTCTTTACAAAGAGTCTTTTCTATAATTTTATGAGACTTTTTCCGTTTTCACATTAGTATTCTAAGAAAAAAGGAAAAAGGATGTCAATCATTCTGACACCAAAGCGCTTAACAACTTCATATATTATACACATTTCACTCATAAAGAGGTGAAAATTTTTCATTCTTCTTTTAAATTTAATAATTCTAATTTCTTTTGTCCTTTTTACAAAATTAATGGATACATAATACATCATGAAAAAATAGTTGCAAGAAAAATTTAACGAATATTTATGAAAGAAGATATCTCTATCTTCAAAGCCATTTTTTAAGAACCTACGCATGACACTTTTTGGTAAATTTATCGAACTTTGAAAAAGGCTATGAGTTATTCAGTAAAATATATAGTATTTATTTAATTTCTTAGTACAAGTTTACTAATTTTATGAGGAATTGCTGGACATATTCATCAATACAGTATAACGAATTTTAAAAAATAGTTAGAAATTATATCAAAAACATATTTAAATTAAATATTTTTCGAGACATCCAAGGTCTCCTCCGTCTTACCCTGTTAGCATAAATAAATTTCTACTAGAATTGTCCGTTGCTTCATTTGTAAAGTTCGACAGAGCAAGCTGAAAATAGTCAAAGTATTTACAAGCTGATGAATAATAGCGGTGATTTGTTCTCGAATGCGTTGTTTTACGCTGCTCCGACTTAGTATGTAAATAGAGAGGAGAGGAGGCGTCGCTATTCCGACTCGTCTAAAATTGAGCGTTTTGCCTAAAATTAGGGTGCGTCGCCTTACCTCCCACGTAACGAACCCAAGCTGTAGCTTCCCGATCTCTACCCCGTGTAATTGGACGAAATTGCTTAATTTTAGATAATTTAGTCTAGAAACGTTTGTGTATGCTAATTCAAACTGAGCCCCTTTTTTAAAGCAAAATTAAAGTTTCGAGACAGATTTTAATTTGAATACTTCCCTTCCAAAAGAAACTATAAAATGCCTATTGAATTAAACAAAAGAAAGCAAAAGTAACACGAACGCGTGATTAATTAATACACATTACGCTATCACGCTCACCGCGTAAATTTAGCGATACTTTATCGCACAGATTCTATTAACGGTGAAGCCCCACTTTTAACAGCTCGTGACCGAGAAACCTCGTCTTCTTTAACTGAAAGTTTAACGCTGGGTCAGTACGTACAACGATCTCCCAGCGCGATCTAAAATAAACGACCCGTCTCGAGCAAAGGAAAAAGTAAAAGTCATCCTAAACTTAGCCTCGCACGCAAACGATAAACCCCAGAAAAGTTTCAATCGCATTTGCACCTTTATCCATATCCAGTAAACGTCTATTTAGCACCTTGTACCTCTCGATCCTCAACATTGTTTTCCCCCCTCCTCGCGAGCCGTTTTATTCCCTCCTCCGTGAAACGACGCCTGCCTTTTTCCATTGTCTCGCGCGTCCGATCCTCCAATAAACCGGCCCGTAAATCTCGCGTCCAAACATTCACGGCCGCGTCGATCGTACGTATACCAGTGAATTTTCATAAAACTCGTAACTCGTGTATACACAAGGGGGGAATCCTGAACGCACTCAAAACCGAAACGTCGAACACACGCCACGGCGGAATCTTATCTCTCGACGAGGATTACACACGCAACACGTTACACCCTCCCCCTTATACACGCACACACAAGTCACGCTGGGTATACCTTTATATGTGTACGTGTCGCTGGGCGACGAGATCCTTTCCTCGCTGTCTCTCTCACTTTCTCATTCGGATCGAAGAACAAGACTCGTGTGTATAGCGTCCGGAGGAGACGCAGGCAGCGTGAAATTGGAGATGCCGCGCCGCAGGGGGAGAGGCGAGGAGCTGTGTACAACCCGGTTCGCCTTTTAAAACGGCCTTGAACTTGGGTAGTGGCTCGCGGTTGGGTTGGGAGCCCAAAAGTCCACTTCAAAAGTTCAGCTCGATAGAGTTGAGGAGATTTAGTTAGATTTAGGTGGATTTAAATGTATAAAATTAACGTGTATAAATGTGGAAATTAAACAACAACTTTATACACGCGACTGTCGACATTTTCAAAACGATATATGGTCAGAGGATTATGTGTAATTTTTAAAGGGTAGTAAAACGGCAGTAATGCCCGTAAAGAAATAAACAAATAAATTAAATAAATTATAAATAATTAGTAGTAATTGAAATTGTGTTGAAATTTTTATTTTCGTTTTCAAAGTATACTCAAAAACTATTAAGCATGCTGCTTCTATGCCACCCGTGTAAACTTCAACAATTTTAAGTCTAATTATATCTGGTTCTAAACAGTAAACTCTGCTAACATTGTGCAGATGATTAAATATTAGCACTATTTTCCTACATAAAATTTTTTATAAAATTCTATATTTTATATGTCTTCTTTATTACGCGTCACTTCACCTGTATATACATGTGCAGCGCAGTGCGACTGTACTGCCAGGCTCAGGAGCCACCGCAACTGCAGACTTCCAATAAAACTTTTTAATTGATATACCCGGGAGTACAGCAGCGCTAAACGATGCGCGCCGGCTGTGGTTTGCCAATTGAGTAATGGTTAATTGTACGGAAGCGGAAAGCGGGCGGTCTGTATAGTTAAGGAGTTGCGTGATTGCTGCAAGCGTCTAAGTCTATTAGCAGTCTATGATTCGAAGTTGAAGTGTTCTTCTACGAATTCTCTAAATCTGTGATTGCTCACTCTTTTGTCTATATGGCTAAAGTGATTTTGATAAAGTGATTAAAGACGTTAATATTTCTGCGGGCAAAGCCGAGATATATCTTGTCCAAAATACAGAAGACTTTCGGATACATTTCGCATCATAAATTTAAATATTTACTTCTCATGAGAATCTACATATTTCAAACTTAAGCTAAATGGAGCAGCTTTAATTTAAGGGATTGCAAAAGTTTGCAGAACATTTGGTTGCAGACTTACATTAGGTCAAATCTAAATGTGCGAGAATAAATTAGTTCGTAGGAGGGTCATTATGTGTCATTAATCATGATTTTAGGTTACCAATAGTCTTATTGAATTAAACCTAATTTAAAAACATTAAATAAATTTAAATAAGAAATATAAAACAAGCTAACCGCATAAATAGATTAAGGGACCAATCTTCCTTCTGGTAAAAAAGTTACTGGCGCATTGCTCATTTCCAATCTAAAAACCTTCCATAAGTAACTTATACTCTTTAAAACAAAATTTCAGTCTAATGACCTTAGATCACTCAAGCTATATACGAACGATCAGCAGCGTTCATTTTCTCCGATCGCAAAAAAAGGTCACTCTCGTCCAATAAACTATTCAGAAAAGTCAATCGTGCCCGCCTCATCCAGCCAATGAGCCATCGAACAACTGCGAAAGAAATCACTCTCTCACCCTCGAGCATAAAAATCGCATTTTCCCGTTCGATCTCCCGATAATAGAGCACGACGAAATCGCTTACATCTCACTTATCCCACCATCGCTCCGGGTCTCTCTCTCTCTGCAAATATACGCAACCTCCCGCTCCGCGCAAAAAAGAAATTGCTCGTTTTCCGGGGTTTCGCGCGCGATCCACTCCCGCGCACTTCCTTCTCCTCGCTCTTATTTCATCCCGTCGTGTCAGCTCTCTCTCTCGTCGTCCTCGCGACGCTCTCTTGCGCTCTTCCGCCTCCTTCGCTCGCGCATTTTTTGCGCCCGCACATTGCGCGCCGTGCGTCTCGCCTTACACGTTCTCGCGCTCCACTTTTTGTCCCTTCCGCGTCTTGCACAGGCGAGTGAGTGAGTGAGAGAGGGAGAGAGGTATATAAGGAGCGATATTGTCGTCACCTCGCGCGAGGTACAAATCAGCTGCTCGCGCCGTGGTTGTATGAGATCGCCGCGGGGCGATAAAGCTGCTTTTGGTGAGGACAAAAGAGAAACGGTGAAGAGAATGTGTGTAGGGAAGTCTTTGTGAAGAAGGGCAGGTGTAAGCGACCCGTGAAATAGGCGTTATTTTAAATATTTTTCTTTAAGTCTATGTAATCTCGCTTTTGTTTAACAAAAAAGGATTAGCCCATGAAAGAATTTGCCAGCAGTGATAGTTCGGGCCGATTCTGGCTGAATATTGTATGCCAGTAAATTATTTTTCGATGCTGAACCAATAAAGGGATTATATCGTTTTGATAAGAATGGGCTGGTAAAAAGAATCGACGTTGGACGAAAAAACGCCTCAGAGTCGGTGCAATACTTTTTGCCGATATTGAAAGAAAACAAAACATCGCCAAATCGTCAAGCATAACTTAACCTACTTTTTAGGCTAGTTTTTAATAAAATATTAATTTAATTTCCGATTACTAAACTTACGTGAAATTTTTGGCCGCGCGATAGTAATCTGTAGTTATGATTTTTACACTAAACTTTGAGTGAAGAGTCTCGCGTGTGCCTAATAATTTATATTTCTTGTACAATTTTGGATATATCAAGAAGAAAAGCGTTGTACTGGCCCATTCTTATCATCCTCGTTACATCGCAGTGCTGGACCTCTAACGTTTGCAAGTACTGGTAGTGTCGGCAACTAATACTCGAACAGTATTCTGCCGAGAGTAAATTCTTCCATAGGAGGAGCTTCTTTTATAAGAATTAGCTTACTATATAAGAAGTCCATAGCGTATTTTATCATTTATAATCATTTTATAGTAAATTACAATTCGCGCTGAAATGTCCAATTCATTAAATGGACGAAACTACCATTAAATGGTAGTTACAAGCAATTACTTGATAAATAGACACTAATTGCAAGAGTACTATTTTCTATAAAATGGTAAAAAATAAAAGTCTAAAGTATAAAGGGTACAACTTATTCCCAGTCTTCCCTGCATTATAACATTTTAGCAAAAATGTAAATATCTATGAATCTATAAGAAGGATAAGAAATACGAGCTTATCTAAAACTCGAAGTTTTTCTCTTGCTTACTTTTTAACTGAGTAGGTAGTCTTATTAAATCAGTCAACAAACTCATTATAACTATTTGTTGTACAGGTCAATTAATTTTATCAATTATGCTAATCTAGAATTTAGGTACCACATAAATATAACTGTTCAATAATTTAAAAACATTAAGATATCTTATAATTCTCAATAAGATTTAAGAGATCATAAATTCAGTGTTTACTATTCCTGAATAATGTTGAAGAAATCTATTCATTTAGAAAGGCAGTGCTGTATAATTATTTTACCTTATTAGAATATTTATCAAATAACGGTTATCATAGAGAAGATCGATAATATGAAGTAGGTCTGACTAATTTTTAATAACGTCTCTGAACAATAGAAAAAAAGCTGGATGCCGTATTAGTCATATAATTACAAACATAAGAATTAAAAGATTAATCAGAAGCCAAAACAATACCAAGACCTATAATCTCCGTTAGACCTGCATGATAGCATTATGATACAACGGCTAAATATAATTCAAACTTTGAAAATTCCAAGTACACCAATAACAATTCATATATAGCCAAAATGCGATATGTGTTATCATCATACCTACAATAACGCAGTACAACAAAACTTCATCCGTACCAAAGCAAAAGTGCGTAGAAATTAATCATCCCACTCCCGATCATTAGCCCCCAGAATCCAGCCAAACATAAATCACAACCACGCAGCGATTCCGAGCCAACGACCCGCGCGAATCTCGTAAATCCATCCCAACAGCAGTTGGCAAACTTTTAGCCGATCTACCCCCCTTTCCTCCTAAACCCTATACTACCATACACCCTGCGCAGACAACGGCAGCCCACTCGCAACGATAATCAAGCCGATAATTAAGACGAACCGCGCGGGGGCCGGCGCAAAACACGATCTCCAAACTTCACGGCTTCTCGCGGACCTCCCTGCGCATTACACGAAAAATAAAAGTACACGCGCGCGCGCGCGCAGCGATTCGAAAAGACGCGAGGGCCGTTATTATCGTCACGCACGCGTATACTCGACGAGGTAAAAAAGAGGAGGAACAAGATGAAGAAGCTGTGCGTGAGATCGCGCGCGCGGCGAGTATAATTACTCGAGAAAGCTGCGGTGCAGTGTAGCGCGCCGAAAAAATGCCGCGTCTCGGTGTACTGATCGACGGAGACTCGCTTTGATTTTGAATTTTGAATAATTCTCGTTTGACGATTGTAGCTCTGCTCTGAGTATGCAGAGGAAATAGAGTATATTTTACGTTACTTTTGAAGGGTGGTTAGGTTCTGTTTGCGTAGATAGAATAAGAGTTATTCGATGGCAAAAGTTAAGTGGAGACTCGGTTGATCTGCGTGCGGCGACAGTGGGATGCACTGGTTGCGGCAGGGATTTTCGAAAGTGTATCGCGCTGTGGTTTGCGGCCGATCGGCTTTTTGGCGGGTCTCTCGATATCTTGCGGTTCGACGCCCTTTGTGCGAGGATGAGCGAGAGAGACAATGGGAGTGACGGTGGCAGGTTCATGTCGAGGGGAATTATCGAACGGTGTGAAATTGTACGAGAAGATGTATAAAAGGAAGAATAATAATACCGGTTGACGCGTATATTATATTATTAGTTTTAAAGAAACGTGACTGTAACAATTACTCTTTTACGGAATTTATAGTTTATGAAGTCTTTTAATCTACAAAAGATGTTGATAAACCGGTGTAAAAGGCTAAAGTCATGCATAAGAAAAATTGAATATGTTTGAACGAGATACAAAATAATTTTAAAAGATGATAGATTTTTAGCGCTTATTCACGTTTTACCTTTATTAAGATTTTTTGTTAATACTTGATTTTTAAAAACTTCTCGTATTGATTTGATAAAGTCTTTGGTAGACTCAAAAATAGAGAGTCTAAATCGCTAAAAGAGCAATGTTTACGTTGCGTCTTCCTAAAGCATCTATTCTGCGGAAATCGGCATAATTCTTCTTCCATTGACCATCTCATATAATTTCACAATTATGAGAATGTTAGTTAAAAAACAAAGCATTCATCTTAAAATCACGCGTAAGAAACTTCACCACATTCCACAAGATCACAACTAACCCATGCCTCATCCAACAAATATCCCTTCCTCATAATAATACCGATTACTCAGTCACTTCTTCATTCCTTCCGCAGAAACCACTCATCCTCCGATCGATTACACACGCACAATTATCATCATCCTTACATTAACCAGCGACCTCCCCCCTATCGATAAACACCATTAACACACACATATATACACACACAAACAAACACATACACACACAAACAAACACACACGCACACACACACACACACACACACACACACACGACCCGCAACAAAAATGCCTCTTACCTTCTTCGATCGGCATTTCGCGCGCACCGCGACGAGAATCTCGTCTTTCTTGCGATCGCTGGTGCGTAGCAAGCTGCAGAGTTCGATCGCGCTTTCCGCGAAAAGTGCCCCGCGGTACTTTCAATCAAGGCTACGCGGCAGAAATGAGTTCCGTCGATGCTTTCCCGATGAGGAGGCCGCGCGAACCTGTTGATCGCCGCTCGCGATGCCACGGGATTTTTCTGCTGCTCGATGTAGCTTCTTTGTTTTTCTCGCTAAGCTGCTTCCGCGCGCGCGCGCCTTCGCATTCCTTGTCATAACAGTCGGCGAGCGCGGCAGCGGTTACTCGCGTCGCTCTTTCCATTTCGGATGCTTTCCACTTGGATTCCTTGGAGTGTGGGGTGCGCTACGAGGCTTTTGCGATCGGAGACACTGCTGTGGTGGTGGTAGCTTTGGGGTTTTTGTTCTTGTTGCGAGATGGGAAAAGTCAGGGTAGAGTAACTTTTGGGTTGATCTTTTGAGATTGGCGATTATACGAGTATTGATTTGTAAAGGGCCCTCGCAGTCTATACACTAAGTAAGATTATTGCACTTTGTAAATGAAAATAGTAACTGATATTGTTTAATTTATTTATTTAAGAATTTTTGTTCAGTTTTCTATCTTTTGGTATCAATTTTACAAAACATTGCGTTATTTGAAAAATGGACGCCATCGCATTAAAGTTTAAGATCGAAAATTCACTGTAATTACTTTATTAAGATTAAATAAAAGAAATATATTTATTCTTACAGATATTTAAGAGTTAATAATTTGCGTCTTTTTTTATTTACTTTTGTACACTTTGTAACATCCTTAACTTCTCGAAATATCAAAATATATTAGTTTTTATATGGCTATATTTATATATGATATTATTAAAGAAATTAGATGATTCTCCTACTCCTTCAAATTTAAAGAAGTTTATTTTACCTTTAGCGTTCCTGCTTTTATACGTATGGAAATATGATAACTGTCTACTTAGCTTTACCTTCATCATTATCTACCACCTAAAAAGTTGAATTGGTTAGAAATTAAAAATATAAAATTTACAAATTTGGTGTTCGAGTACAGTTTATTAGACAAAATAAATATCTGATAGAACGTTTTTGAAATATTCCAACGAATGAAAACTGCCTTAAACTGATTTGATTAACTAACATCAGTCGAGAATTTGAAAAATATCCAATTACCTGTTTGTTCCGTTGAGAGTACATGAGACGAGGTACGTGCAACAGTCCTTATAGAATTTTTATTGCACAGGTTTTGAATTAACTGAAAAATGAAAAGAAATCATGTTCAGCTATAAAAGAGACTAAGCGGATCAGTTTCATAAATAAACTTAACAACCTTCTATCAAAATACTCCATGACCATATTCCTTACTTTGGATATCTACATTTCACGTATTCCGTAAACATACATATAGGTTAATACGCCCAAATAAAAGTAATACATCGTGAATCATCAGTGATCACGCGCTTCGACGTGTCAATAAATTAACCAATAAAAAACGGAGTGCGCTCGCGCTTGTGCACCCAAGACAGACATACACAAACGCACTCGGTTCGTAAAAACACAAAAATCGCCGTGAGAAATAAAAAAGGTTACGATGTTTGTACATCTCAATTTGTCAAGGATTTCCCTCGTACAGCGCCGGAGCTCCGCGCAATAAAAAAGCATAAAAAGTCTCCATAAACCATAAGCCGATTCTGGATCATAAAACGAGTTAGCATAAATTAAGAAATATACAGGCAAGGAAATGCCGGTGCATCCACCGACCAACACAAAAAAATGAAGAAATAAAAAAAATGAAGAAAAAAAAGACAGCAGCGTTAAGGAGGACGAATTTCGTTATAAGACGCGTAAAGAGGATCGCCATCGGCCCTAATTTTTCTCTCCCCCTGAGTCTTCCTCCGCGACGTCGAACGGCATTCTCCCCGAGATATTATATTCTCGCGTCGCGCCGTGCATCGGTCAGGACTAAGAGGATTATATGATATTCGTTTTCTTTTTTGTCCGCGTCAGGGGGCGAGACCTTCGTAATGCAGACCCGATGCGCCGCGCGCGGCGTTCTAGAAGACTTTTATCTCTTGGCTCAGCGCGTGCCAGATGCATTTCCGAGAGAGTAAGAGGAAAAGCGGTGGAATCAACTGTTTTTAAAGATGCACGATATGAAGCTGGGCTAGAATTAACTGATGCGGCTTAAATACATCGGTGTGAAATTTCACACCGGAAAGTGGGAAAAACAGTGCTACCGGAATGTAGAATGATTTTCTAGCTAGGAAGAGATTGAAATAGATTGTTAAGTGATAGCGCCGTCAGCTGAATTATTTTTACTGCTTTCTTACTGTATTGAGTATGCAAATGTTGTTGCACTGGAAAAGAAAAGTTTTATAAAATTATTTAGTAACAAATTCACGTTACCTAGTTCTTGATTATAATACTTTAATTACATCAATACTGAATTATGAATCAGTTATATAAAATCCAACTTGAAAATACCAAATCATATCATGAGAGAAGAGTTATCACTTTTTTAAAATATGCTGCTTAGGTGAGGGAGACGTATGAACTGCAAATATGTATCGTATCGAAAATTGCTCATTTTCTGGGTATTCTTGCTTGCTTATAAAATAATAACTAAGTTTATAAATTGTAATGAATTATTGTCATTCTTCAATTTTTATAAAACGAATCAAATGTTAAAACATAATATGAAAATTAATACTTCTTCATATCGCTTATAAAAAGCCACATAGGTTTTCTTCATAAGCTATACTAATGTACGCCTTAGTATATATAGTACTTTTATAAATTGATTACATTTATATAATGTTAAATTATCCAAAAACATGTTTTGTTAAAATAAACTGCTATTTTCTTTACTATCGCTTTATCTAGCTTTGTAATTGAGTTAAAAGCTGCCATCTGCAATTTATATTTCACAATATAAGCTATTTTAAATTCATAGCACGCATTAAACCAGTTCATTTGATAAATAAATATTCTTACAAAAATCGAGTAGTCCGACTACATTGAATAATCGTAACATCGATCCTACGTGCTCAATGTTTGCACCCTCCGGCGTTGCATAACAGCAGCAGAAGAAGCGGAGGCTGCGCATATTGACGCAAGACTATACTTTGCCGATCATCGGCCAAACGATCTTGCCTCGGAAGCGCCCAAGCATTACTGCTCGAAAAGTGCATCACGACTGAACTTCGGGGAAACCGTTTATTTATAGCGAGCCAGCGCAAAAGAACCGACGCGCGGGCTCGGAAATCGCGGTGAAAAAGTAACGCCGGGTCAGGGAAGATTACACGCCGCTTTCTTTCAAATTTCATAGGGTCCCAACAATCGCCAATAGTTTCCTCGAAATCTTAAAAATCCATTGTTTTCTTCGATACTTTTTGCTCTCCTATGCTTTTTCCACTTTCTCGGGAATCTTTCTTTTTGTCTTTCAAAGAGGAGAGCTACGGATAATGACATTTCATTATTCCGTCTCCGCTCCTCACCTCGACTCTTCAATCGTCTCTCTCGTTAGATTTGCGGTGTACCCCACGGACAAAAAGCACCGAGCATCATCCAAGATGAAAAGTCGAAACGCGCGCCCCGTTAAACTTCAACGAAGCAGCTAACCATCCTCGCACCTCGCCAACCGTCGCATTAACGATCCGCGCAAATTCCACGCCGTAACAAACGCCCAGATCTCGCGCAATGTAAATCAATTTTAAATCCAGCCGTGAGCACTCGCCGCTCGTATATTTTACACGCGCGAAAAACTCACCGCGCTCCAGAAGCTCGCGAACGAGCCAAAGCCAAAAAAAAAAGAAATATCGCGAACGACGCGAGAAAATAATAATTCAGAGCCCTTTATTTCTCCCTTTTTCGAATCGTCCCTTCCCTCTCTCTCTTACTCCTGCGGTCTTCGACCACAAAAAACCCCCCTCTCCCCTCTCGTTATTTTCTCTTATTATTACACTCCGCAGCCGAGGCACGCTCGTAAGAGCGAGAGAGAGAGACAAAGCTTCCATTACTCGGCCATCAATCTCTAGGCCGCGCTTGCGAGCCCCGAAGGGCTCTGAACCTTCTCTCCGTCTGTGTATACCTATATATAAACGCGCGATCGTCCCGGAGAAGAGAGGAGAGGAGCGGAGAAAAACACGGAGAGACAGAGGAGAGGAGAGCAGGTTATGCTAACTGGACGTAGAAGCCGAAGCCGCAGCGGCCGATCGTCCGGTTGGCGACGCCGTAAAAAAGTCCTATATACTACTGGTATGGCTGCGGCGGCTGTGGCTGAGGGCTGGGGTATACCGGTCGATCGGCTCTAGGACGGGTACGAGTACGTGTAGCGCGGTGAGCGGAGCTGAGCTTCCTTTCCGCGGGCATTACGTAGGTAGTGGATGATGGGGAGCTTCTTCGAGAGGCTGGCGAATGAATTTTAGCGTTTGTGGGAGATCTGCGCTTGTTAGCGAGAGATAGATAAGAGAAGATGTGAGAAGTTGCGGATTGGAATATAGGTGTAGCGAGCTCAGATTTTTAAAGTCAATCGCATTTCATTTTTTAACAAAATTATCTGTGTGAATGATAACGAAGAGAAAATTGCGAAGAAGAACAGGAGTAAAATGAATATTGATATATTTAATTTATCATTTATTGAATATATTGACATAATTTTTGAATATTTAAGTGTAATATTTTTTATGGAAACGTAAAACAAAATTGCATCGTTTGTTAGAGAAGCAGAAATATCATCTTCGTGAGAAACGTCGATATATTTGCAAAGTTTGAGCATTTTTTTTTAAATGTGTTGTTCTCTTTCGTGAAAAAGTAATTTTATTCAATATACAAGTTTAAAAATCGTATTATACTTAATCAGGATTTATAATATTATTATCGTCATTAAATTTTATTTTCTGCAAAGTAACTTTCAATTTCTGAGAATATTAATAATATATAGAATATTTCTTAGTACATATCTATAACATATCTTGTTATAAATAGATAATTATTAACCCTTTTAAGTATGAATCTTAAAAGTGTATAAAAAGAAACTACTTGTGTCAGTGGCTTGTGATGCTAATACGTTAGTTTTTCTTAACAGTACAGTATAGATTTTGATAGTATTACTATCAATTCAAACAAATTGTATATTATGCGTCTACAAAGATGCTGTTAGAGCATTTCTAAACATTCAAAAATAACTACCCGCTCCGAGTTATCATAAATTTCCCGGATATTCATAAATATGTTATTATGAATACTTTACTTATAATAATTTTATTAACTATATGCACGACTGTTAACGCTTTTTATACTTTTTAATACTTTTTATAAGTATCCTAATAAACTAGAAACAAGAGAAATGGTACACGAAAAGCGACACTAAACACGATTTCAAAAGCTGCGCCGCGGATGACCATCCACAACTGCAAGCTTCAAAGAATCTCCTCCCAACCGAAATTACAAGAATCCAGCGTAAAATTTCTTTCTGCCTACATACCCAAACCTAATTAGCTGCACTCGACGCAACCCATGCGTATACCCCGAACTCATCAAGCCAAACAATGCCAGCATAACGCCTCGGCATCACTACACCCTGCAACGACAACGGAGCCGCGTACACCGGAAAACAAGTAATGGCGAGCCGCCGAGCAAAAGAGAAAGACTCGAAGAAACGGCCGAGAAAGATATTACCGCACGCAGAAAGAGCCTCGGTACAAGCGTCGCGCGATGGAAGGAGCGAGCGTCAATGCACTCAAGGCCGGTTGTTGTTCAAGGCAGCGGTGCTGCACCGCGCAGACTTAGAAAAAGAGGCGTATATGTTCGCGGAAGGGAAGCTGCGCACGCGCGCGCTCCTTTTTCTCGAATCGCGGGATTGCGTGTAGGTATATAGGAGAGAGGAACGTGACACGGCGCGCGACTTCCTCCGAGAGATCGCGGTGGGATTGGATATGTAGGAGCGAGGATTTTTCTATTTTTCTCGGGGAGAGGGGCATTTTTATGTGGGATGAGGGAGGGTTTGGATGATGCGATTGTTGAGTGGAGAGTTTTCAATTGGTGCGTGTACGGCACGATTTTAATCCCTTGGAGTCAGATTTGAGGATAGGGGAGTAGATTTTGAGTACGAAGAATGAATCTGCTCGCGTGACTGCATTGAATCGTGTAACGTATCAGTTGGATTATATATTTGACTTGGTACATGGAGAGAAGGGATTAGTAATCAGTACCTACACGGCTAGGTAAAACAGAGCTAATAAAACATTTAGTGACTATTCCAGAATAAAAACATCGTGGGGTTTCACTTCACGAATTGTTAGATTTTTGATACTAACAAAAGTAACGGTTAAATATTGTTTTCTCTTGCAAAAAAATACAAGAATTAAACTTTGTATGCTTTATAAATATATAAATAACATTTTTCTTCTAAACGCAATATTTGTTAAAAACTTTCGCAAATACATAGTATTACAATTATTATTCTTAATAACAAGAAGCATAATTACGCAAAGTTTAGAATACCAATATTTTAATATAACTACATAATAATTGATATAAGATTATATCATAATGTAAAATATAATGATATCTACGTTCTAATATAAAATTGTCGGAACCTCGCAAAAATACAAATAGGTCTCTGTCATGTGGATTGATGGTACTCGTGTTTTGAAATATTTTGCGTTGAGTGCATCAGAGTGCAAGGTTTATGAGATTTGAAGAAAATGGATATGCTGTTGCGTATATCAGACTTTTTAGAATGATTGACTATACAAGGCCATGTGCGGTGCGATGAAAGAGTCTTTCAATTAGAGGCAAAGAGCGCATGCCTTTCATTATTCGAATCATTTTCGTGCAATAACGTACTTATAAACTATAATTATGCTGTTATTGCGTCGTAATTATCGTGATATTTAAAATTTAATTTCTACCGATCATTCGCGTCATTAAATAAACGAACTTCATTATTATTAAATTTTCTGCTAAATAGTACGTCGAAACGAACCACTTCGACCCGACGAATTCAAAAGCACGATACGCTTGCAACTTGCTTTATAGCGTGGAAAACGCAAACATTTAATAATATCACTCTTAACCTCCGCACTCGCGGCAAATCCGCAATAACAATTGCAATATATGTATTTGCACAGAGAAATCATACATACAATTATACATTTACGATCAATCAACCTCAAGCACACACACGCATTTATGCGCATGCAAAACGAAATCTCGGGACGCATCAGCGCGGAAAACCGCGCATCTGCATATATATAGCGTCTATGTAATTGTAAATGCGTGCGACGTGCGCAACCAGAAAGAGCGAGAGAGAGAGAGAGGGAAGGTTCGTCAGGTTCGCTTATACCGCAATTATCCGTATTAACATAGCCCGGCCGGTGGTCCCGAGAGTCTGATGGCGTCGAGTTCTCTCTCTCTCTCTTCTCTCTCGAAATTTGTCTTGTACGCACCACCCGCGTGTCCGGACTAATTACTGCGAGCATGCATGAGATCAAAATTTACTTCGGCTTTTTGGGCATTCCACTGAATTTCGCGCTTTTTTTCTATTTTCTTGTATTATTAAGTTTGTTAACGACATGCTCAGGTACTTAAGACAAATTATGTACACGTATTGTAAGAAAATTGCCGAGTATAATTGAACGCGCGGTAGGAATTTGTGTTTTAACGAAATTTAAAGCTTTTTAAACGATGGTTTGTGCGGGAAAATATAATGTGATTAATTTAATATGGAACTGCACGGGGCTGCAAGTATTTATGTACAGTTTTCATTTTGTCGTGAGTTTAATCTTGGATTGAATCTTGTTTGCTTTTTGTTACACCGCGACAGGACTGATTATCTACATGTTATGGTAATTCGATGGATGGAAAAAGGGCATTAATTTAATTTGGTTTTTCTTTATTTGTAGGTACACATTGAGACATAAATTGACAAGACTGGTTATATCGTTTTTTAATAAAAACAGCATGTTCAATAAACTGCAAATACTAACTTAATATATACAATTTTAATATATGACTTTTGCAGTCTTTACAGCTTATTATAATCTTCAGTACATAGGTATTGTTCTGAATAATGAATGCTTTAAACTCCGAGAACACCTCTTGCATGTATAATTCTTATGTACATAGTTTGAAGAATTTACCTTATGTAGGAATACTAGAGGAAATTATTACATTTAAAAATCTAATTACAAGCATACAACACTAACAAAAATACCCGTAATTATTTTAAACTAAAATCAAATCTTTAACATTTTAAGTTTAAAATTTGTAACATTATTTTCTTTTTATTTATAAAGTACATACTTTAAGACTTGTATTGTAATTTGGCGAAAGTATTACAGAAGATAATAGAAAAAAATATGATTTTAGCTGTTAGGGCAAGTATGACATTTTTTGAGCATTTGATTTATGTATAAATAAGACACTAACACATATAAACTTGATAATATATATTTATGAAGGTGTAAAACGATTAAGTTATAAGAAATACATTTAGAATTTACAATAATTGTTTTCAACCTTAGATTAAAAAAATACCGAAAATGCTTCCAACTCAAAACTACAATAATTTACAAACCGAGCAAGTGTTAATACCTTATTTTGTACCAGATTAGACAAATGTCACTGTCAAAAGCTGAATAATCAAATCTAACAAAATAGAGTTCACCAGTTGAAAAAGTCAATGCCCTTAAAAAAGGAATCACGTTCACCGCCACAGCCTCCAATAAAAAAAAGTCAACCCAACGCTCATAAATAAAAACTCCGTCAACGGAAAAAAGTCACCCGACATCGTCCTCGTCCATCCGCGCTTCCAAGTGCCCGCGTCGCTTGATCGACGTCCTATCTCTCTCTCTCTCTCCCTCCTTCAAGAAGTATATAGTATCGAGTGTCGAGCTGCAGCATCAGCGCCGTAAAAAGAAAGAAGTAGCTTCTCCTCTTCTGCAGCAGCAGCAGCAGCGACGGCAGCGCGAGAGAAGCAACAAAAAGAAGAAAGACGAGTCTCGTACGCGCGGCCTTCGGCGTACAAAATGAACTCGCAATTATGAAGAAGCTGCAAGAGCCAAGAACCAAGAAGCAGGAGCAGGGTGCATGCACGTACCTACTCACGTGTATACCTATAGGAAAAAGGAAAGAAGTGCAGACGTAATATATATAATGCGCTTCTCTTTTCCTTTTTTTTTTGTTTATGGATGCACGATGAGCAAGTGTATTAAGACCGAGATCGTCTTAGATGCAGGATACGGCGAATCTCGAATCTCGCGTATCTCTTTTTTCGTCGAAGAGCTCGCGCGCTCGGCAGAGATAAAGGAGTCGCATTTGCTTTCGATAAACCTATCGCCGTGCGTTGTTTCTGCGAGTCTCTCGTCTAAATATGATGATGCGGCATTTTGTATGCAGTTGCAACGTGGATGGAAATGCGCGCGCGCGATATCTCTTTCGCCGTGTGTAAAATAAGACACCGTATAAAAGTAGCATTGATTTTATATGCGAATGCAAGCAGTGGAAAATTATATATAACGCTGCCGTCGTAGATACTGGGTTAATAAGCGTGCTTCCTTTGCTAATCAGTTTCGCAGAAGCTAGCTTATTAGACCTGGGGTATCGGCGAATGAAATTTTGATAGTGCAATTTGTAGGCGAGCGGTTGGAGCTCTACATGCGCAATGCTTTTTTGCTTGTTTTTGCGTGCTGTAACTGCTGTATGGGTGGGGATTCTTTTGATACGTTTATTATATAGAAGGAGGTAAATATTGGATAATATCATGAGGAAGTAGCCGGAGGGTATGATATAGTTGCCAGTTGTATGCAAGGATCTTGTTTCTTATAAATACGGAGATCGAGAAACCCTGAATTTTAAAAGTCATTTTAATAATAATCTCTTATTCTGAGTGTTATCTTTTATATGCATCAATCTTATAAGACTGATCCTGCTTTATAAATAAGTTTTCTATAATTATAAACGTTGTTAATGTATCATTATAAATGATGAATAAAATGAGACATCCAAGAGATACATGATTGTATCAATTTATATCCATGCATCACTATTATTAAAACATACCTTTCAACAGTATTGAAAGTTTCGAAATTTTGTATAACAATCTAAAATATTATTTTACTTAATGGAGAAAATTGCAAACTATTCTTCAATCATTTTCGTACATATCTATAAAAGCGAATCTCAATTATTTAACTTTTTTATGAAAATAATGAAGTAAAAACTATTCTATCCTGCCTTCTTTTATAAAATATACTGGAATTGGTAGATTTTTGATCACTTGCAAAAAGAAAAAATAGAAATCAAAGAATTATATTCGTTACATAGTTGTTTAAAGAATAAAAAAACGATATCGAATTTATCAATTCAATACAACCATGGAATATTCGGTAACTATCATTTAACATTTCTTATCCAAGCTTGATCCCAACTATGCTGTACACATAATATCGAACTTCATAATCTCCCGCATCGTGCAAATCAAAACACATACCTCGCAGCACCACCAAACACACATCATACAATTCAGATAAATTACTATCCGACGTTCGAATTCGCAAACACCCCAATAAGTCTACCACACCACACTTATACACCAAAGCTCGATGCTCCCGCCATCAATTCCCGCGATCACCCATCCTTCTTATTCCGCAAACACGATCTCTCAAGCATCTCTCGCGATCGCATCTTTCCCCTGGTTATCTCTACACACACACATACGACTTCGCGTGCCTCGCATGTCGTCGCAGCGTCTCTCCACTCTTTTTCTCTCTTTTGCAGCCTCGCTGCTGCTGCTTCTCGGGAGCTAATAAACGAAGGTAATGAACATATCGGGGTGCGGAGTTGCGTGGCTCTGGCTTTCCTTTCGCTGATTATATAGAGGCGTGCTGTGGAGCGAGAAAGAGGGGGAGGTTCTTTTTTGGACTTGTTGGGGGCGACGGAGAGAAGCGCGACGACACGTCCATTAGGGTTTTGTTGGCAGCGTTTTGAGCCGCGGTGATGAGTCTTCGCGGTATACGCGTAATGGCTGAGATTTATTGTATGCGCGCGAGGAGAGGAAATGAAGTTGTACGGATATAGAATTGAGATTGATGAAGTTATCGATATTACGGTTTTGCTGTGTGAGGGATGTTACATGGTTCGTTTATGATTTATGTTATTTTGAGAAATATGTATGATAATAACTTTTTATTTATATGAATGTTATTTTAAGCTAGAATTTTATTCTTAAATCTTAGAATTATTATACATGTAACGCCTTCATAATCTTTTAAACTATTTAGTGTATCATATATGCAGGGCTATTTTGTAACGGTTTTTAATAATGTACATCTATATTTTAACAGTTTAATCCTGGATTTTTTGTGTGCCTAAGTGCATACTCTAAACTCCAAAAAGTAAAAGCTGATGCAGAAAACTAGAAACTTAGCAATTTACTGCAATTAAGAAGAGTAAACTGATAATATTCTACTCTTGTAAATGTAGTATTGGCAGATTACTCTTTCTAAAAAAGGTTTAGAGTGTACTACATGCGTTAGATTTAATAAACATGTTGGAAGTCTTCTCGCAATAACGTATATTAAATTTAATATACGTCTACTAATGGATATAAATAAACATTATTAATAACATCAAATAGTATCAAATATTATTCAAATTAATATACATATATTAAAATGACTTTGAATGTATATTAATTTCTAAATTAATTACCTTAAATTTAAAATTAATATTCTTTCTTAGATTAAAAGTATATTAAAATTACCAAAAATTCTAACTAAAAAAGTACCATCGCTATAAATAAATAAAACTTGAAAAACACTACTTTTTTTATGAAAAAAATGTAATTTCTCGAAAACAATGAACAATCGTTACATCAAATACGCGTTTTCCAGATCGCTAATTAAGAATCCGGAGTCGGCCTTTAACACTTCAAAGCTACTAAAATCTCCAGATTCACAATCAGCGTCCCCAATTATCTCTACCCTTCAAAATCCAAGAACAAATCTACCGCTCAAAATCAACCTACCCAAATAATCTAAATCTCCACCTCAATCTCGTTTCAGACTTGGCGGAGAAGAAGGTGTTCAAGCAGGAGGGCGTCACCGCGTACTCGCAGCTGCTCTTCGACGTCGCCAGACAGCAAGTCGTCGTGGGCGCACGGTAAGCCACTACAGACATTCCTCCCCCCCCCCCCCTGATTCAAATAATCCCCTCGCTAAATAAGCATCAGCATCGGCGTATCACGCGATCAAAGAAGAGCCCTCCCCGAGTTTCTGGAGTACTCACGTGCGCGACGGGTCGGCCTGGACGCCCGCCAGAACGTGCATCCGAAATAGACCGCACGCGGGGCTGATAATTGGCCAGGGCGCGAGGAAGAGAGATTTCTTCTCGCGCTTCGGCGGCGCGGCACTCGCGCTCTTGGCCCGTTTTACGCTGAGAGGAGGATTTTCGGATGTTCAATGGAGGCTGCGTGGTGTGCTCGAGATTCGAGGGGAGATTGTGGCTTTCTTTACCGTGGGAGATAATCGGATAATCTTGGGTTGTGTGGGTTTCACGCTGTTTTGTTATTTTTTTTTAAGGTGGGTGCGAGTGGTTTTTGGTTAATGAGGGTGTTTAGTCGGTTGGAGTGTAATAAAAAATCAATTAGAAGCGACGTGGTTTTTAAGGTGCGGATGACTTTCTTGTTTTGTGATGGCAGATCTGTAATAAATTTATTGGATGATTTAATGTCTCTATGTTTTAGTATGATTAATTATGAATTTATACATCTATGTAGCTTTTAAAAATGCAAAACCGTCGTTGTTGTCGAAGAGTATAAAATATGTTATTATTAATTTACGTGAAAGTACGAAAACATATTTTATAGGTGGTTGGTTTATGTCTGCAGTATTGATTTTGGAATATTTCATAAGATCACAACCACACTGAAAAAAATTTATTGCTCGAGTATCCAGATTCTGGTTGATCGGACTAAACTGCTTATTGCTGCTGCAACAATACTTTGTGATTTCTCTCACAGCGATATTATTTTACTGTGACAACCATACAATATCACTGACAACTATAATATAGCTACGACAGTAATATGTATGGTTACTCAAGGGATACCAGTATAGTTATCATATAAATATAAAAGTATTAATGTGATACCCATTCCTTTTTCACACGTTATATTATACTCAGATATCTACTTTTATATTAGCTACGCTAATGTCCACCATATACTCCTTTTGTTAATCATGTGAAACAATTTTCAAAAAAACCATGAAATATTGACATAATTTTTTGTTACTATTCGAGTATAATTTAATTAAAAATTTAATTCAAACAATATTAGACAAATAATCTACTTGTTTTAGCACGTCCCTATTTCTTTGTTTATTTTTTTATTCTCTCCATCGTCCTCTGTTATTACGCTAGATCTCTACATTTCTTATTTATTTTCAAACAGCGATTTCATAAATCCCCAATGGCTATAGATGCACCGAAGTACACGATGTTCCTCGTAGACGTTATCATAGACCAGAAGCGAATCGACTTCCCATCAGCCACAGCAGAATTGCTACAATAAAAATTCATGTCGCAGCCTCGAATCTTCCCTTATTGTCCAAAGTCCTTATATCTCTCCAGAAAACTCCTACGTACTTCGCGAAAACCATCCACCCCTAAAACCGAATCACCAATTTTAATAAGAACACCCCTACCCACGCATAAACCACTTCAACCTTCCTCCCACCCCTTCGTTATCCCCTCAAGATAAGCGTAAAAAGGTCAAACCACTCTCTCTCTCTCTCTCTCTCTCTATTTCTCTTTCTTCTCGCAGCCTCCTCCTCTCATTCGCAACGGTCATCGGCACGTCGTCGTCGTCGTCGACAAGCACACGCGCACAGCTCCCCCAGACAAAACACAGCCTCCGCCGCCGCCCGTCACCGCGTCGCACAATGGCCTCTCCTCTGGCGCTGCGCCAAAACCTATACGACGTCTCTCCTGCACTTCGCTCCCGCGTGTTTTTCTTCCTCTCCTCTTTTGTCTGTGTGTGCATGCGTGCGTGCGTGTGTGTGTGTGTGTGTACTCTCGTTTTCTCTTATTCGCGTGGTGCGGGTACGGCGGAGAGGAGACGCGCCAATTTGCGAGGGTATACGCGAGAGAGCCCGCTGGACGTGTACAATGCATCGGCTTATTTGCGAGGGGACGCTCGAATTTTCGCCGCGCGCTGACTGCGGGGAAATATCGGGCGAAATTGGCTGTTTGCTCTCGTGATTTTTCGGCTGGGGAAGGGTTTTGTGAGTATGTAAAGAGGTTTAGGAGATGGAAGCTTACTGAGGTTCTCTGAGTGAGGCGACAGTTTAGGTGAGGTGGAGTTTTGCTGAAACTGAGAGAGTGAAATTTCGACTCTAATTAGAGTAAATTTGAATTCTAGAGTGACATCTTATTTTGAGAACTTTGATTCGTTTTGCTTTGTAATAATTATGTTATTAGTAAATGGGTTAGAAAAATTACGACGATTACCTGTGACGTATTTGCACATCAAAGGTTAAAGCTATAAGGATTTGCATTTATTATCAACAGCCAAAGCTGCGTCGTAAAATACTTTTCATCGTTTTCTTATATTACAAGCCATAATCAAATCTAATAGATGTTCGATTTAATTTAATTCACAGCATATGCTTTGAATACACAAATATTTAATTCACATTATATTTAATTTGTAAATATCGGTTTTATAAAAGATATACTATTTCTGTTCGGAATAAGGGTAGCGTTGAAGATTTGGGTAATACTATGGGTTGAGATGTGTGTTTATAGCGTGGGAGTGTCAATTTGATTTACACTGACTTTAAATCACGGGTATTGTCTCGGGATAGAATTGCGTCGAGAAAAATGTTGTTTTTATCTTCTTATTTACTTTACGATGTTCCTACTGAGAATTGTAATTATAAGTTATATTTATACATTTCGCGCGCCAGACACAACAGTGATCCATAAATCTCCAATCTAAATATAAAAATCGACGACCCATTAACCGTGAATAATAATTGCACAATCCCCACAACCTTCGTTCATCTCGAACTCATCCTAGTCAAAATTAAAATTCAACCCACCGCAACGTCCGTTCGCATTAGTATTCCCCTACTATCGCCTCTACCATACATCTGCGAGCAATTATTTCCCACGTCCCATGACAAGTATACAATCGATTCCTCCTCCGTTTCAAAGTACACGCGAAAACAGGCGAATAAAGAATCCCGTATTCTCGAAAAATAAAAACATTAATCGACGCGTGGGCTGCTCCATTGTGTGATATACATATATATCCACTCTTCGAGAAAGAGAGAGAAAAATGCCGGCCGGCAAGGAACGTGCCTCCCTCGCGCGTAACACACCACACACACATATGATATATTTATACTCGCGTCACGTTGCGTCCGCGTCGCGTGACTACCGCAGATTTCCCCCGTAGAACGAGCAAACGGACGCGATATTCCGTAGATTTGCACGCGCGCGCGTGTGTGTGTGTGCGACTTGGTCGAACATCGTCGTCTTCGCGTAGTGGGGAGATTGCGAGGTATCGTCACGTGGGCGAGTGTTACGAGAAAAGCGAATTAAATTCTTTTTACGGCGATAAGAGAGATAGAGATAGATTTATTTGTGTGTTTTGCACCCTAGTAAGTCTATGATAATTCAACGATTATTTCGGCTTAATTTTAGTTAGTAAGAAAATTTAGAAGAAAATTAAAACTATATCTTTATCTTAAAAGTCAGTGAAGATATGTTATAGATTTATAATGTAGAAAGCTTGTTTTTCCGATTATTTTTCAATAACCCACAATTATTAGGGACTTGCTCTGAAGGTGGGATATAAAAATACGAAAATTCTTGCCGTATAAGTAATAGACTTGACATTGTGTCCTATTATTAATTAATTCAAGTATATATCGCTGTAATATCACCGTTCGTTACGATACATTACATTATTCACAAATAATTTATAGACCGCCACCTTTACCTTTAAAGATTATGTACGGATAATAACAGGGAGTGAGTTTTGCAAGTGCACAGCTTGTACTTGGATATTTTCTTGATTTCCAGACAGTTATTTTGCATCACATCTAACGGGACGCTTCGATGAATACATTTATTGGAAAGAAAAGTTAGATGAACCGGTTCTTTTATTTTAGAAATTTTACACATTAATATATCCATGAAGATCGCCTTTATTGAGTCCATCTATGTCCACTCTAATTACATCATCTAGAGGATAAGGCACTCGTACTTACTAGGACCTATTGGACATAGGGGCATTGCGCACATATGAATTTTACAACTTCTGCGATTGCTTATACGTTATCTAAGATACTCGTTTAGGGACATGACCACAAATAAATAATCAAGATTTGGGAACACGACAGATAGATACACATCGTTAACATCGTCAATTATAATTAAAACAGCTGTAAAAATAAAATAACCTTCAAACGTACTTGAAATGAAGATAGATATACAGAGAAAAACGGAGAAACGCTGCGATAATTTTTTAAAATTTCACGCAAGTCGCTGACGAAAGAAAACTGTGTCAGAGCGCGGGGGAGGCGGACATCGCGAAATACAACAAAAATACAAAGACGCCCCCACGTGATCTCATCGGCTACTCGCAACATCTGCAATTAACTAAATACGTTGTAACGGGAACTTAATCGCTCGGCCGGATCGGATGGACGTGAGTACGCGCGCGCGCGTGTGTGTACTGATGAAAAAAAGGAAGAGCGAGTGTCAATCAAAATGATTACGGGTCTGGATCGGCGGCCGCTACTTCGCTGCTATATATGTACGGAGTTGAGTTAGAGAGTCGCGGGGACGCGGCGCGGAGATGAAAAAAGGATCGGTTTCCAGGAGAGAGGCAATCACGCGCTTGAAGGGTAAAAAAACGAGCGCGCGTGTGTTTGATATTATAAAAGTGGGATGCGTATCTTTGGAGATGAAGGATTGTGGAATGTTTCTTCGGTATGCGGAGGTATTGGGTGAGAGTATTGGATGAAACTTCTGTGTACTGGGAAGGAGAAATAGATTATGAGTTATAAGTGTATTGCTGTGTACGCAATTATAACAGTGTAGGTGAATGATACAATAGTGCACAATTATAGAACTAGAAGTCGAACATTTAAGGAAACATGATAGCGTTAGAAGTCAAATAACAATTGATAGTAAAGTGTTCGAATGTGGGTTGAAATTTGTAGTGCTCGATTCAAAAGTATACCATACAAATTTCAAAGAGTCATATTAGGCTCAAAGATATTACTTTGATACTTTTCAAGTATAACGATTCGATGGTTTAGTTAAAAATGTAAGCTTTCTGATAATGGAAGTTATTTTGTTTCTTTCTGAATAGAATCAATGACAAATTATCACAAGTTTTTTATAAAATTGTTCTCAGCGTTCTAATTTAAATTATCGATCCCATATATCCGACTCAAAAAATGCTATCATGCATATTTAAGCACTGATCCGAATTATACAATTAACATACTTTAAATATTTAAGGTGTTCTCATTTGTTGCACTGTTTCACATCCACTGTTAATTATTTTTTAAATCAAATGAGTTTTCTTCTAAGATATTTTAAGAACTATAAGGAATGTTTATATCTTTTTAATGGTCCATAATACTTATAATCAAATCAAACCTCATATTCAAAAATCGAAATAAAAAATCTATCATTAACGTTCATCCAGTGCAAGATTACAGAAGCAATTACATTTACAAATCAACCCGCATCTCAATAAAATTAACAAATAACTGTATGCTACAGTACCGACATGCATTAAAATGTGACAAATGAACCTCACCCCTCATTCACTACCTTAAAAGCTCCTTACATTCCGCGAAAAACTGCATCGACAATATACATCAAACGGAAAAGAAAAAAAAATCCCTCAACCCATAAATATTTATATCCTATTTTTAGCCTCCTACCACACATCTATCCCCCCCTCGAAAAAATCCACCTAGCGCCGGCACTTATCGGCGCAGCTTTTCCTATCAGTAGTAACAGTCGCGCGCGCGCCAGCCTCTCTCTCACCTCGCCTTAAACGATCGAAGCCTTCGATCGGATATAACGCGGGGGGGCTCGCGGCAAACACCTTCCAGATATCTCTCGCACCGGCAGCAACGCTTGATTCTATTAATAGAAAGTCGGTGCAGCGCGCATAGCCATTAGTCGCCGCGCGCGGCCCACGCGAGAGAGAAAGAGAGCCGGCACGGCTCCGGCTCCGGCTACAGGTGGAGACGGATTGCCCACTCGGATTTCCCGATTTTTACCTTTGCCGGTTCTTTTCTTTTCTTTTCTTTTCGTTTTTTCATAGATCGAGGTTGACGCCGTATCGCGCGGGGCGTGTATTACTGGTTTGTTCGGTTTGTCGTCGAGATTTGCCTTTTTAGCGCTGTTCAGATACTTGGGTGTGTGCAAGGGGTGAGGTGTGAAGTTCTGGAGATAGCCTTTTTTTTGTTTTGTTATGGGAGGTTGGATGTACTGTCGGACATCGGGTATTGGTAAAAATGTGGATGCTGTGGGCAGTAGAGTGAAACGTAGTTTTGTTTGTTTAATTAGCGCATTTTGTATAATTTTCAGAACTCATGTTTTGTATTATAGTAAATGTTATATAATAGTTTATTTTTCTTAATATTTATTTATTTATTTATTTATTTATTTATTCAGTTAAATGGGCTGTAAGCCTTTTACAAAACTACAATATAAGCGCTAAAGAAAGTATACAAAAAAGTAGAATTATATACAGGATGTATAAGAGTAAAAAGTACAAAACTTAATAAACTAAGGAGAGCGATCGGACTGCAGTCTTGAACGATTTCACACAAGATTTGTCAGTAATGGATTTAGGTAAGATATTAAATTGACGCTTCAACCGATTCAATGTGCCATAAAATCTAACGTTCGCGGTACATGTAACTTCCCGAAGACAGCAGAACTGTCTAAGAAAGTAAGAGAGCTTCCTTTTCTAATATTTAGAAGTTAAAACTGTATTATTTTACAATCCAAACTACATATTCAAATTACTAGAAATTCATGGTTTCCATTAATTCGTCGTATCCTAATGCCGATTAACCCGACAGTCGTTAACGGTTCAAACAACGTTTAAACAGAACCATCAAGATTTTCCCTTCGTACGAGGCATCGTCAATATTTACACTAGATTTCAATGTTCGGTCTCAACTTTCATTAATGCTCGGTGTCCTACTATACTTACACATTTCTCTTCAGAACCCTTTTATCTTACCCAGTCACCGGTTAATAATCCGAGTAAACAAGAAATTTCTGGAGCCCGTAACAGTACAAAAAACAATCGCCTCCATCTCTCGCGCACCGCACAGCACGCAACCTCTCTTTGAAATGCAAACTACAGTTCAATTATCCGAAAAATTTTCGAGGACACGCACCGAGAAACCCTTCTCTGCACGCGCGCATGCACAGAACCAAACGCGAATATCGAAGGCTCGGAATTTCGCGCAGCTCTCTCCGCGCATATATCGAAAGCTCCTCTCTCGCCACCGCGGGGTAACTCGATATTTTTTCAAAGTATCGAGTTATTCCAACGTCCATTAGCGGTTCCTCTCCGCGCGCGAGCCGCAGCGACCGCAAGTGTCTCGCGTGCAGCATCGCGCGAGGCGCGAAAAAAATACGCGTACGCGCTCTTTGAAAAGTCTGCGCACGCGCGCGGGTTTCGCGATGCCTTCCTTTTTTGTTGTTGTAGTCGTCGGCTTTATTCTTCGCGCGGCGGAGCGCGCGTGCAATAATAATAAGAGGCGTGCGTGCGTTATTCGCGAGTCTTTTCTTTTCGAGTTGGGCGGCATGCTGCCGCGTGAGAAAAGTGCTGCAGTGCAAGCAGTGACGAGTTTCAGAGGTGGTACACTCCGGGGAACAAATATGGTGGATTTTTCAGTTTGGTTTGTTGCTGAGTTTTTGGAATGTGTGGATCGATGTGGAACAATAATGTATACAGCTTGTAAACAGCAGTTGTATACACATTGAATAATAAATTGATTCTACATAATTTGTATACAATGTACAATAGTTTGTATACAAGCTTTATCCAACAGAATATCACTTAAAGAAACTGAAATTTGTATAAATTTTCATTAAAATAGATTGTATATACCTATTATTTATTTACACATTGTATAAAAATAGTTTAAAATACGAATTGCGTAGAATCTATTTTCATGTATGATTTGTACATAATGCTTGTAACATTTTTATTTGGGTCGTACATTTGCATAAAATTAGGTTACAATAATTGGATAATTTATGCCGGTGAATGTTTCTATTAAACAATCTAATGCAAGTTTAAGCTCTGATTTCAAAACGACAAGTAAAATACAAAATCGATAAGGACTCGATATTTCTTTCACCGACTGTACATACAGTACAACTGGCGGAGGCGATTGTTGTATTGCCGGGATTTGTTTGTCGAAGGCTCGCAGTGCCTTTTTTCCAGTGTAAAGGGGAAAAAATTTTCTCTGCTTTTCGCGAAATTCAATTGTCGAGCTTGAGAATAATGGTGCACAGAGCTCGCGAAAGTGAATGAAACGAGATAAGCGGTGTTGCGTGTTTCTTCGATGTTTCGGTTTCTTTTGACGTTGTATAGGTATGCGTTTTAACAAGAATTTTACATCTTTCAAGATTTTCGCTCTTTTGTTCATTATTTTCATATTATCGTATATGCATTCATTTATTTAAGAGATAAGATAAACACATGCTAAAACTCTACGAGTGCAAATTCACTTGCTTCGATTGGTTTCTGACTCTCTCAATAAAAGAGAAAATACAACCAACCTTTTTCGGGTTAATAAAATTCACCAATCCAACAAGTTGATTTTACACGAAATCAAATGAATTTTTTGTACTTGATACCCAGACAAGAGTATTATGTTTTTTTAGTATCAAAAAGATTCTCTTGCTTGAGAGTGAAAAATTCATCCCATGGAAGGTGAAAGTATTATAGATATTACTCTTTTCACTCGAATCTATACTCAAGCAAGAGTCATTTATCAGTTATTTAATAGGAGAACATAGAACCACCCTTTTCCGAATGAAAATTTACCCACCGAAAGATTGTAATTTATAAAGTAATTATATAATATGTACTTATACCCTGGATGTATGTGGGTATCTTTAAAAATCTTACATTTTTTATTTTTCAGAGCGGTATATTATTCGCTCGTATATAGAAATCAATAGTATTATTTCATACGCTGATTTTATAGACCTACCTAAACTCTTTCCTAATCTATCTGCCATTACAAAGTTATGACTGATTTATATCTTACACAAACACATTACATACAGAGGGTTTCATTCAATATCATTCGCAAATGAAGTCTCAATGCGCATTATGCTAATAACATCATAAGGAAATCCACATTGCACAATAAATACTTTTCTCCCGAAGCTCGAACAGCTGTTCCCCGCAGTACCTTTCATCGAGGAGTCGTGTGTTTAAATAAGGACCGCCGGGCGCGAGTCGCGCGCTCGCCCGCGTGTGACTCACGGCAGTCGTGACGACAGACTCCCCGGGAGTGTGCATGAAAATAACGCACGAATATATTGTTGTTCCTGTGATTTTTAACGTCTCGCCGCGGCTATTGTTCTGAATATGGAAATCAAACGCTGGTTTTTCAAATGTCGCAGCTCGGCGATGGCTACAAAGTACGAAGCTTAAGAGTTTTGTGTAATGTCATCTTCCGCCAGTGATTCAATGATTAACGACGCTCGAGTATCCGTTGGGAATTCTCACTGATTCCGCATTGATGAATCAGAATTACAAAAATATAAATAGTCATTATCGTTTCGAAATATGAGCGGACGTTGTAGAATGCCAAGAAGCATTGTAAAATATTACATAATGTAGTAAAGTCTGAGATAGCGTAGTAAAATATTAAAAAATGTCATAAAATGTGGAAAAAAGAATGTAAAATCATGTATAAACGTAGTTGAAATTTAAATTCTACTATAAAAATGAAAAAACGTGAGAACCATTTTTAATTCTTTATTTTTACGAGGAAACGCGAATATAATACGTGAATCTACGAGAAAAACTGCGTAAACGTGTCAAAATGTAAGAAACTACACCGAAAAACTCTTCAATCACCATCACCTTACCCCCAAAATGAAACCTTCGACAAACACTTCAAACCCACTTTCCGCATACCCGAACCTCTAAAACCCTCTCGTCCTTGAACCAACAACATCCAAACACACACTACCCCTCCCCCTCTTCTCTCCACTCGCGTTCGTTCAGTATCTCATCCCCGCGCCGCCACGCGACAAATAATTCAGCTCGCGCGCAGATTTATCTCGCTACAAATGAGTTTCGTCGCTCGCACTCTAATCGTGTCGCAGCGATCGCTGTCGCGCGGTGGCGTTAGGAATTTGCGTGCGGTTGGCAATGCGCAGTGACGGACAGGCCGATTATCGACTGTGTACGTGGGTTAACCGCGCAGCCGTGTCGTACGAAGCGGATGATCTCCGCTGGGTATATAGGTTTGATTTTGTTGGATCGCTGGGATAATCGCGGTGTATTGTTGTTTTGCGGGTAAGCGGAAAATGGGAGGTTTAATGGGATTCTATACGGTAAGATTTCGTTTATTGTGTAAAAATTTGACGCTGTGATTTGTTTAGGTGTCTTATTGTGATTTATGTATGATTTACATTGTGATTTATTTATGATTTACTTTATGATTCATTTGGACTTTTATATACCGAATTGGAATTTCGCGCTCAAATGCTCGATTAATTAAATCGATGGGTATCGTGCTGTGAAGGTGCTAGAACGTTTTTTATGTAGTTTACAAAAGTAGTTTCTTTAGATAGTTGTCATAATAAAGTTCTATGACGCTAAATGTAAGAAACGTGCTAAAACTGAAATGTTTTTAAACCGATATTGGAGTATGACAAAGTAAAAGTGCCAATACGTGGACGCTTTTGTCCAGTCGGAATAAAAAAAAATTCATTTGCTTAGTGGTTTATATTATAAACTACAAAGCAGGACCTTACAATAACGTTAACGCGATTATTCTGATATTGTTGTGGCATGAACAATTCAATTACTTATGTGTATAACTTTTTTATAATTATTAATAACTGAAAAACGTTAAAGAAAAACAATGTGCCTGTTTAATTATTTTATCTATATAGTTGTCGAAGCCTACAATGTATAATATAGGGACTGTTCATACTATTGTGCGTTCGTGTATTAGTACTCTACCGATTGCTATCTAAATTGTTTGATAAAGTTACACATGTAAAAGAATTACGGAAACATTTTACAATGTATATAGATAAAAAAAACTTAGAATCATTTAAGCGTTCGAAATAAGATACTATACATAAACATACACTGAGCTAACTTTATCACCCTGCCTAACATTTCCACAAACTCTTCTTTCTCCTCATCGAGCGCTTTCTTCGCCAAACCGCATTTTCCCACATCCGGCCGAATCTCGGCATCAAAGCGGAAACTCCAGTCATTACGGCCCCCGGCTGCTATCAACAATCACCCAAGCGCATTAATTACACGTGTCATTAACCAAGTCATATCTCAGCTCAACGATCTCAATTATACGCAAACTCTCGCGCGACAGCGTATCGCGCGCGAATTTCAAAGCGCTGCCAGAGAGCGAGAACATTCCCACCGACAAACATTAGCTCCAGCTCCGGCGACAATTGCGCGCGTTTTGCGCATATCGAGTGCGCCTTATACTTCCAAGACTAATTATCGATATTGTTATGCGCCTGCGCAGCGAAAGGAGCCGGTATATGTACTTGTAGTAACGGAATCAAAGAGAAGAGTAGGCTGCCTGCATAAAAGTTTAATTGGGTTCGTGTACGTTAGTGCCGGAGGCAGCTACTGGTTTCTCTGCTCGACGCACACATATACACACACACACGTGTGCACACGGGTATCAAAAGTGAAGTCACTTTTCCGAGTGCAATTAAGCGCCATTAGGCGCATACCGCTACGCGAGAGAGAGTGCACTGGCGCGCAAATTATGCATGCATGCGTCGTGCTGTGCAAGGAAGGGTATCTTTACTGGTGTACGATTTTGTCGGGTAGGTTTACTTTTCTTTTTTGAGTTTTATCATTTTTCGGGAAGGTTAATTGATGTTAGTTTGAGTGGTTAATTGTATTACGAGTAGATTTTGCAATTGGAGTAGTTTAGTTGAGTGCTGGGTGTAGCTAGTATTTAATTGGAGAATATTTTTAAATTTATTTATTTGATTCTAATGATCGTATATTACAAACGATCGAGAACATTTTTTTAATTAACTTTATTTAATATAAAGGCAATGTTTTAAAAAAAAATTATTTCATCGTATATAACTATGTACTACTCTATTCATTCTAAATATTTTTAATGCTTTGGGATGTATTCTAATTTGTTGCTTAAATTATTTTGTTAATCTTAGGAATTTCTTTTTAATGTGAATATCTCCTCGTACACTTGACTAAAAAAAACCTTTCTAAGTTAAATAAAATCAATACAATCGGAGACAGATAGATTATTAAGAGTATAATTGGATAGATAATATTTCTCTATTTTTATATACTGCACGATATTTATTTACGTAAGTAGGCTAAATATTATTTAACTATAAAAGTTAAATCTAGATTTTATTAGAGTCTAGGCGTAGAATCGGGACATATGAGACTGAACTAACAAAAACAAGCAAAAGAAACTGCTTATTTAAAGAAGAACGAAATTGAAAGTACCTAGATTTCTTTCAGCCATCAAAGTATAATATAATACCCCTTTAAAAGCACGAAATTGATATTTAATGAGTAAATCGTTACCGTCCACAAAAACCGCCGCTCCGAAATACACTCCCACAGCCCAAGGATATTGCTGCGAGCTTGCGCGCGCCAGATAAATCGAGCTACCGTGCAGATAGGAACAATTAACTCGCGCGTTCGAGTTCCCATCGCGTCGCAGGGAGTATAGCCGCTTCGCGTAACAAGCCGACTTCTATATATTTCCCGTCTCTTTTATATTTACGAGCTGACCTACTCGAATTGCGATGACTTTGCGAGGGCTGCGCGTTTTGCCGTTAAAATTAGCGCTCTCGAATTGGCGCTTTATAAGCAGCACAATCGTATCTCTCCTATAATAATAATGCTTCACCGTCGTATATTTCAGCCTTTTGGGAGTTCGTAATTGAAAAGACGCAAAATAATGAGATGAGACTGTATGAAATTCAAAGTTAATTTAATCGTTTTAATAAAGAGTGATTAATCGCCGGTATCGTCGTAAAATGAAATATGTTATCTTCGTTGCTAATTGACAAAATGAATTATCCCCCAGTCCACCCGAGTTCTGTTTAAAAAAAACAAGCTCTAGGCATCGCAACTGCAAAAGCACGTTTTCCCAGCCTTCAAAATAAAAATACGCCGAGAAAGAAGCATCTCTACGCGTATAAACACAACCACTCCATAATACTCAAACCAAGTCTGAAAAATTCCCTCGGCTCACACACACACACACATTTTCCATTAGACTACGCACACATACACGCACGAGCGCAAGAAATCCGCACTACACGAACGTAATATATATATATATATATATATATATATATATATATATATATATATATATCTACAAGTCATACACGTGGGACGGCACTGCATGCAGCGGCCCACTGTAACGTCGCGCGGATATCCGCCTTCGTACGAATGCTATACGCGCGCCGGTGCATATAGGTATATTATATCTGACGTTTCAATGGGACTGCGCGAGGCAAGCGCGTTTAGCGGAGGCTCTCCTCTTTCATCTGTAGTATATATACATATAGGTTAAGTGCTGGCGTTTGCGAAATTGTATATGGAAGCGCGCCGCTGATGCCGATGCTTTCTTTTGGTTCGTATATATGTACGGTGTGCGTGGATAGTATAGGGATGCGGTTGGACTTTTTTGTTGGCGACGTAGCTATATAGTTTTGATGGCTGTGCAGAAATGGGGCTCCGCTGCTTTGGTTTTTGCAGGAGAGTTGGGAATTAAATTATTCAGTAATCAAGCGAGGGCAATTTTTGTACTTGTTTGTGTAGGAATGGTCGTCAATTAATTGGTTTTTAATTAAATAGAATTAAATTAAATTAAATTGGAAATTCGATAATTAGAAAAAAGATGTTGTTTGAGAAAGGTCCGTATTTAAAAGAGTTTCTCAATTTATTGTCTTAGTAATAATAAACAATATTCTGTTTATACTCCGTATTCCCATACTATTTTGAAAATCAACAAATGATAATTCTAAACATATCATTTTTTGTGGTTTTTACTTGATCTATCTTGTGAATTTTTAAGAAATTATACCCATGGTGACGTAAAATAAAAAATTTAGTATTAATTATACTTATAATAAAAATGACAGTGCGTCATAAAAATTTCATTATAATGCGATTTAAGAACTTTTTTTGCAAAAATAGGTACTTTATGTTCTCAGTTGTTTCGTATCCCGTTTCGTACAAAAGTTAGCTACCCATTTACGTAACATTTCTTTTTTCCACGCGACATTAAATTTTCCGTAAAAAAGTTCATTCGTCATGATAAATTACACCGTTGCAACGAAAAAAAGAAAAAAGAAAAAGAAAAACCCAACCGTCATAAAAATTGAAATTTAATTACCGAACTTCATAAGCATGCAATGCTAATATGAGCAAACAGAGTGTACGCGCGCGCGCGCCAATGTTTTGCATAACAACTCGCGGCGCGCTGAAAAACTGCAAAATTTTCCGACTTGTCACTCCTTATCCGGCGGCGTATATCGCGCGCGACTGCCCGCCGCCGCGCGCCTTTCACATCTTCCCATAATAAAATATCTCCGCGGCAATTATCGCCTATACCAGACGCGCGCAATCTTATCGAAAAATCGTCGATATTTTGTCAAAGCGCGCGCATACATTTGCACGCTAAATGACCGAAAAAGCGCGCGCCTCGAGTGTCGATAAACTACCCGTTCACCTTTTTTTTATCGTACCCGTAAACGTTATACTCGTACATTACCGCGTCACAGCTACGCGCGCGCGTGTACAAACACCAGGGAAAAAGAAAAGCTACGCGATCGCCTCTGATTTATATTACCACCGAGCGACGCCTTCGAGGTGCAGATGTCATTTCTCCGTGGTTTCGCCGAAAGAACAAGCCGGGTTTACACGCTGCACGCGCGAAAAAAGATTACGCGCCCGGTAAATCTCGTGTTCGCACCTTTTGTACAAGCGAAGGCGCGAACGCACGTAGGAATCGACAATGCGAATCGCTCGATCGGAGATTATTCGCGAGCGCTGCAGTTTGTACCGACGGTTGCACTTGGGTATATTGTGCGTGCGTCGTGTGCAGATTGAGCTTAGTCCTTTGTTCGGGATGTAGTTGGTGGTTAGGGTGTTAACGAGATGATCTGGTTCTTTTGGAGGAGAATTTTTCGTGACAGCGAGGTAGGAATTGATGCAGGTTGCGGTTAGTGGTTGAACTTGCTGGAACTTTGTCCTTTGTTTCTTTTTCGATTGTTGCTTTTTATAATTAGACAAAATTGATGGCGTTGAAATTCATTTAACGTCGATTTTATTTAAAGTACAATGTATCGAAGAGTTCTACAGTCTAATATAAAAGTACAAATGATTGAAGATTTTAGATGATTTCTGGTAATTTCAATAATTATTTCCAAATCATTTATAATTTAAAGTAGTATTTATTTTATATATATATAAATTCATGTGACTATGTTGTACTTCTAGTGTATTTCTTGAAACTGCTATAAGGTTTCTTTAAAATATCTAATTATAAAGTCAAATGAATTCAATTAACATTTGATTTATTAATCGATATTTATGTCATTCTTTGGAATAAATCCAATGGCCCTTATCAAGCAAGTTTTTTTAATATAATATAAACTTATAATAAAAAAAGAAATATGCTTTTTTTAATTTAAAGCAATGAAACTAATTATTTTGGATTTGCTAATTCTATAAAAAAGAGTTGCTCGATAAAGGCAGTTGGACATAAATCATAAAATTACCGAAACGTCGCCTAATAAATCCAATATCAATTAAGTAAATTTCAACATTGCGCATTATAAAAAAGCATACAATCCATTCATACTATCAATACCCCAATAAATTTAAATCCACACCAACACACCATTACCGTAATTATACATTAAGCAACACTCCTCTCCCAGCAAAAATCCTTCCCCGAACAAACACCGAAACCCAATACAATCCCGCTCTCCGCGTACACATACCCATAGAATCAAAAACTAAAAAAAAGAAAATCATACCAACCGCTTATTTCGACCGCTCGTAATCCCGCCCGAGAATTTCGATTTATCGGCCATTGTTCAACATATCGACTCCGCGCGCGCGCGCCACTGCTACGCTATTTCACTCAGGTGCAGCACAGCGCTCTACTGCAGAGGAGGGAAAGTGCGTGGCGCGTGCCGGCGCCGGGGATCTGAGTGGATTTGCATTTTCCGCGGCGCACGGCGCGCGGATTAAATCATTCTTGCGCGGCGAATTATTATTATGCGCGGCGAGATGTAGTGTCTCGCTCTTTCTCCTTCTCCGTCGGGTTTTGCGGTTCGGATGGCGAGAAAGTAAACATCGTAATTAGCACTTCGTTCGCGGCGCGTGCGTGTATTTTAGTCGTTGAGGTACACGACTTGGCGTAGTGTGGATGGTTGATGCACGGTTCATTCGAATGAGTTTCTTAATGGTTGTATTGATGAGTGAGGAATTGAGTAGTAAGATGTTAATTGCATTGTGATTTTAGCGAGTAGTTCGTTGTCTTCTTCGGAACTGTTTGTTTAAGACCAATATTTCTATAAATACATACAATCATTTTAGGTTGTGGGTTAATTGTAATTATTATCGCCTTTTATCGTGTCTAGTGTCATTTAATATACTACAGTCATATTTGTTATTCTGTATATATTTATATTACATACTAAGTTGATATATTGTCTTTGAAAAACATTGCAGTAAATTGTTGATTTTCTACAATTCGTGATTTTTACTAATATTATTTTTCATGGTATATAATACTGTTTATTAAATTTACAATTTGAAAGATTGCATAAGAACTACAAACATTTACTTAATAATTAATAAAATAGCTAACAAACGTACCACAAATTGCAATTTATAACGAATAAGTGAAAAAGCATGAAATTATCAGACTTTGAGCTTGTTTCGCATATTATACACTATGCACGACTGTAGTTATTACTTTTGCTTATTAGCAATTTTTCATGAATAAGATTTTGTATTCGAATATAGGGGCGAAAGATTGTAAAGGTAAGCGCATTAATCGGCTTTGATATGCAAATTAGTCAAAGTGTCTTACTAAATTAATGTATTTGCACATTTTAATAGTCATTCCTTACATTGATTTCATTTATTTAGAGCAAGCAGATTAGAAAGCAACTGAATCTTAAAATTACATGTATAACTAAATCTATTATACACAGTATATTTCGCTTAAAGATCGAGTCAAGTTCCCCATTATAATATAAATACTCGCATTAACTATCAGCGAGGCACTAGACCGTGTAAATCTAATGCTTTCACGAGCAAAACCTTTGAATGCCACTAAATTTTTAATAACTCCCACGAATAGACCTACACTCCTGCTCGCGTCGTAAAGCCCCAGAGATACACCTTACATGCACACATACACATATATACACAGATACACACACAAGCTTGCAGCTCGGAACAAAATTAGACTCAACATCCGTCGAGGAAGTAACCCACTAATTCATATAACGGCAGTGCACTCTCTCTCTCTCTCTCTCTTTAAAGCTTAAGCAGATGGAAATTCTATTATGAAATATTCATGAGATTGAAAATTCAATGATATCGCACAACGCGCGCGTGCGCGTCATCAAGTACACGGGGAGGCGCGGATGGACGCGTGTATAATATACTTCGCGCTCGGAATATGGACTGAATAAATTCGTTTATAAAAAATTCATTGAAAGTTGCCCTCCCCCTCATTTCGCTACGCGCGCCGCCGAGCTTGTGTGCATCGTCCCATTATGGACGAAAAATCGACGCTTGTTTTTCTCGCCGGAGCTTGCTTGTTTTTTGTTCGTGCGTCGTTGCACGGGATGCGACGGTGTGTTGTGCATTTACGGGGGTGTTCCGGAGATATTTTATTCATCGATGTAGTGCTTGAAGTTAATTCGTGGAGAGTTTGGACACAATGAGTAGGCTTCCTTTACTGAAACTGTTTTTTAACCACTCTGGGATTTAACTCGGGTTAGACTCGAGATGAAATTATGAATTCGGATTGTGCTTTTCACGTAACTTGAAGTTTAATCATCTTATGACCTCTGAAATTGAAGTTAAATAATATATTGTCATATATGGAGATTGTGGAAGATTATATCACAACTGGTTCTGGAATGAAACTCTACTTCAAATTATTTACTTAAGCATTAAGCATTTAGCTAATATTCTAGTTGATTACTACATATAAAATAGAGCTTTTCTAAATTTTGGACAATTTCTGCCCAAAATAATTAATCGAAGGACCTAGAAAAAAGAAAAGAAAAAAATAATATTGTTAGAAAGAAGAATATTGTTTCATTCGCATTCAGTTTTATTAAAAAATTCCAGTTTAAAAAAACTGCCTTAATATATTGAAGACTAAAATACACAATTTATATGTAATTTAATTATTTTTTAAAATTTCGCTTTACTCACTATATTATACAAAATATATCTATTTTTAACAGATTTCGGGTAAGGCCTCCTCTTAAAAAAATTAAAATCAGTTATCTTTACTTTTGGTTACAGTTCTTATGGAAACTAGACACTTGTCAAAACTACAATACATATCAATGATCCATATAAGAAAAAACCCCATTCAAAACCAAACAAAAGTTACTCGCATTCCAGCACCTAATTGTCCACCATTCCCCTCGATCATCAATATCACGTTGTTTTCGAGCACCCCGTACACACCGATTACACATCTCCGAGCATCGCCCCGTGCTCGTCATCTCAGTTATACACAGCGGACTGCAAGTGGCGGAGTGCTGCCCCGGAATAATTCACGTCGTACCCACACGCACACGCGCGCACGCACGCACAGGACCGACGCTGCCTGATTGAGAGCCAAAAGCCTTATAAATATTAATCGATGCTCCGATGTGCCGCTCATCAACCGCTCTTGCGCGCCCGGTGCTCTTCGCGGTGATTTGTTGGGCAAATTCAAATTGCGCGCGCTCGCGAGAATATAATGCGATAGCACGCACGCGATTGAATTAAAAAAAGGGGAAAATCAATGTTTACGGTGACACGTTTTTTAATTAAAAATGGAAAACAGGCCTTTATCGGAGGCATTCTGTTTTTTTGTTTTCTTGAATAATTGAGAGTTTTTGGGTTCATTGGGTTGATGGGAATTGAGCGTAACTGTACATCGGATGTGTAATTATGTGTGGTGCGTAAATCAGATCAAGGGATCTGAGGGTTATCAGAGCGCGTGTCGATGCTTTATATTTTCCTTTCTTATCTGCTTAGTGTCGAGTACATAAAGAACGGAACCAAATTGATACTGCCGGAGCCATAATTTGAGCGAAAATCGAATCCGGGGTACAGCTTGTAATATCAGATTTTGTACGTGCTTTTTAAAGGACATACAAATTGAATATACTGACAATCTGATAATCGGAAAGAATTTATACTATACACTCCGGTATATGAACGTTTTATTAAAATTTAGTACCAGCGTATACAAGTTTCATTAATTAAAAATTCGCATTCCTATTGATTTAGCGTGTATTATATTTTTAATATAATGTTTATCATTGAATAATTATATTAGCTTCGTAAAAGATATATATAAATAAAAATATTCTCGCTTCGCAAAAAACAAGATTTATTACTTTATAATTTCCGTCTGGCCATAAAAGACTCAAATATTTTATCGACACTTTTTGAAGCTTATATGATTGATCGATCATGGTAAATACCGAAAAATGCAAATGCGCGACTCCTGTAATTACAGAATTCCTCAAATAACTCTCAAACTATTTCATATTTTATCATCGAAAGCAATTCCAACGGGTTAAAATAACAATCTTTTTTATTAATTTATAATTTTACCCTCATATACGTAAAACAACTTTTCTAAGAAGTTACAGATAATTATTGTTTAAAACTTTTTGTTTAATATCAAATAATAGACTTTTGTTAATAAAATCTTGATATTATCTGTTACGGCACAAAGCAGGATTGACGAGAGAACAAATTATTAATTCAATCACAGTTTAAACTTTCAAAATTATATTTATTCAAATGCCTAGCCGATATACTCATGTGACGCATTTACGCAAAAAAGCCGATGCTGTCCCTAATAGTCACACGATGTGAACCATACGAGAGTCTAAACTGCACTGCCTTGTTGTTGTCGAGAGCGTTTTTACGACCTTCTTTCGGGAAATGCACTTGAGACAAAAAAACACATGCTCAAGCTTTACGCGTAGCGGATTTCATTTGGTTCTCTTTCTTTCATAACGCTGTAGTTAATACATTGCATCACTTTAGCACTGCATATTTATTTGTTATCAATTTAACATTATTATATTCGCCGTCAATTTTACTTTACAATAATTATCATTGTTTCATGTACTATATAATCTGTACTTATTTTATAAAAAGAAAGTATAATGCAACATTTTTTAGCATTGCAAAATACTGTTTCCTACAAATATAAACATTTTTAACAAAACTAGTCGAAAACATTGGAAAAAGCTGCTAAGGGTAATCGTTTCATTTTAAACAATAGGGTAGTCATCTCTCAATAATTTAAATGTTGATAATTTGAATTTTTCGATAATTGGAAGCTTAACTCTAGTCAAGATATTGCCCATTCCTTCGCAGAGAGAATTTTTAGACACAAAGTACCGCATATATCACTGTACAAATTACCTTAGATGCACGATCAATATTTACCATGAATCAAAGCAATTTTTACTATGTAGTCGGAGTATTCCACATGTACTACAATTTTCACGGTAATTTTCATTTAAAAGAAGTTCTCTCTGTACTCTAAGCAATGTAAAAAAAAACTCTCTAATTCGAATTTACCGATAATTCCAAACTTTCCTCCCACCCCTCTAACATCGAATTATGGAGACTCTCTATAAAACCATAAACCCTCACACCATAACCAACGTACCTCCCATCAATATTCAACCAACATCACCGCACGTTCCTCATAAACACACACGCACTCCTCGCTACCCCTTAAGGTAGTTCACCTTTGATAATAAGATTCAAAAGTTAATTTATATTTCAAATCATTATTAAACGGCATTATTTATAACTTACTGTCTTAAATTCATAAATTAAAATGTTAAAATATTAAAAGTAATCCAAAAGTTTTTAAATAAGGCAGAAAACTAAAATGCGGTATAAACTTTTCTATAGACTATACCACAATATAGATATACTAATAACACAGGCAACAATGTTTACTTAGCCATATCTTTGAAAGGGGACGGTTAACTATAGATTTTCTATATCTTACGTAATACAGATAGTAATTCTTTACAACATGTTACTTTTTCAGCGATATATATTATTCATTTCTGCGGTTACAAATTAAAATGTCTCTTCAACACATGCTTAACCTATAACCTCACGTGTAATACTCGCCTATAATACTCGCAACTTTGACATTGAATATTTCCATTTTGGTACCGACACAGTTCTTACAGTTTTGCGGGATGCACAGATAATACTATTAATAAAATTCTGTCAAAATTTAAATCAAATATATAATAAATCGATTAACCGGTGTACGTCCTCAACGTCTCTATAACCTCGTCTCCTCGAGATCCTTCCTATAAAACACGCCTCGATCCGGCCGTATCCCCGCGACTCGATCGCCTCTGTCTCAGGTGTGCGCTTATCTCACCTTATAGCTCCGCGTACATACACCGCGCGCGCTGTATACGAAAAACAGAGCGCGCCGAGGCAGTTCGGTTATCGGCTACGGAATTATTTCTCGCGGCGCGCACCGCCGGTCGTAATGTGGACGGGTTCGAGCGGCGCCTACGCGGCCGAATATAAGTATAGAAGTCGTATATAGTCGTCCCGTGGCGCGAGGACGCGTGGTGTCCGACTTGCTTGTCCGATTACGCGGAGAAACGAGTTGCTTTGGGAGGGTTGTGGTTTTTCTTTTCTGGAAAATAGTGGGACTGTAGCAGGATTTGTATTTTGAGTGTCTGTGAGTTTATTCTTAGCTGAGCGAGCGAAGTGTTCACTCTTTTTGAGTCGAAACGCAGTTAAGGTTTTTTGAGTTAAATTCTCAATTTGTTTGAGTTAATTTTTCACTAATTGTGTAAGTGAATTAAGGAGATTGAAGCGCTTATTATATACCATCAGAAAAAAATTATATAAAAGCTTGTACATATTATCTGGTATAAATAAGATAGTATGTTAAAGAAGGGAGCTTAACGAAAGGGAGAAAAATTATTTTAAATATTATCAATCTAAAAAAAGTTCACTTAAATTAAAGAATTTTCTTCACTTTTCAATCATTTTTAATATTTCGGGTCTTACGTTCTTCCATAAACATTTAATAACAAGTTCACCATTTAAATATTATAATATAATTTAACTTTCATGATCAATGGCTAATTGTTTATAAGTTTTAATATAAAAAGCGTTTTTGTACATAAACAATCAACCGTTGCTCCTTAAAGTTGAATTATTTTATAATTTTTAAACGGTGAGCTTGTAGATAAATGTTTAAGAAAGAACATAAGCTCCGAAGTATTAAAAATGATTGACAAATAAAGACAATTTTTTAATTTAAGTGAAGTTTTCTTAAATTCATAATATTTACGCTCTGACGTCACAATTATGTTAAAATAATTTTTCTCCTTTTCGTTAATCGCCCTTCTTTGACATACTATATCATTTATACTAGATAATCTTTACAAGATTTTATATAATTTTTTTTCTAATTATAAATAATAAGCGCTTCAACTTCCTTAAGAGTGAATTAATTGTTAATTAAATTAATTTTTTTATTTTTTAATAATGAGTGAAATTTTTGTCTGTTTAACTCTTTGTCGCAATCAGGATGGATCGCATAACATCTCACATTTTTTATTCGAATTTTAATTATTTCATCAACTTTCTTAGTCTTAAGTGTTGTTTTCTTTTTCCTTTTTTACAATACCTGCAAATAGTCAAAAGACAATTAATTTTTATAAAGTATCATAGCTATTAGGTTTTAAAGGGTATTCTGGTATGCCAGGCGGCCATGGTTGATTAAATGAGAAGTTAAAATTAAACATATTGCACTCGCTCAATTTTGCCCTGCTCTCTATTTATAGTTCAAAACACGATCGCGATTCAAAGTATACAACAAATCAATCATCACACGCAGAATCTAAATTCCATTCAATCCAGCTCCGCCATGCATTACCCACAATTGTCGCTCTAAATAACGCCCCGCGCGCATAACGCGAATTCAAACGTACCTACATTCGTCGCCCAGCATATATTTCCCCCGACGGAAAACTTGTTGTCGCACAACCAGAGCCTCCGCTCCGTCCATCTGTCTCGCTCTCGAGAACTATACATACTCTCCATACACACACTCACATATATACAGCCACTCGAAAGGCAAAATAAGGGACGTTTGTTCGCTGAGCAGGAAATAATCTGTTTCAATGCGGCGGCTCGCGCAAGTGGTGCCTTGTGCTTTGCTTGCGCGCTGCTGGTAGTGTATAGTCGCACGGCCCTCTTGTATATACTCGCGTCGGGGGCACTTATGTGCGCGCGCGTGATATTATTTTTCGCGCGCCCATTAACCGACGCTGAATTGATTCCTGCGCGTTGGTGTGCACGTGTGCGTATGTGGCACTCATCATCTAGCCATTCAGATGGAGTGTGCTATTTGGTCTGCGGTGCGGAGGAGGTACTGCGTGTGAGAGAACGAGGCTGAGAAATGAGCGGAGGATGATGCCGTTGACATATTTAGACGCTGGGCTATTAGGCGCTGATGCTTTGATGGAGATTCCTTTTGGAGTGTTTGGGTGGATTCTTGTGGTGGGTTTATTGAAAGCTCCGAATAATTGTTATGGATGAAGGTTTTTTCGAGACGTGATATCGAAGTTATAAATGTTATGTAACTATTTTGTTTATTTGGTGAGTTATCAGAAGCAAAATTTACATATAGGTACATTCCTTTGTTTTACTTTACTGTGTACAATTTTACCTAAAAATTTATTTTTAAATATAACAAAATGGTCATGTCTCTTCAATCGTTTTTTATGTACTTACTTTAATGTATATATTGTATGTAGATTAAATTTCAGTAATAATGACAAAATATCATTTCGAGTTTATTTAAAAATAGTGAATCGGATACTGCTTATCCGCCGAAATGACGCTATGCGCCCTTTTTGTTTGCGGCCCTCGAATAGACAAATAACGCTAATAGCATCATATTGCTCCGAAACCTTAACAAGCCAATTTAGCAGCTATGCAATTTCCACCCCAATGAACACATCGCGAATACATTGCAAAGCGTCGCATACTGCATTCCCGTGCAATATCAAATTCTCTCGTTCGCTGCACCGGCGCGACGGTTTACGCGTAGGCTCCACGCACTCGTTCGCGCGCGCGCGCGCGAATTTCCTCGAGCGATAGCGCGAGGCTAGCCAGTTTGAACGAAAAAGAATAGGAAAAAAGGCTAACTGGGAACGACCTCAGATCGGCTAGGCGGCACGCGCCTTCGTGGGCCGACAGGTAGCTCACATACACACACATACACACATGCACGCACGCACGCACGCACGCACACACACACACGCTCGCACGCACACGCACGCGCACGCACACGCACACATGGACTCATGCATACTCACACATGCACGCTTACATTACACACATACATATGTGTACGCACACCGATACATACATCAATATGTATACATGCATACACACAAACATAAATAAATAAATAAATAAATAAATAGACCCATTCATACATACATTTATATATACATACATTCATACATATATATTAATACATACATACAATTATACATACATGCCCACATATACTCATACATACATACATATATACATACTTACATGCATACATTTGTACATACGCACATATATACACCCATACATACATACTTGTATACCTACGCATATATATATATATATATATATATCGGTGTATTTCGGCATGTATATATGTGTATATGTATGTATGTATGTATGTATGTATGCAGAAACATGTACATATAAACATAAATAAATAAATAAATAAATAAATAAATATATAAATAAATGCATTTATACATACATTCATACTAATACATACATACATTTATACATACATGCCCACATATACTCATATATACATACATATATACATACTTACATACATACATTTGTACATACGTACATGTATATACACCCATACATACATACTTATATACCTACGCATATGTATATACAAATGTATGCATGTAAGTATGTATATGTCGACATGTATGTATGTATGTATATATGTATGTATGTATGCATACACATGTACATATAAACATACATATAAACATAAATAAATAAATATATGCATACATGCATACATATATACACACTAATACATACACGCATACAGATACATATGAACATGCTTAATCACAGAGTTATATAAATAAATAGACTGGGCACGTAGGACCGATCGCGCGTAGCAAGTCATTAATTGGCCCGCAGCGGCGCGGTGGCGGCGGCTCGGGTGCCTTGCGCGGTGTAATTCCGCTTTGTGATAATAATTATGTCGGCGCTGTCCTGCGGCCGATATGTAGGCACGCGCTTGCGCGCCGGCCTGTTGCGTTGCGCGCCCACGTAGGCGCCGTTTCTGCTTGACTGCGCCACGCTCGCTCGTCTCGGCTCACTGCACTTTTGCCATCGTCGTCGTTGTCGTCGTCGTCGTCGTCGTCCACGATCGGAAAATAGACAGAGAAAGAGAGAGAGAGAGAGAGACTGAAAAATATGCAGCAGTGCGTATGCGCGCGAGTTTCGCGATCGGTGTGATAACGAGCTGCTGGAAAAATGAGGCTGCAGCGCATTGCGCCGCGGCTGCAGAAGGAGAGACTGACGACGGTGACAATTCGCATCGTCAATATTGAGCGCATGTGTAGTTCGATATGTGTGCATATGCATGTGTGTGCGTGTGTATGGAGAAAATGATTAGTAGGTTCGCGGTGCGATCGAGGTTCTGCGTCGTGTTGGGAGAGATAAGGGACTTCTGTTCTGTTACTGGCGGGATTTGCCGCGAGTTTGTCTTGTCTGGAGAGTTATTTGTTATTTATATGCGAGGTGTTTTTGTAAGGTTTTTTATGATCTCGGGCAAACAAAGGCTATAGGGGTAAGGAGTATGTAAACGTATAATAAATGAATGATGTTGTTGATCGCTGGCCGGGTAGTTTGTTGGAACGTCGAAGTCTATTTTTGAAATGTACGAATTTTGGTATGTACAATGCTAATGGGAGTTTTAAGCGGACCATCGCTAACTCGTACGATCCTAATATCCATGCTTTTTGTATTTTGTGTAAGCGCGTGTTAAGACTATCTTACAAATTATCGCGCAATATACGAAGAAATGGCTGACGAAACGCGATAGAAAAAGATTAAAAAGAGGTCAAACATTAATCATTAAATTCTTTCTAGCCAAAGTGTAGTGTAAAGTACACGAATAGTGTATGCGGGGTATAAAAAAAATTATAGCCGTAGATAGGCGAGCCACCTTACGAGCTACTTTGATAAATACATTCTGCTTATTTATGATTAATAACTTACATAAGTAAATATTTTGCTTCGGATAAAATTTTTATTACTTCATTTTCTATGTAGCTTATCTCTTCCACGTTTATTTATAAACTGTTTTGTATAATGTCAAATGCATATATTAATAGATCTTATTACCTACCACTTTCATTTTCCTTAAATAAAATTTTTGCGTACTAATGTCTTAATTAAAATATGTGACATAATTTTAGGGAAAACTATAAGCCATACGAATAAAAAAATTGCTCTTGATATCCTATAAAATTGCTACACTTATAGTAACAGTTTACTGTTACAGTAAAGGTATACAGATTTTTTTATATTGTAAAGAGTTTTACTGAAATGATTTCTGATTTATTTTCTAATTTAAATTTAAAATTGGCAAATTATTACAAATTTTAGTAGTTTGTTAAAAATGATAAGACCTGGTTGAAATCTTGAACTTTACTTGAACTAAAATTAATTTTGCGTTGAACTAATATTAATGAATATATATTTTTATTTCTATAAAAGTACGGATGTATTTCACATGTCACCTTAATTTCTAAATGCTTTTCTCAATAAATATTTTACTTAATTGATTTTTAATTTCCAAATATCTCAATATACTTAAAATGAATTCGTAACTTTCAAACTTTCAAGCATAGTTTCAAGGGTATTGATCAATTAGTTCAGCACAGAATCAATTTACAAAAAATGGTAAAAATACGTAATAATGGATAATTTTTAATACTAACACACAAATTGAATAAATTTTTTAAATTATAAAAAAATTGTCCAAATGTAAGAATTTCGCATTAGATAAAAATTAAAGAATCTCTATATACCCTCACTTCAATCAAGCTAGAAATTGATCGCATCACTAACGAGCATCGCGCGCTACAAAAAGCACCCAGGCTTTTCCCTCGCGATGCAAACTGCCCACTTCTGATTCACATGCCGTGACGAAAACTATTTTCCGATCCGTGGCTGCGCGACGACGCGTGCACGCGCACGCGACAAAGACAGAGACGCATAGCGCTCGAGAAAGACACAAAAAGAAAGAAAAAGGAAAAATCCGCGCGCAAAAGTCAATCGGCCGTATCTCAATCGTCGAGCGATGCGGTAATTTATGTATCGACAAAGTGTCGCCCCGTCGTCGATCTCTCCGCGTATTACACATATAGTTATGTGTACACCCAAGCGTATCCGGCTCCTTCATTCCTGAGCGCACATGCGCTTGGAGGTGCACTCGTATAGCCTTATTAAATCTTGAAAATGATCTTAAATGTTCGAGGTGTCAGTAGAATTTTTTTCTGAAGATAAAAGCATTTCAAGAAAATCTTTGTGGTGAAATATAATACTTTGAGAGTATTTAAATATATATCAAGGTCAATTTATGGCGTTTAGTTGCTTTGTATATAATTCGTGGAATTATTATAATCGAAGTTTTAGCACGAATGTTCATGGTATACAGGTTTTTGCGGAGACAATTTTTGAAAAATGGTTCTAAAACTTTCGAAGATGAATTAATGAACTTGAAATGAATAAGCAGAATGTTAAAATATTTCGTTGAAGTGCATTTTTTGTAATAATAGCTGTCAAAAATAAATAAAAATGTTATATTACCCTTACAATTGGTTTTACCCTTACAATTTTTTTTAATCGATTGCTATTTTCACTTTAACTTAATATTTTTAACATCTGCTCGTTCATTCTAAGATAATACATGTAATAAACATCTTCTGAAAGTATCATGAGATAGATTTGTTGAGAATTGACGTAATTTTAGTAATTCAGTAAATTGCAAGGCAACTAAATGAGATAATTGACCTTAATAAATTTTAATATACCCACGAAATATGATATTTAGCCCAAAAAAATGTTTTCAAATGCTAATAGCTTCAAAGGCACAACTCTCACGAAACCTCAAACATTTACGACCGTTCTCAAGATTTAACCCACACTGGGTACATTAAGTCCCTGCGATCTTTTTAAGTATCCAGGCGCTTGACGAACTTCTTCGAGATTTTATTGCCTTCTTTTCGCGGGCTTTTATCGGCGTTTCTCTCGATGCGCCATATATGCGACGACGGCTCGGCGCTCTTTCTTTTTTTCGTTCCGAGTCGCGGACTGCAGCAGGCCGCGCCTTATTGCCGCGTGCGTGTATTTATTAGTTTTGAAATTCTCTCGCGCGCGGCGCGCAGGAATGTGTATCGCGCGCAGCGCGTTGTAAATGGTCAGGCGATATATAAAGTTTTACCGCGTGTGATATTATTGGAATCGCGAGGGAGCTCGAAAAATGCGCGAATTTGATGTGGGCTGTCGCTGGCGTTTGAATTTTTTAAAAGTTTATTTATATATCTTAAGCGTAATTTACGCTCGAACTGAGAACTTGATATAAATATGTATTTTTTGAGGTTTGTACTCAAAAGTAACGATCGTAAATTATTGATTTTGTATGTTATTTAAATTATAGGTATACGACACAAATCGCACTCCTAGAATCAGACGATGATGAATCAAAAGATTTCTAGCCGGTTTTAGCGCAAAAAGCGCAAGAAGAAAATAAAAAATATACGTATACCCGAATAATAAGTAAAAAATAGGCTGCACATACAAAAATCAATAATATTCAGTCAAATTTATAAACTTCCTCATAGTCTCGTTCTTAATTAAGTTACGAATGTATTAATCATCAAAGTATACATACAAAAATAATCACGCTCAATTTTTTCACATATTAATTATGCATTTCGAATTACCATATAAACATAATTACGAGCTGGCCCTTCCTCCCCTCTCCCAATGTCAACAAGTCTCTCTCCCGAACCATCGTCTTTAATGCAACGCGTGATAATTACTTGCTCGCAGTGACAATCTGTACCGGCTGACCCTGAGCTCGCTGACGCCGCTGGAGCACGCGGCGTGGCCCGCGGCCAAGGAGAAGATCAGCACGTGCCAGGACAAGGGCCAGAGCGTCGACGACTGTCACAATTACGTCAAGGTCCTGCTCAGCAACGGCAAGAGCCTCTTCACCTGCGGCACCAATGCCTTCAGTCCGCGATGCTCCTGGAGAGAGGTATGTATTATAATGGTCCACGATGCGCGGCTTTTGCCTATTGTGTGTTACGACACTGTTGCCGTAAACAATATCTTAAGAAAGAATGTGGAGGGAATGGATGATAGCTTTGAGAATTTTTAGTTTATTTTTTTAGACTGGGGGGCTCGGATAATTTTTCTGCATGTAGGTGTGTTCTTTTATTCTTTGACATTTCAAAAAAGATGTTATTGAATATTTAAAGGAACATTTACGATTCTTTATAGGGGCACTATGTCAGTTAATGACCGATTAAGGATTTGTCTTATTATAAACATTCATTTTTAATATTTATGCATCAGTAGAATAAAAATGACCATTAAAATACGATTTCTCAATACTCACACTTTCTAATAAAAAGTCAGTTGTTTTTTTATAAGCATGCGAAAAAACTATAAAATGCATTAAAAAATGTAAAATATAATCATACTTTTTAATTCATTGGACATTCATTGTTGCAGTGACTATACTGATTTTAAAAGCATTATAATAATAATAAATTAAGGGTAGTGAGTACTCAAAATCTAACTTTCATAATTTAATTTTTAGTGTCGTGTACCTGAATGTAATATGTAAAAATACTATAGGTAATGTCAAGAAGCTTCCATTTAAGGCGACTCCGTCGTTTTTTCAAAATCCATCATTAACAAAAAATAAAAATCCCACTGAAACTGAGCGTTTTATACATTCTATTGCAATTTTGGTTGGATGGGGTTGTCATGTAAACTGAAGAGAAAAAAATATTTGAAAATAGAACTTTTAACATGGGCTCTTATGGTGAAATATGCATTTATGCCTATAACTACATGAAACCCCATGATTTCTTTATAAAACCACCAGGAGATTGTATCTTTGTAATTATAGATTCCGATTATTTAAGAAAATACCCGGATGCGTGTCAAATATAAAAAATATTTAATATATAAGTAAAATTAGTGTATGTTTGTATGCATATATATGCGTATTGTTATTATTTCTCATATATTATAACATATATTTAGATCAATAAGTCTGATAATGGATATTGAAACAGTTTTATTAAAATTACGATGGTTATTAAAAAAGAAAAGTAGTGTGTCCCTACGGGGCCCCGCTTAGATACGGAACTATGCGACGGAGACATCTTAACGATTACGAGACAGTTTTAGCAGAATAAAATCAGATTTTCTTGCTCTTGCTGTAAAATACAACTATTCCGTAAAATATTAATTCTAATGTATTGTACATTATTAATAGATACATTATCAAGTGCTCTCTTCAATTTAAAAAATACGAAAATATAATAATTTGTGATTAATTCTAATCATCAACAAATTCTTAGACAAAGTTTTAGACAAATTTTAATCTAATGCGTTAATTAAGATACCGTCAAAAATATCACAATTTTCTAAATTTGAATTACTTTAAAAATAAGAAGATTCACCAAATCTCAAGTACCCTACACCCCTCTAACTTTACAGTTCCACACACCCCTTCAAAGCCAACGAAACCTCTCCTCCTCCACCACGCAACAGGACAACAACACCTACTCCTCCATCCTAAAAAACCTCCCGCACTCTTCGTACATTTATCAATCACCACCTCTCAGCCACTCTCAATAAAGCCAAAAACTCTTTCAGATCGAGAACATCAACAACGTGACGAGCTGGCTGACCGGGGTCGCGACCAGCCCGTACTCGCCCCATTCCAACGTGACGGCCCTGTTGGCGCGCGGTCAGGCCGGCGGTGGCCTCTTCGCCGGCACGCCGTCCGACTTCTCCGGCGCCGACACCGCCATCTTCCGCACCCTCGCCTCGCCCAAGCTGCCGAATCTCAGGACCCGCCAGTACGACTCCAAGTGAGTGTATACTTGTGTGATACAGCCCTTTTTTTTCTCTCTGGAGGATGCGTCACTCGGCTCTGCTTTTGACGAGGAGAGACGAGACGATAAGAGAGTGAAAGAGAGAGAGAGAGAGAGAGAGAGAGAGATGTCTTGGGTATGGATGACATGACGATGCGACGACGCGGGTCGTTGCTCGTTGACTCGAGTGTATTGTACTTTAACCCTTTGTGGCTTAGTTGCTATTATAATAGCCACCTCTTTCGTCTAAGATTTTTGTGTATAAAAATTTTATTTATAGGTTTATATAAATGATTTTACATTCTTTCATTAGCTAAGAGGTTTCTCTATAATATTAATTAACAAAAATTCAAATTCGTAATCAGCGACCCCAAAAACCTCCGAGTAACAATTTTCAGCTTAAAATATTGAACAGAAAAATGTGGGCCACAAAGGGTTAAGGGGGTAGCGGGTGAGGTGTAACATTGTTTTGGCTTAGGTGGGGATGTATGAATGGAAATATTACGAAAAGAGGATTTAAAGGGGAATTGTACCAATCGTTGGTCAAAATGTCGATTTTTAAGTGACACTGCTTTAGGGTGTAGAACTTTGAGAACGTTTACAGACCTGCTAGATATCATAGTTTTCGAAACTTATACTTCTTTTTTCAAGAAGTTTCTTGTGATATCTATATGTTAATGAATCTTTATGAATGTATTTAGTTTTAAGGCTATTGAATATTATGGTAAGATTTTTTAAGATCTATGTTAATCTCCTCTAATAAAAAATAGTTACAAAAGTTGAGATTAATTTACCTTTATTTTCTATTCTATACTTAAAATCCATATTAATTTTGCATGCCTGTTTTTAAATGTATCTAGTTCCAAATAAATTCTAATTTCGCGCTCAAATTCTGTAAACGAATCAAACGTCGTTTACTATATTAACAGCATGATGTGCGAGCTCTACTTTAGAATAAGAAATCATATATTACATTTATTAATAAATAACGTTGTTATTCCTGTTTTTCAGATGGTTGAACGATCCTCAATTCGTCGGAAGCTTCGAAACCGACGACTACGTATACTTTCTTTTCCGAGAATCTGCCGTGGAATACATAAACTGCGGCAAGGTATTACTTCTATTTAATTATACCTTTTCAAACTATCCACTAATTCTTACTGCACTCAATCGAGATGTCTCGGAAAGTCATAACATTTGTTTTGAGATTTGCTCGAGGCTCATAAACGACCTATCACGCTATTATTAGAACTTGACGCATTATTCCAACAGTCACGTAATCTATTCGCGTGTATATACATATATATTGTTCGCCATTTCCAGTTACCCTCTTTTGCAGTTAGCAAAAAACTACATTACACAGTCTTTGAAAACTCACGCAATTCACATTCATAAAATACGTCTTTAAACACACCGCAATAATCTCACATATCCATGACACTGCACTACCCGCGATCCTCTGTAATCACCCGTGCGATCACTTCCGTTCGTACACACGTCCACCAAACCATTTCTGCACCTCGCGATCGCGCGTCAGCAAGTAAAGCAACACGCGCGTATTACTCCAAATTGCCATTTCCGTTGCAATGCACCTGCACAACACGCGAAATAATAACCACGATTCCGTTCTCCAGCGAATCTACTCGAGAATCGGCCGAGTCTGCAAGTACGATCCGGGCAGTCCGATGCTGATGAAGGACACCTGGACGACGTTCAGCAAGGCCCGGCTGAACTGCTCGCTGCCCGGCGAGTTTCCGTTCTACTACGATGATATCCAGGGTGCCGCGTATCAGCCGGAGGAGGGCCTCGTCTACGCCACTTTCACCACGCCGAGGTATGTGTGTTTGTGCGATGTGCTTCGTGTCGCGTGATGAGCGAGACGCACCTTTTTTTGGTGTACAGCGTCGTGCGTGGTTGTTTGGTATGGGAGGATGTGGGGTTGGGTGGGGTACTGGGGTGATTATAAGATGTTATGGTCTTTTTAATGCTGACGTGGAAGGATGACTTTAAGGAATATGGGTAATATTCATACTATTTTAATTGTATGTGTGATAGTAAGGACACGGGGATGAGTTGTACACTTGTATTAGATAATATAATACACTTGTATTTTATAATTTTCTTAAAATTTACCTTTATCTACGCATAGTGATCAAATTCATGGTTAATAATTTTGTATACGTCTAGTATTTCAATTAATGTTATTTTTTTCAATTATTAGAAAGAAAAGCTTTCTATCCAACTCAGCTTTTAACATCTTTTAAACAATCTAATAAGATTTACTAGACGGTAGGCTTATCTACAAAAACAGTATACTATTTTAAAAAATGGAATACGACTTATCCTTGATTGTATATTCAAATACATTTTTCATTATAGCGAACGTTTAATATATTTTTTAAATTCTCTAATGCAAAGCCTTAAAACAAACAAACAAAAGATACAAAAGAAAGTAGTAAATAAATTCTATCTACATAACTATAAAACATATTATTCGATAAAAAAAATTACATCCAGTCTCCATTGAACTATGTATACATACGAATACAGGTCATTCATACAATTGCACGAATGCAAATATTCAGTGTCTTAAGATAGTTCTTGCAGTCAGTAGCGGCATGCGTCGATATTAAGAATACACCAAAATTTCTCGTCGACTTTCATAATCTTATCAATAAAAACATTTCATTCCTCGACAACTCTTATCTTCCATTATAACCATCTCAATTGCACGCACTCGATGCACAAGAGAAAAGAGCCAAATTAAAAATCCAAATCCATCCCTCTCTCGCAGCAACGCGATCGCGGGCTCGGCGATCTGCGCGTTCAACGTGTCGTCCATCGCCGCGGCCTTCGACGGGCCGTTCAAGCACCAGGAGAACTCGGGCGCCGCCTGGGAGCGCAAGCCCGTCGCCCCCCACAATCAGCAGAAGTGCGGCCCACCCTCGAGCGGCAGTGGTTCCACGCCCGGGGGCCGCCAGCTGACCGACAATCAGCGCTACCAGCTGATGGACGAGGCCGTGCAGAGCGCGACGTCCCGGCCCCTGCACACGGCCACCCTCGAGCGGTACGTATAAGAGTCGAGTCGTGCGCTCGTCCGTCGGAGTTGTTCAGAATTTTGAGTTTGGATTGACGGTGGATCGGATGTGTGTGTGTGTGCGTGTGTGTGAGTGAGTGTATGTGTGTGTGTGAGTCTGTGTGTGAGTGTGAGTGTTAGTGTGTGTGTGTGTGCATGTGTATACGTGTGTATGTAATTTAATAGTCTTTAAAACAAATAAACAGAAGTATACGTTGAATTATACTTTTTTCTATCTACACAAATGCCGAACATAAAATAAAATTTTTATTCTTCCCTCTTACAAGGGGGGACCACGGAGTCCGGGTCACCGGTTTTGATAAAACTTTAGGGATCGTTTTCTGGTACCTAAAAACGAAGCCCAATACTCGTGGTTTTATCCCATGGGTCATTGTACGATAGATACGGCGTATTTCATTAACGTTGATAGTATATCTATATATATTTGTTTTTTAGCATTGCCTATATGAGGAATACTAATGATTTTGGCATAAAACTACGGATACTGGGCTCCATTTTTAGGTTCCAAAAGTCGATCCCCAAAGATTCATAAAAATTCAAGGTCCGGAGTCCATGGTCTCCCCTTATTAGTTTAATGGTCAATATAAAAGTGTAAAGAGCTCTTTAATCTGTATGTTGAAAAAATAAAATAAATAAATATATTATTTTTTTATGTAAACACTTTAATTAAAAATTTTCATTTACATACGAAGCAAGTGTTTTAATTTAAACTGTAGCACTGAAGAAATATGACGTTTTTGATTACACATAGTTTTGGTATACAAATGAATCAGACAAAGAAAATTAGAACGCAAGGTTATTGAAGTTTAATAGTAGCAGCTTTATTAGTTTTGCGATGTCTGAATGCGAAACAAATTTCATTTCAATCTGCAAACAAATGTAAATATCACAGAGTCTGTAGTCCTCCTCTCTGTGAATTCCAATCCCAATAAAAGTTTAATTTTCATTGCTGACAAACGTATTGCTAGTTTCGCTATTTGACATTAGTCGAATAAAGACAGGAATGTAGTCCAACTGAGTAAAGAATCATTCTCTAACTGCGAAATCGAGCTACAGTTCACTTTGAATTAACGTATTCAAATTATCTTCATTGCAATATATTTGAATTCAATTTTAAATAAGAAATGCCCTGAATTCGATTTAAATTAAATACCGTTTTTCATTAGAGTACACTAAATTATGTCAGAGAATGCACATAAATAACATGAAATATATTGCAGCAATTCATCAAATAAATACAGCAATTAGATATGACGTCACTGTATATTTCTTCTACACATTTACCCCTAAGCAAATACTTTGGTTAGACTTGTATTCAACTTCCTAAAGAACTCTCCAAAACTTTTTTTAACAAATATACAAACATTCCGATATAAGTAATAAGTCCAACAAAAATACAAAAAAAAAACATTTGTCTTTCATACACTGACAGAAATATATCATAATATATTACGATATCGATATCGTAAAAAATACCTAATAAAAAAGATTTCTCAAGTTAACGTAAATTTCTCGAACACATTAAATTATGACTTTATTATTGTACGTTATTTCATACCATAAATTTTATTATATTACTATAATCAAATGTATCAAAATTTTACGTGCCATATTGTAATTTTGAAATGATCACAAACATTTGATACATTTTCAAAGTAGAGTTATTCCATTGTATGGTTGTGAACATTCCGCAAACCTTAAACGTTGCTATGCACGCAGCAATGTCATCAATACAATTAATTTCGTTTACAAAATTAGACCGCGGTACTTCCTCGAACCGCAAAATAAACAAAAATCTCCCAATACTTTATCTGTTCTCAAAAATAAAAAAAAACTCTCGCATGCATGCAGATTCACGCATCTGGCGGTGGACCTGACGCCGACCAAGGTGCACCGCAGCGTCGCCGTGCTGTACGTCGCGACGACCGGGGGCCTGATCAAGAAGATATCGGTCCTGCCGCGCACCCTGGAGACCTGCATCATCGAGATCTGGGGCCCGCTGCCGTCCACCCCGATGACCCTGCAGTATCTCAAGGAGACCAAGAGCCTCTACGTGGGAATGCAGGATTCCTTGCTCAGGTGAGTTGTAATGTTTTTCGGGTGAGGTGCTTGGAGAAAATGAGAATGTAGCAAAAACTCTAACGCTCGTTTTCAGTTTTCGAAGGGTATAGTGCGAGGGATCGATTGATGAGTGCAAAGAGAGCGAATGTACAAATTTGTTGCGACGTTTTATGGTTGGTATCTTGATAGTTTGATGAGGATGACCAATTATGGCGTTGAAGTGTAGCAACGAATTTTTATATTCTATCATATTCTATGGGTTTACTTATCGATGCAGTAATGAACTGAAAAATGTTGGACGTAATTGTTTTAAATGATCCAAAGAAACTGATTTAAAATGTCACCTCCGGTGGCATACTCATTATTTCACACTGTTATGAATGAAGCAATAGCAAAGGCATACACAATAATTCATTCCAATTTAAAGTTTTTAAGTAATGATAGTTTCTACAGTTCACAGCCTTTTTATTTAAGTTTAAGATCATGAGTTCATGTTAAACTATGAAGAATTCTGTTTTTCGTTTAAAAATCCCTTCAGTGGCGTCATGTTTTGAACGAAATAAATTCCAGTTTTATGAATGAAAAAATGACGATTTCGTGAAAATTACCCATTGATTACTTCTACTCATTAATCGATTTATTAAATACAATAATCCGTGAAATTTTTTCAAGAGCACTTTTTCCCCAGATTCAGTCCGTTTTTACAAATCACCGATTGACGTATGTAGATCGTTCTGGGAAGCAACTCACGTGAAAGTCGGGTAATTGTACCGTTCACCGCGGTGCTCCACTCCAAGTATATTATAGCTCCGCCGTGACGAATGCTAATGATCCCCCGCGTCATTTTAACCAGTCGAGAGCGTGATTTCACCGATCCTGTCTCTTAATGTATGCGTTTCGCGGCTTCTGGTTTCTTGTTATTCTCTTTTTTCCTGTACGCTGCGCGCGAATTCTTAAAAATGCGAAAAGGAGACGTTGCCGAAAGAGCTGTGCGTGTACGCAGTATAACACTCGGAGAAGAGGAATGCTCACTGTGAGCCGTGTACTGAGCGCGTAATTGCATTGGGAAACATGCCGCGTTAATACTGATCAATTATTAAAATAATGTAAATTGCTGTGCATTTATATCAATTAAAATGCCATCAATAATACGTCAAGCAGATTGCGTTAAAACAAATAATATCTTAAGACAGTCATAAATTCTTCAAGATGGTTCTTGGTGATAAAATCTCCACCTTTAATTTTGGTAAACTTTCATTATAATATGAAGTTATATAGCAATTTTCGAATACACTTCAGCCAGTATATTTAAAATTATTCAGGATATATAATTATTTTAGTGAAGATGTGGTATTTTAAAATGTTTCTTGCACATACCGTACAGGGATACAATTTTAAGAAAATATCATCGTATTTTTAAAGTTAAAACTAACTAAAATTCGCCATTTATAGCACTTTATAATTTAATATGTAGCTATAAAAATATATGCAATGTTGTTTGAAAAAAAATAAAATTACTATATTTTTATTGATAATATGGTTATAATAAATAAACTTGATCGTATCTATTTCCAAAAATATTACCAACTTTTATTGTTTGAAATGCCCCATAAAATATATCCGCAAAGATTCATTGAGAATAGTTGCCTGCAGGGAATGTAAATTTTTCATGATTTAGGCATTTCTTATTTTAAACTCCATAAAATTATATTTTACAGTTTTTGTTCTTCGCATTCTCGAAAAATTAAAAAAAAAGAAATATTAAATTATGTAGCGTACATTTTTTCATTATTCACATTTCTTTGGAGCTTAAATCGCAATTTTACGTAGACATTCATGCTGCAATAAAAATATAATAAAGAAATTTTCTCATCCAGTTTAAAATGTTTTCCATAATCGACACGACACAATCTACAAAATACAACTTTACCAAAACCTACATATACTGAAAAATCACGAACATAAATACTTTCCCTTTCTAGAACGAAATCTCCCAATATTTCATCTATAAATTCATTAAAATTTAAACCTCCCACTCGCATGTCCATTAACGTCCCTTCAATTTTTCTCCATCCCCGGAAACAGGATACCAACGGTCCAGTGCTACCGTCACCGGGACTCCCAGTCTTGCCTGAGCGCCCAGGAGCCATACTGCGGCTGGGACGAGCTGCTGATGAAGTGCGTGCCGGCCTCGGCCCAGACACCCGGCGGCTACCTCGTCAGCCACTGGCAGCAGGACGCGACCAAGTGTCCGGTGCTGACTGGGCCCGTGAACGGCGGCTGGAGTGCCTGGAGTCCCTGGAACGCCTGCCAGCACGAGACGGCCCAGCACTCGCCCCCGGGACATCCGTCGTCCAGCTCGAGATCGAACGACGACGAGGTAGGATGATGATCGGTGTGGGGAAGATTTTTGGTGGAGTGGTACAGGAAGGCTTAACGGGGTTGGGATAAAAATTGATTTTTATCGATAGAGTGAATGATGTGCACTGAGAGAAGTTTATTGTATTGGTTGGTGAAACGGTACTAACGTAAATTTCAGCAATGAACTCGCTTAATTTGAAATAGTAAAATCACTGTGAAATAGTGAATATTCAGTATTATTATCACGATATTTTACTATTTAAAATGAAGAGAATATACTTAGAAATGTATATTTTTCTATTTATATTTATACTATTTTAAATTTGTTGTAGTAAATAACGATAATATAATAATATTTATCAGAAAATTTAGAGTATTTAGTAACTGTTGCCAATCGGCTTTATCAAGTGTGGTTGAACGATAAATACCCAGTTTTAACTAAATGCATCGCACAGATCCAATTACGCAAAACGCAAACAGCATTGCCGTTCTTTGTAAGATTATGTATCACTGTGCACATTTTTGAGTGATAATATCAGTATGCCTTAATGCTATATTTGAACAAAATTTTGAAGTTTACTCTGACATGACCTGCACTTTTTGTTCAAATAGCATTCGTCGAGGTATACAAATATTGACTTAAAGTTTGATGTAAGAGTATTTTGCTTATCGGTCTTCACGTTTATTATAGCTAATTCATTATTTGAAATCATATGAAAAGGGTAATTGGATCAAATTTCGATTGTTTTATGCAATGCTTGTCATACTCACTTCTTAAATAAAATCTTACGAAGTCTTATATTTTATGCACAATATAATTAACAGTTCAAAGGGTTGCGGAATTGTAAATTTTGTTAGATATACTAAATTTTTCATGTTTAGCATAAATTTTCAACATACGCGAATCTTGAAACCCAAGGTCTATTCTAACAAACTTCGGGAATTTGATCTATGACCGAGTTGATGTAGTTTCTGTTTGTTAATTGCAATTAAAATAGTAATTTCAGTTTTAGTTTAAAGTTATAACTAAATAAGTGCATTCAACGCGATTATACTCGCATTGCTTTAGTTGGCATCGTTACTCGAGTACTGCGACAAAGCCTATACGCAATTCGGAACTAATATGCTAACAAGACATGCGAACTATACAGTTTGGAATCCGATCCTTAATTGTAATCAGAACTTTAGTACCCTGTTTGACATGCAGTGTGCGCTCTCGACGCCTTGACGCTCATAGGGTCCTTTGCATGTTAACGCATCTCTGTCTCGCTGTGCCAAAATCGATTGTAACGCAGTATCCACGTTTCACGCCAAATAAAAAAAGCTTCATTCTTTACGCAAATGTTATTAACTTAAATGTCACATATAAAGTTTACAGACGATTTATGAAAATGGATTTATTCTTTTGTTATTAGTATTATTTAAGCAATCTATTTTTATACACAAATTCATTCATGCGTGTGATTACAATCATTTAATTGCATTGATAGTATCTCAGTCAGCTTTATCGGCTTTATAGAGGTTAATGCATCTGAATGGATATATTATTATGTTTGGTTTGTGGAATGCATAGGCTGCGGCATATAGTGGCATTTTGAAATTATAGGCATCGACTTGATTCATCGTCCGGTAACCATAACAACATTATGTAATTTGAGGAAATTTGCAAGCATATGGATTACGAGAATAATTTCACTATATGATCAATAGACAGCGTAGATTTATTCGTACACATCGATAATGTAAACCGAAAGATTAAACAGTGGAGAACTCAGTAAATTTATAGGATATAATGGAGTATAATTATACACTATAATAAAATTTGCTCTAAAATACGATAAGAGCATATTACTTTGAAACAATAAAATAAAATCTATGCACTCACTGTTTAAAAAATATTACTCTGCACATCAAAGTTTTATCTAGATATTTTAATCAATCGTACTCATTTTCAGTTTTCCTACTCGTCTTATTTTATCCCATCGAAATTGTCAGATTTTATCTCATATAGGACTTTTTACTGTTCTCGGTTACTATACGGCCAAAAATGATTTTTTCTGCATTATGAAATTCGACTTACCTAATACAAATATTTCGATTTCAAAATCACGAGTTCATCTCGTCAAAAATTTAAATAAATGAAAAAGAACATTATGTATCCTTCAAGAAGCATATGGTGCTAACGGGTTAAAAAGCAAATTTAAATTAGAAAAATAGATGTAGATAGATACAACGTTTATTTTTATGCAGCAAGAATTCAGCTGTCTCCTTCATATTCCGGATTTTACACCTGAGTATACCCTATTAAATTATAATAAACGACTATTAAATAAAATACAAATAATAAAGTTGACTAATAAATAAAAATCTGGCTGTGGGCCCCGGGTTCGAATCCCAGGCATGTAAAATTTTCAGAATGATTTTTTCGTATTATTGTTTCCGCGACCCTGGAGATTCGGATTCCACCTAAAACTGTAGCCTCATCTATGATGCATACGCATCTCACCTATTACGTTCTCCAAAAAGTAGGAGGCGAAAATGGATATATCATAACTATATAAAACAAGCTCTATAACGCACATGACAATGCGTACATTTAAAATACTACCTCTGCACAGTTCACTCGAACATCAACCTCGGACCTAGAACCAAATCTCATCCCAAACCTCCGAACACTAAAAAAAAAGCCCACCTCTGACACCACAAATCCCATCATCCAACCATCTAACAATCTCCACCCTTCCTCTGATTACAGAGCTCGGACAGCTGTCAGTGCCAGACGCGCGAGTGCAACAACCCGCCTCCTCAGAACGGCGGCACCACCTGTCGCGGCAGCCGCGTCCGCGTGGCCAACTGCACGGTGCACGGCGGCTGGACCGCCTGGTCGGCCTGGTCGGCCTGCGGTCAGACCTGCGGCGCCGCGATGAAGACGCGCCGGCGCACCTGCACGAATCCGGCGCCCCAGCACGGGGGCAGGATCTGCCTGGGCAGCGATCACGAGGAGAGCTACTGCATCGAGCAGCCGCCCTGTCCGAGCGGTGGACCTGCCCAGCTGAAGCCCCCACAGGGACTGATGCCCCAGAGAGGCGTGTGGACCGGCTGGGGACCCTGGAATACCTGTTCCAGGCCGTGCGGTGGAGGTAAGGAAGGGGATTTTTTTTAGAGGAGTTTTTGGGAGGGGATGTATACCACGTGCACGATACTAGTGTCACGCGGATTTTACCTGGTAGTCTACGTTGGTTTACGTGGTAAATCTCGGAACTATTCGCTTGCTGCAATGTACTAGCTTAATGGGAAAATTTTGGAAAATATTTATTTTCAAATCACAATACACTTTATCTATCAGAATGTACTTTTCATTTTTCATTTAGACTGAGTTCTTTTTAAAATCTTAATTCTCTTTACCTGTTAATAGTGCTCAGCTAGTTATCGTAGGTGAATCTTTAGTGATCTGAAGCTTGAGTACCAAAAATGTCCAAAATGTTTAAGTAATCCCATTACGTAACTATTTTTCAATTATAATTACTTTACAAAAATACGAATTCTGTTCTCCTACTGATGATTTTTTGAACAAATTTTCTCCTGAAATCTAGTTAAAACACCTGAATGTTTATATTACATGAAATTTATCTACAATAATAAATGCTAAATATTCATTATTTGCATATAACATTCTAATGTTTTTTATTGTTGCGTTTGCAGGTTTCAAGATGAGAAAGAGAACGTGCGAGAGTCAAGGGCGAAAAGATAGTACGGTCGAGTGCCCCGGATGCAATTTCCAGGTAAGCTAGAATAGTAGTTTATTAAAATTCAATAAAAATGATAAAATTCTGAAGCCTAAGAATAAAATAATATTAAATTTTTTTATATACCTTTAGTTTATATTTGCACTCAGAAAATACAATGATATTTAACGATATACTGGGTCGTATTTTCTTTTACGACATAGCCCAGATTTTACGAACCTCTGCCAAATAAAACGAAGTATAGTAAATGTCATATAAGACCTTGAGACATCGAGAGCACCAGTTTCTTGAAAAAAAGCACTCATTTTTGTAGCTAGAAATAAGCATCAAAGTTGTTGAAAATGATAAGTAATTGGTTTTTTTACTTAGCCTTCAACAAAATATTTGAACAATATTTTTATAATATTTTTTATTATTAGTAAATATTACTGATTTATTATGCCTTCTTAAATAATAAATAATATCAAATAATTTTCTTACATAATGCTGTAATATCGTAATCATTTTGCATTGAGCATTCGGTTCCTCGTTATTAAGTGCAAACATTCTGACTCTTAGATTATGATTATATTATTAATGTTAAATAATTAATTAATAGAAAATCATCTCTCTAAACAAATGAAACATCAAAAAGTATCAACAACTTTTTTGACATTCAATTCCAGTCGATCTATTTACATCCAAACAAATGTATAAAATAATCCGCAAAACCATTCATCATCATTTCTCCACTTAACGCAAATAAAGAAACGATAAGCTCAATTCAAACCCATCAATAGCAACAGCCACCCCCACCAGCCACAATTTCAATCCCACCCAACTGGCAGCCATTAAACTAACGCTCTCTACCCCCTTCCTCTCTCGCAGTTCGAGGAGTGCAACAATCATCCCTGCCAGGAGACGAAGAAGTACACGTGGTCGCCCTGGCTAACGACGAGCAACTCCACGGCCAGCGGCAACAGCGGCTCGATACGCACGGAGCGCCGCTATCGATTCGCCTGTCGCGCCCAAACGGACGATCCCTCGAGCGTCAAGCTGCAGAGCAAGGAGGAGGAGCGCCACTGCCGCAGCGACGGCTCCTGCAGCAAGAGGAGCAGCGTGACCGGAAGTGCCTCGACCGCCGCCGCCGCCGCGGCAGTTGGCTCGATAAACATCGAGTCGAATCTGGATAGCGCGTGGGCGGATTGGTCGGCCTGGTCGCCCTGCAGTCACTCATGCGGCGGTGGCACGCAGTACAAGGTTTGCGCTCTTTTCCTTTTATTGCTTTGCAGGGTGAAAGGGGAATTTGTTGTTCGGGAGTTGTTCTTTGTTGGATAGGAGGGGTTGATTGAAGGGTACGAGTGTACCGATTTTTTGGTGGAGAAAATTGGGATATGAGGAGTGCGATGGTAACCCGATGGTTGAACCTGCAAATTTAGCGCTCTTATTTAGAACTCGGAATAACATTACTTTTGTTTTTAATTTGAATAAAGATAGTGCTTATGGATTGTACCCAATATTTTTTGAGGAACTGTATTTGGTCTAAGCGTACTTAGATTTTTCTACTTATTTTGCGAAATTTTAAATGATTTTTCTCGTTTTTCTCTGTACTCAAGATTCTTAAATTTCCTTTTCAAATTTATTTCGATGAGCTCTAAATAATGGTATAGAATTTTATACGTTTAACCTTTAAAATAGATTTAAAAACTATTGATATAAAACTAACTACTTTATACTTTAAAATAGTTTAAAAGCGTATGAATTTGTTTGACTATGTTGCTTTAAAGCACGGGTACTATTCTGTCTATAATTTAATTTAAATGAATGAATAATATTGAAATTGTAAAATAAGTCTTCGTGGAGCAACAATTTTTTTTCAAAATATAACTTATTTATTTATTTCAAAGGAAACTGTAAAGCCAGTCATGTAAAACATTTATTTTTACAATAATATAGGTATATGATATTGAAGTATCTAAGGTAGATACTAGATTTAAAAAAAATTATTTTAAAACTTTTTTTAAATATTGCCCATGATTATTTGAAACATTTGTAAATCATTGATTTTAAATACATAATCTTTCTGTGTACCTTTATTGCATATTAATTAATATTTCTCCATATAATTTGATTACATAAAAAAAAATTTTAAATGATTGATTTTTTAAAACTTAAATATTCATAACTTTGTCAATACGAAAATAATTAAAATGGTACAAATTAAATATATTATCTTTTCTTATATACCTACTCTTAAAACTTCCAAACAATAATATGTCATTTTTCAAGTTACAAAAACATTGTTCTTTGTGTATATCCATCTCTTGAAAACAATTCGAATTAACCAAAATTACTCAACATAAGTAAAAACCGAATCTACATCTTCCAAAACAAACCAAACCCAATAACAAACCTATCAAACCTACCGAAGAAAAATCCAAACTTCATTAAATCTAACCAGCCACTTCTCACCCCACAGATAAAACCCTGCGACTCGTCATCGTGCGACGGCCCTCTCACCGAGACCCGCACCTGCAACACCAAGCCCTGCCGCACCTCCATCTTCCAATCCGGCAGCGAGGAGTCCGACCTCGAGGGCCAGTGGTCCTGCTGGGCCGACTGGACCGAGTGCTCGGCGACCTGTGGCTTCGGCGTGCGCAGTCGCAGTCGGGAGTGTCTCGGCCCGGGCGCCTGCGACGGTCCGGCCCGCGTGCGCGAGTCCTGCGAGATGCCGAGCTGCGAGTGGTACCGGGGCTGGCACTCCTGGTCAGCCTGGACCAGGTGCGACGAGGCCAACATGCAGCACAGGAAGCGCAAGTGCCTGGTCGCCGAGCCCAGCGAGGTCGACTGCCTCGGACCGAGCAAGCAGACGAGGTGGTGCCTCAACGATATATTGGACAATGGTGAGGATCGTTTGGGGAATTTCTTGTGTTTTGGGGGATTGCTGGGAGAAGGTATATAGGGCGGGTTTTTTAGGCTTGGAATTATAATCGTTTGTGATCGGGACCGATTTTTTGGTGAGAAGAATGAGTTTTTTTAACGGTGTTATTCGAAATGCAATTCAAATGGGTCGAAGGAAGATAAATAAATAGTTTTCTTTTTCTTAGTGTTTTAAAATGTTAGAATCTTTTAACTAATTTGGGATGCTGGGTTCATTTTAAATAATATATATTCTAGTCGGCATATTATTTAGATTTGCACTAATCCTATATTGATTTGTATTAAGAAAATATATTTTTTATTACAGTCGATCTCGATAATTCGAAATTGAATTTCTTATTAACGAAAATTTTTCATTTTTGAAAGTAATTTTAGAGGGTAACTTCGATTTATTGAGTTTTTTTTACATTGAATTGAAGGACAAATTCGAATTATCGAAAAATTCAAATTATCAACATTCGTTTTATCAAGAGTCTACTATATAGATCCTAATTTGTACTCAAAGACCTGGAAGAAAACCCTTAGTCATTATATACTTTCCATCATTAAATATCATTCAAAATTCTGGGTCATGATATGGTTAAAAAAGGTGCATTTCAAAACTGCAAATGCCGTAGATCTATTTTCTGATATACAAAGTATGAATATTGAATTCTCGGAAGAAAAACTAGAAATACAACAAAATGCGATATTTCGTAGAAGTATGCTCTGGCAAAAGAATGCCATTGTACGTGCACGCTGTACAATACAACATTCCTCCCGCAGTAATTTGAAAAAAGAGTCTCTCCAGCATTTATCGCAGAATGTATACATATTTCTCGAAAAACTCGCTTAAATGTCGAAATTTCTCCTCAAATCCCCGCATCGTAAATTTTATTACACGCGCGCGTACTTTAAAACCACACTCGCGAGCTCGCAAAAAACTCGATGGCGATATTTCTCTCTTGGCTAAAGATCGCGGGTGTTCTTGTTTGTTTTTGCGCAGACGTGAGTGCACTGCCGTCGAGGATCGAAGTGGCCGGCGTGTCGGTGGGCGCGGTGGTCGGCAGCTGCCTGGCCGGCTTCCTCATTGGCCTGGCCCTCACCGCAGTCATGTGTTTCTATTACTTGAGACGGCGCAAGCCCCGCGTCCCCGGAAGTCCGCACTACATCAGCAAGCAGAATCCATACGTGACAGTGCCATTGAAGGAGGTGTGTATTTTTCTCTTTTTTTACTATTTTTACCGAATGGAATGGAAAAATATCGTTTCGAACGAAAAAGTTATCCTTATGAATAATATATTGGTAATTGGAAATCTTTGTTTTTATAAAAAGTATGTATACAATAAGGGAAACTTTCAACTCACGATATCTTATTAAGCTCTGATATTTTACATTTGCTTCAATATTTGTACATATTTGTATTTCTTTCCGCATATGAGTAAAACTTTACAGTAAAATAGAATAAAATCTTTTCAGAAACAATGTTTATTTATTGATTAAAAAATGTTCAATGAAAATGTTTAAAATACTGTGATTTCACTGAAAAGAATTGTTTCTTAAAGTATACAAACTCATTGTAAAGCTTATGAAATTAACTTTTATGTACTTGTAGAATTTATGACAAAAAGTCTAATTTTTCTAATATCAAGCATTGAAGAAAAAGAATATTGTATATTAAATTTAATTTGATAGTTTCATACTTTAAACTAATTTTTTAAGGTATCAGAAATAATTTCAAATTCAAATTTCCCGCATCAAATTTTATGTTACCTACCGAACGATAAATAATTAGATCTATAATTATATATTTAAACCAAATTCTTTATATAATAATGCACTTTTATGAAAGTTTCAAGTATATATTTTAATGATTCTACGAATGGCATTCAAATAAAATCTCCAGACTGGACTCTCGAGACTTTACTCGAATGGCATTCGTCATTATATTGAAATATTCGTTTAAAACGTTGTACAATGGCAGAGATTAATGCTTTCTAGATTTTGCACAATTCGGTCTATGAATTTAATTACACCTCCTATGAACCTCTAGAGTCTCTCAAATATCTTGAGAATCAAACTAGATTCAAGATTATTAAATCTCCATAACGTCATAATGAGAAACTTTGGAAAATCCAATTGATCCACAAACTTCCTGCGCAATCTATCCACCAGTTCACCGATACCGATCAACAATCATACTCCTATTTACCACACAGTTACTATCGTTCGATGCAATAAGTCAAAAATGTTTCAATCCCAAATGAACTTCGACACCCTCATTACTCCTGTCGAGCACCTCGATTAAACCTCGCCTCTCCGCTTCCGCAATTGCAGGTGAACACGAAGCGCCAGCCGAGCTTCTCGGGCAGCACCAACGGCAACGGCACCCTCCGCTCCGGCAAGAACAACGCCCTGCTCAACGGCCTCGGCAGTCCCAAGCTCTATCCGAAGGCCCTCGAGTACGAGTCGGCGACCCTCAAGCGCAACAGCCGCGAGCAGCACATACGCGCCGAGCTCGACCAGGACAAGTACTACTGAGCTCGACGAGCGCATCGGGACTTGCTGCGTCGCGGAGGACTGAGGGCAACTCCATCGGGAGCGATACGGGATGTTCCGCGACATTGTCGTGGTGGAGCGAAGAAGACGCCAGACGCGGATGCACCACGCCTTTGTGCGTGGAAGAAAAGAGAGAAAAGTGCGGAGGAAATTCGTCGTTGGGTGGAGTTATACACCGAGGGAGCAGTATCGCGTTAGGTAGTGAAAGTGAGCTTTCAAGTTGACGTAGAGTTGCTTTACTTTACTGGTTGAATTGGGACTTTTTTCAATTTACGATGTTTTATGGTGTATATTATATGCGGTGTGCATCGTGTCGGTTGCGATGTGCGTTGCGTATGGTGCGATATTGTTTTCTCGGTGCGTAGTTTTGGGGAGTTGTAGGAGAGTTTGAAAGATAAAGTATCGACAATGTGATTCGGATTTTTTAAACGAAGTGCCTTCTCTGATAGTTGTGAAATTCAAAATTACCTGACGTCAATGACATTGTTTGATTTTACTATTACGATATTTTATTTTTCAAAGGGTCAATCTTTATCGTCATAAAGATTTTTGTGTAATTTACTCTTGAAATTCGCTGTATTTAAAGAGTTCAGTGATGCTGTTGATTCGAAATTTCCATTTCATCAAAATATTGTTAAATTATTTTTAAACTTTTTAAGTTATGTATATGTTTATTATAATATTGAACTTTTTAAATACTACGAATTTCGATTTACTATGCCTAAATGCGTCATGAATACATACTGCAATGTTGTATTTTTACAGTACGTCGTATTTTCCTAGTTGTAATTATAACTATTGTGCTGTAGCTGAAATAGTGCGTCGTGAATTCACCGAACAATTCTAACAGTGATAAACTTTATGAGTAAGAGAAACGATAAGTGCACTTCTATCATTTTGAAAGACTTTGAACGAATGCAATTTTTCAGCTGCATTGATTAACGACTAATGAAAAGTTGTTGTATCTTATATCCTTCCCGCGTCTATTAAACGGCTGAAAAGCTTCTTTTTTTGTTTTACCGCGAAACGAAAGTGAAATTTTTAATTTCGTTGACTTGCATTGTATACGCAGAGGCGCTCGGCAATACTAATTTTAGTTGCAAAATATACAAAGCCAGTCCTCGGGCTTGAGACGTGTAATATGGCTGTTCGTAATCCCTTTTTTTATATCGCGAAGAAAGATATTTACGATTTGTTTACGCGCGAGTTGAAAAAGTTTATGTTATTTTGTTTGTGTACATAGCGAGAAAAATGTGAGAGCTGTGTGTCTGAATGTGTGTATGTGTATCCCCTTTCGAACGTGGCTGGGCATTTCGTCAGTGCATTTGTAAAAAAATTTCACCTACGCATTATTATTACTACTACTTAAGAGTTACGCATTATTATTTTTTTTTCTTTATTCACCTCATGGGCGCGAGAAAGTATACATGCAAAGGGGATGATTGCGCAGTATCATAGAGTTTATATACGCGGAACCTATATTTTGTAAATAACAAAAAGAAAGTGTCTATAAAATTGTTTTTATATAGGCGTGTAAGTCGACAGAACTATAAGGCATATATAAATGTATATTTTTTCTAAATAACAAAGCATAACAAGCATAAGTGCCATGAGACACGCGGACAATAATTAATTTTCATTCGAGGTGCGTCCATTGTAAAAGAAATAACAAAGTCAACCTCTGCATTATTCCGCACGCACGACAAGTATTCACGGGACGAGCGAGCGAGTAATTTTCTTCACTGCTACGAAAAACGGCAATCTTTGAAATATTATTGCGTTTTTCAGTCGAGAGAGAAAGAGAGAGAGAGAGACAGACAGAGAGGAAGCGGAAGTCAGCGATTTATTGGCTCACATTGAGCCGCGACCGCTTGAGTCAGCGTGTTTTTTATTCCGTGCGCATTGCCCTCTCTCTCTCTTCTTCTTCTTCTTCTTCCATGCGCTCGTTCCTCGAGGGGAGCGGAAAAGCGAGCCGCGTTCGTTAAACTCGTACCTCTTTTTTTCGTTAAAAAAAGGTATAATCGGGAAACATTGCTGCTACGTTAAGGTACGACAGCGGAACAGTGGCTCGCTCGCCGCGCAAGTTGCATAATCGGGTGTATGCGTTTCAAATGTACACGTGACGTTGCGAGGACAGTAGTTGACATTATTTTACACTGATATTTTTTTGTGTCTTTTTATCGTACATTTATACAATAAAGAACTGTTTGTAAGAAATATGTGGTCATTTTTTTCAACCCTTTTCAGCGAAGTATAAACTTGACGTTTTTTGAAAACGTATAGCAAGTTATAGTTTTTAACAAAAGTTTGTGTTTTTCATGCAAAAAAGATTGCTTTAAATTACGAAAACATTAATTAATAAAATATAAGAAGAAAACATTTTAATAAATTGAAGACATTCTCGTATTCATTAAACTTCCAAATGTCATATTTTTTAAAGTAAAAATCAATATTATGTTTATGAATTTTATACAAATGCAACTTGCAGCTCTTTGCAAAAGCTTCGAATTTTATTCAGCATATTAAAATAATTATACCAAGTATCATCAAGTAAATCAAACAAATAAATACAGCTTCTTTGATCCACAAAATTTTATTTACATATCCAATAAAAATTACAAAGACACGGAAAACATTACTTCCGTATTCACTAACTCTATAAAAAGAAATAAATCTTTAATAACGTACAAGATTGGAGTTCGCAAAATATTTACAATGCTTTAAAAAAAGTTGTCGAGTACACACGATAAAAGGTCTGTTACACATGACAACAAGGGAGACAAACTTACAGTCTCGTTAGGTAGCTTCCGCGCAATAATGGCACAGAGAGAACAAAATTGTGCGTTGTACTTTAGTAAATCTACTTCAGCTTAAGTATAATAGATTCAATATTTTATTAATTTTATAGTGAAAACTTATTATCTAAAACTTTCGATTCTTTGCGTTATTTCTTGAATATAAAAAAAATATCATGCGCTCTCAACAGAGAGTTACCACGTTATCTAGCTCGATAAATTCCACTATTTTGTGAATAATGACTAATCGTAATGACCGTGCGCAGAGGCAATCTCTCACCCATAACGAGTGAAATTCCACACCCTCATTGAGAAAGAATTAACAACATGTTTCCATTCTTTCTTCACTTTCTAAAAAGAAAACGCAATAAAATCTCTATTCTACACAAACTCGAAAAAACTCACACTGAATAAAAATTATCTAAATCTAAGTAAATATTTGTCTTTCAGCAGTAGTAACAGAGGACCCATTTACTTAACAAAGTAAATGTATATCAAACAACTCTTTCTTAAATAAATATGTACCACTAAACTAAACAACTTATTTTACTTCTTAAAAAACAGTAAGTTCGCTTATATCTCTCGATGAATGTCCTTCATTCTCGCTGCATCAGTCGCCGAGATCCTGGCCGTAGTGCTCGATCTGCTCGACGACGTAGTCCATGTTCTCGTGGCTGGGCGGCGGCTGACAGTTGACGACCATGCGGAAGAAATTCTTGCAGTCCTTGTGAGCCATTGGCGTGTAGCCGATCATCAGCGTGCCCTTCATGATCATGCGCTCCTTGATCGTCGGGGCGATCGTGTGCAGTTTCGCCCGCCAATCGGCGTCCTCCTTCTTGCCCCGCATCTTCGGTGGGATGTACCTGGAATATCGCGTTAGCGATTGAGAAAAGAATTGTGAGCTATCACCGCTTGGTGGCGTCACCTCGGCAAGTGAATTTGGTGTATGTTGTGGTTTTATTATTATAACATAATCTCATGCTGCCGGTATTTTAAATTCACGATTGCTAACGCTATCGCGTGAATAACTGATTAGCCAGTTTTGCGGTAAGTGATAAGTTATTTTCGGAAGCTTGAAATCGTTACTATATTGTATTTTAATAGATAAATTATTTTAACGATTAAATTTTAACTCCGTCAATTTTTTTCTTCGGACAGGACCATTCAAAAAGTAAATCTTTTTTTGAGGAAATTAATGTCAGCGGCTCTAATTAAAAGCTTTAGTTAAAATTAGCTATGGGTGTTAGATGCCTCTTCTTAAAAATCTTAAAATCGTCACTTAACTTTTGTTTATTTACAGTTTAAAAATATTCTTAATTATTTTAAATAGGTTTAGTCAAATAGGTTTCCGCAATAAACTGTCTTAAATGCCCTTATTTTAATATAGAAACACGAATTTTCTCCAATAAATTGTGGACGTTAAAAATGCTCAATATTTGTTTGTGACATTCTTTGTCCGTGGCAAAAAAATTTCCAAGTTTTAATGTTTTTAGACGAAAGGGAGAGATTTTTGAAAAATGAATGAAGCTCCCCTTATGGTGAGCCTACAAGGAAGAGTTTCTTAGAGTGAACTCTCTCACAGTATGGACAAGATATCACATTTATAATGTTTCAAAAATTAGGTTATAAGTTACTATATTGAAATTTAATTATTATGTTGAAATACTCCAGAGCGAAAGCTCAAAAATCAAACAACAAAAAATACAAACTCAATCTATCGCGCTAAGTCATTTTCAAATCTCAACAAACATTCGCAGTAGTAGAAAGTACCACCAAGCGTACATCATGAAAAATACACCCGGCACTTAAAAATCCTCGAGCAAAGTTAAACGACAAAAGTTTCCGCGTCACTTTAAAATTCTCTCTCTCTCTCTCTCTCTCTCGCCCTCACCAGAAGCAGATGTTGCATCCTTCAAACTTGGGCAGCACTATCCTGAATCCCTGGCGATTCTTGATCCTCTCGAAGAAGTAGTCGGCCGCCTCCATCGCCACGTCCACGGACCTCCTCAGTCCGGCTGTGCCGCGAGCCTTCCACATCAGCCAGAACTTCATGCCGTCGGTCTTTCAACGGAAAGGGCGACAAAGTTTTATACTACAGCTCGACAAAGTGAATTCTCGAAAAGGGGGAGCTGCGACAGCCAACTCACCTTACGGCCGCACTGCACGCTCTTGTCGCCCGTGTCCCAGGACACGTCGTAGAACTTGTCCTGCTGGAAGAGGTACTTGGCGCCGGCGCAATTCGCCTCGTGCAGGATGTTCTTGCCCTTGACCAGGAAGAGCGAGCACTGGAACGGGGCGCCCAACATCTTGTGCGGATTCCAGGACACCGAGTCCGACCTGTCGAGGTAGTTGTTTGAGTGTAGTTTACTGGAGAGGTCAAGCTGGGTGAATGGGCGCGATTAGGTGAAAGATAATGTCAGGGGATGTGAGGTAGGTAAGTGTGCAAAAATATGTATAAATGGATTTTAACACGCATAAATTACGCAGTTTTGCATTATTTTACACTTAGGTGTTATTTCCTTACATAATCTCAGAGGACGGAAGAGAACGTAGCTTAAATGTTTTACCGCAGGGTGGCGAAGCATATGCAAATCCAAGCACATGGATAAAACGGAACCGTGTAAGAATTTCACTGATGTACTGTATTGTTTATTTGCCATAAATTACGGGATGTAAAAGAAAAACAGAAATCTTTAGACGCGCTGAAAGAAGATATTTCGAGATTCCAAACCTTGTACAATATATTTTTATATTTAAACATCCGTGTATGTTACCAAATAATTTTCAACTCAAAAGCAGTCTTGTAGCTATAACTACTACTTTCATTTTAACCCATTTCAAGGCATAAATTACCGAATAAAAAAAATTAATTTTTCTTTATTAAAAGATTCCACAAGTCACTTTGATTAAACAAGATATTTAAAAGGTAATTTTCAAGATAATTTTCTTTTTTAAAGGTTATGCCTCCTATTTATAGTAAACTGTGTAGCTGTGAATATTTTCTATTAAAAATTAATCTCGAAAGCTTTAGTAAGACGGTTTAAAAGTCTACTGAATGTTTAATAATGAAACAAGAAACATTCTATGAAAAAATTAAATACTCAAAATTTCAAAATTCACGCGTAATTTATATAAAATGTGTACGTCTTTGGACTATGTCCCATACATTACAATCTTTTTCATTCGATATTAATGTTGTGAATCATCGATTAAAATTAATCAACTATGCATAAATCATTTATTTCGAAGCAGTTATCTGTCTGTTATTGATACATTGTAAAATATACGATAATATGGATAAATTTAAGAATTATTCACTAATGAAACTTTTGATTGATGTTTCTCAAATGACCCCAAGTATTCATTGTCTCGAGGTATTGACCAATTACAAGAAACACAATCAGAAGTTCTAATCACATTGATATTTTTGCACACAATGTTGCAAATGAGAATCTGAAGGAGGATCTCAAGAAGAATCTGAAGGAGGGTCAGTGTTATCGCTTGCATCGTAATTCAATTTCAGCTTTATCAATTATAATCACAAGTAGATCTAATTATTATACGTACTTTTCGATTCCCTTGAGACGATCGCGATATTTCTCCGATAGCAGAAGTGTTCCTCCTAGACAGGCCTGTCGACATCGCACATTCAATCTCTTATTAAAAATAAAACAACGAGGAAAGTATGTTTTCTTTGTTAGCATTGATCAGGATCTGCACCGATTTTTAAAAAAATCTTATCATTTAGTCCAATACATTAAAACTTTTTTGTTACGATTAGGGAAGGTTAGATACCATCTTTGAGTTTATTTTACCTCAATTTGTTCAATTTCTAGAATAAATGCATTCTTTTATAAAATAAACAAAGGATTTTATTTAATTCCTAGCATAAATTCATTTGTCATAAACCAATTTTTTAAAAATTCAACAATATTATTTAACTTTATATAAATAAAACTAATATTTGTACAAGCTATTTATATTAAATTTATCGCCTAAAAATATTAAACCACTTTTAATATCAACAAGTGATAAATAAAATATTTAATACAAATTTGTATATCTTGAAATGAAATTCTACGTTTTTTTCTAAACCCATTCTGCAGTGAGCTTTTACTCTAAAATGAGTGGCTTTCACTCTAAGAATTTAGCATATACTATAGTATATAAATGATATATTTCCATCAAGTGCCAGTAATTCATTCAAATACAATTCGCAATGAACTTTTTGAAATTAAACAAAACACTTGCGAGATAAATACAAACATTTAATCTCACACACTAACAAATACCACACTGAAAAAAAAATTTGTTAAATTTAAGTAAACGTTTCCTTGAATCGTACTAAGAACAGATTTACTTAAATAAAGTAAATATTTCTTAAATTTAGTAAATATTTATTGAATTGACGAATACCAGTCTAAACATAATTAAATATTTACTATTATCAAATAAATCTTTTCTTAGTATGATTCAAGGAAACCTTTACTTAGATTTAACAATTTTTTTTCAGTGCATATATTATCCTACTCGTACCGTTGTAACCTTGTTAACTCCAAACATTATGACACGCATCAGATCTCAAACCGTTCTTAACATTCTAAACATCAAAGCAATGTCCCGAAAGATCTTTCCAATTCTCCAATATACAAAAAACAAAAAATCAGTGCAGACCCCCTCCAGCGAACAATTCCAAAATACAATACTACGCACGTCGACGTGCATCCAGATGTTCTCCTCGCGGCAGACGGCCGCGATCTCGTCTAGCGGATCGAAGGCCGCGAGCACGGTCGTGCCGGAGGTCGCGTTGACGAAGATCGGCGCGCAGCCTTTCGCCCGGGCTTCCGCGATCTTGGCCCTCAAGTCGCTCGCGTCCATGCGGCCAAGCTCGTCGCTCCTCACCTGCAAAGTAATTGCGTTCGCCGGCCGTTTTTGGTTTGTTTCTCTCGTTAGGCGCGAGTGTGCGATCGATAGGTGGATTTTGAAATTAATTGGCGGCTGCCGTTGCCTTGATGAATGGTTGTTGTTGACGGAGATATATAGGTTTTTACTGTGGTGCTTTGTTCGGGTGTGTATTTTTAGAGGATTGCTCGGAAAGAACTGGAATGTTTGGTGACTGGAAGGTGGGTTTGTGGGAAGCTTGTTAACAGTCGATGTGATGGTTGATCAGTAGAGGCGCGTAAATAAGAGCTTTCGGAGTTTAAAAAGTGTGAACTTTTACGTATATTTAAGGGACACTTTTGTTTATGACCTATAGAAGTATTTTTACATTTACTTTCAAACATAAGATTGATCTATTATGTTTTTTCATTTTTAATATAAAATAAGGATTGTTTATTATATTATTTTGGTAATACAAATGCTTTTTAAATGAAAACAAGCTGTTTACATAACAATAACAAGGAATAAATAGAAAAAAGTAAAAAGACTCGCGTACAATCTACCTAGTATTTTCAAAACAAAAGTGTACCATTCATGCTTTTTCATAATCCAATTTTATTTTGTCATTTGAATTTCCATTTTTCTTTACAAGAGACCGGAAAATGGTATTTCGCTTTTTCAATCGAAAAAAAAGCTGTCCAGCAGTTTCGACAAACCCGTTTATTCAAAATCTATTTTCTCTAAAGTGAAAAACGAACGCTTCAAAGCGTTATCGTGTGTGAGCTGGTGCTCACACGTCCCAAGTACGAAATTCAATCAAGAATTTCGCTCCCACTATTTTTCAGCCAATGGACTCTATTTTCACACTGTATTGAAGGACGCGTATTACATGTGAACTTGTCTATTAAGGTAGTTCGTTCAAGAACGACAGTAATACAGATTATCTTGAAACTTGTTAATTGAAATTGAATAGTTAATATTCAAATGCGTGCGCGTTGAATTTGAATTTAATTAACTGTCTAGTTTTCGAGATATGATCGCTTAAAATTCGCCTAATATTGAACACGGTTCTTATAATAATATTAAGGTAGAAAAACCAATGTCTTTCTCAATAGATAAAAATAAACAATAGAGATTGAAATATAAATTAGATTAAAATTAAAACAGGATGCACTGATATATATATATATATATATATATGCCATAATTTTAACGTATTCAACCGTACCGAATGAATAATAAATGATAAATTAAAAAAATCAAATATCCTTTCTTTAAAACTTCTTTAACATTAATACAGAATTTAAAATACTATTTTTTTTGTTATTATTATTTGTTATATAATAATGTTTCAATACCTTGTTTTGAACTTCAATGTACATAAATTATCATCGCTTACCTTATCATTCAGAGAATTAAAGATAAAACCACTTTTCACGCTCATTTTTGTCACCTTTGCTCCAAGTACTCAATTACCATAACGGATCATCAAGTATCCCGCTAATGTTATACCACTCAAACTATTACCTTAATCTTACTGTCACCCCATCACATCGCAATGGCATAACAAATCATTCCTACACTCGAGAAACAAATGACCACCGACTATTATTTACAACTCAACAAACAGCAGCTACGTCGCTCACATCTCAACCCTCCCACCGCACTCACCTTATAAATGTTATCGGTGCCGATGCCCAGCCAGTGCGCGCCCTTGGTGATCGAGTAGTGTCCGTCCTCGCTGGTGAAGAGGCCCAGTGGCGGCAGGCCCACCATGCCCGTGCGCTTGCAGCCGGGGAAGTAGCGGTGGCGCGCCAGCACCATGCCGTACATGTTCGACAGACTGCCACCGGGCGAGAGGATGCCGTCGGCCTCGGGCAGGGCCGGATAACCGACGAGCTCCAGCGAGCGCTCGATTATCTCGCGCTCGAGCAGGGTGAACACCGGCGCCACCTCGTACGTGTACCTGTTGTCGAGCGTCGTGGAGAAGAGAATTTTTTAGGTATTAAGGGGGTTGTGGTTTTTGTACGCGGGGAATTGGGATCGTGTGATTTGGAAGTATAGTGGCGAGTGACTGCGATGATTGGTCGGTTGGAAGGAAGGGTGTAGGTAATTTGGTGGACAGTGAAATGTTTGTTGTAGGGGCTTTCGTGCTTTTGAAGTCCGAATGATTGAAGTGATATATTTGTGATGAGTTGGAGAAATGAATTGAGTCGACTTTTTTGGAAAATTGACTTTTTAGTCATTTTGGAATTGATGCATGGTATATATTCATATAATAATGTCAAAAATTGCAAAAGCTCATTTATTAGTTCCCTTTTTTCATAATCTATCCTTTCTTTTGCGGAGAGAAAATAATAATAACGGTTACTAGCTGGGCTACGACTGATTACTAAACTGTCTAGTAAATGAAAATCATAAGAAATGAAAAACTGAGTTCCAAGACTAAAAATGATGAATAGCGTTTGATTACTTTATTTATAGTACAAATATTAAATGTTTTTAAGAAATGAACACATATACCTAGTAACAACATAGATATAAATCTATGCTGCTATGATTTTTCTTTAGGAATTATTAAAAAATGTAAATATCGAGGGTTATGATAGATAGCAATCATTATCTATATATTTTGTAATGAATCCTTGATATTTGAGTAATGTATCCCTAAATTTTACATTATATCAAAGTTACTAGACAGTCTAGTAATGGTTATCAATAGGTTTAAACAGCAATTAATAAAATCAAATCTGAATATTTCAAAATTTAAACGTTTTTCAGGTTCACCACAGAATATAATAAATACTATAGAAAAAGTCTATATTAAAACTCTAAAAGCAGTATAAATATTTAAAGCTTGACCAATTTCTTTTCTCTATTAGTTTAAGTACCTATTTTAAGTAATAATGAGATTAACCTCTTTTTGTTGCTCCATTATAAAAAATAGATAATTTCAAATGATCATCTTAGGACCAACTTTTTTCACATAGTGCACGCTTACTGGATTAACATGAAACTTGTAGAAATCTTTAAAACATCATTACCTTAAAACTATTAACTTAACAAAATTTAGATAAAAGTTTTTCGAATTTTAACACAGACCACTCTCCTTAAATTCTATTACAATGTATACCATCAGAGTTTTACCGTCCATTCTTCAATTCCAATCAAAATGTAAAAGTTTAACCGAGTAAAAGTCTGCATAACGCCGATAACAACATTTTCAATCAACCCCCCCGCCCCCGTAAAATCCATATAAACTCAAAATCCGATCTAACGAAACCTCTATCTCTGTGATCTATAGCAATGATCAGCCTCCCTTGATAATCCCCGCATCGCAAAGCGTTCCACGGCCACCCGTAGGCTATAATAATGCATTATGCGCGTAAAATGGGATTTATACTGGCTGGTGTTGAGGGCCTCGGTGAGCCAGGCGCCGGCGAGGCCGTAGACGTCGATGCCGGCGTACAGCTGATTGTGAAAGTGCGGGCTGAACGTTCTCACGGAGTAGTGCACGATCTGCCGGGCTATCTGGCGGATCTCCTCCTGATTGGCGCCCGCCTCGGCCAGCCGCGTCGGCAGCGCTTTCTGCAAGATCAGGCCGGAGAAAATGGCACGGATTAGCAGCCCCTCGGATCGGGAAAATCGTTTTGCGCATGGCAGAGGGTTTTTTAAGTGAGTTATCGTTCGTGGGATATAGCGAGGATGATTTTCTCGCTGATTGGTGGAATTCGTTCGTCCTCGAGTTTGAGATTGGTACGAATGAGAAGGTACTTTGGGTTTAGTTTGGCTTTCGTCAATGCGATGACTGCTCGTTTAGTAAATAATAGATTTTTAATGACAGCCCTGGGGCGTTGACTTTCTTTTTCGATGATTTAGTCGGATAAAGATATGTACAAATTCATTTCAGCTTTCACATGAAAGATTTTGACTCGATAATACTAGTGATAAAGTCAGTTACATGCAAACTTGTCAGCGAGCGATTGAGTCTAATTTAATATACTTTTTATATTTAAATCTATAAAAGGTAATGCTCAATCCATACATGAAGTTTTTCAAGATCGTCCAAAATAGCAAGTAGTGTAGATAGATTTTTTAAAAATGATTTAAATAAAGAAAATCATTCTAATCACACTAATTATGCATTATCTGCTAAAATTTATTATATTTTTTGTTGAAACTTCTTTTACATATTTTTAAGATCTTTTTCAATAAACTTCTATGGATTTGACTATATTATTTTAGATTTACAGATTAATACCGTTAATTTAATAAAATAACAATTTTATCGGAACCTTAATGACAGGGTAATATACTTTTTACGCATTGAGCGAAACTAATGTATTTTTACGGGTATTGCATCTCTAACTATTACGTACAAATATTGTTTATTCATAACAATTACTAGAAAGTGTTTCAAAATAGTTTTGCATACAAATTATGTTTACTTTCGAAACATACGTACTTGCCTAACTTTATCTCTATTATTATAGAGATAAATTTAGTATTTATGACGTGTGGTGTATTGCTTTGTATTTTAATCTCTTCCATATTATTAGTAAATTTATTCGTATACTTTTATGCTGAACACAAAGTTATAATTTCTGAAACTTTAGTCATTATAAAAATATAGATATTCTCCTATCTCCGTTGAAGCAGCAGAAGTAATCTGAGTATGAAATATTTCATAAGTATAATAATAGTGGAAAAATATATATATTATTATCATTAACGCCATTAGAAGATGCATTGGCGTGTGGGCCATTGACACATCGCGATATCGCAAGTACTGCGGAGGGAAAGAAAGAAGGAGAGGAAAAGAACGTATAGTACCGCCGCATTTACGTAAACGGCAAAAGAGTTTTCCCGATAAGGCGATGATTGTGAACTCTAACGGAATGCCAATCGCGGCAACAAATACTGATGTATCGAACTTTTCTGTGACTGGGTTTGATTCTTTTTTTGCAAAATTTCAACGAAAACTTGATTCAATAATTTAAATGTAGTGCAATTTCTTTTATTAATGATTCTATTTGCACGATTCAATGAACTAAATAATTTGAAAATTAAGATATTAAAGAAAATTGTAGTTTAATGTGTAATTAATTTTCGTTTTAATTAAAAAATTTAAAATAGGATTTTGATAATTTATTCTGCATCAACACTGTGTATAAGTAATCCTTGTATTTAATTAAGTATCTTAATTAAAAGCTATAGTAATTGGTTCACTGCATCCGTTTCTTTATGCTTAATTCAGCGAATTTTAATTATTTTGCAAGTCAATTGATTGGAATTAAAATTTTAAATCAGTCTATTTTAATTAATATAGTAATACAATTAGTATTCCAACGCACTACTATCTACCGTTTTTAACCCTTTCAGACACGCCGTTTCAAATCACGGAATTTAGTATTGTAGTATGAAATGCGAATACTGAAAACTAAAAGAAGAAGATTATTTTAGGTGTTTTGGAAGTATGTAATTTGTATAGAATCTAATTCATGTATTTATTTATACACTAAGTTACACAACAAATTCTTCATACACAATAAATGTCAGTTGTGGTAGTTTTTGCATGCAGATACGTATTATGCAGGTGCTTTAGCGGACCCTATATCGTTTTATCAATTTGTAGATCACAAACTAAGTGTATGAAAAGATGAATGAAAACTTTATTTTGTAAACTTTCTTGCATATTAGATATTTATTAAGTTATAGTCATTTAAAGTTTCCGTATTTTTAATATATATAGATATATTATAATGTTACGTGGCGTCACCATGGTACAGATATTTTATACTACAGTGTCGTTACACGAACTTTAAGTTACTTTATTTACTTTAATTGGTTAAACTGAAAAGAGAAAAGGTACGATCTAAGTTCTTGCATAAACTACTAAATTATCAAATAAGAAAATGCATGCAAAGTTCCAATTGAAAAACTTTTGATTATTTTAGGTTATAATATTAAATATTTTCTCCGAATATTTAATGACATAAATGTCAAAGTGAATTCGAGTTTTTTATGATCGTTAAAATACACGCTTAGTTTTATCTTTAACAGAGATATCGTATATTTATTATTAAAATTAACAAAGTAAAAAGCAGTGATTTCAGATCAATCTGCAATTAAAGATATATTTCAATTTCACGTGAAAAAGCTTTATAAAATCAATCTTTTTATTGCGTTTTCTTCAAAGTATATCGAAGAGGTTCTAAATTTTAATGATCAAATAAAATAAAAGTTATTTTCGAGGTAAAAATAACAAGATATATATTTTACTATGTATTAAAATACATTGAAAATTTTTAACTTTGAATGCCCCTCCTTAAAAATATTTCTTTTTATAGCCACAGCATGATTCCGGGACTCAATTTATTTAAACTTACTTGACTTTTATGAGTCTTAGTCTACTCAGAAAATATGTGATTTTCAGATGAATATGCTTCAAAAAGAAGTTAATCTAAAAATGTTTCAGTAATGTAATACCAAAATTGTGATATGTATACTCCTTACATCATTATTTCTGTCATTAAACTTGTAACTTAGGTATTATCTTTGAATTTCCATACTATTCACCTGGACATCATAAAATATTCCCCGAGTAAAATAAGACTTATAAAATAGTAAAATACATTAATATTGACTTCCGAAATCCTGTAGTATCTAAAAAAATACGATTTTTCAGGAGAATCACTTAGTTAAAATTTTTAACGCGTTTCAATGATAAAATATATATTTAGTTATTATTCCCATGAAAATAACTATTATTAAATTTGATATTTAAAGGTTAGGTTCATTTCAATACACGCACTTTTTCGAAAAATGCAATCTAAAGATAGTTCACTGCCGTCAAAAACCAAAAAATCAAATCTAAAATATCCCCTCCAGCCGAAGAGAAACAAACCCCAACACCACCCGAAGATCTCAAACTCCCAGCAGTCTCATCGCACGAAACTCACCTGTAGCTCGTCGGGATGCAGGAATCTGACGATCGGCTGCTCGGCCTCCGGGTCGAAGAAGCCGTACTCCACGAGCGCCTCCAGGACATCCCTCAGTAGCCTCTCCGCCTCGGTCGGACTCGACTTAGCCGCGGCCATCCTCTCCTCTAACCAAAGGTAACCAACTAACCGTACAAACCCACAACTCACAGTACTCCAACTGCTCGCGGCACCAGCGCGCGACGATCACTGCTTTTCAATTTTTTTTCCTCCTTCGAGCGCATGCACGCACACGCTTCGCGACCCCCACACGCCGGCTACGCGTATATCGCGGCCGATGGGGGGGAACAAAAATCTAACGTCACGAGCGCTTGCTCCGGTCCACCGATCCACTGACACTGACGCTCGAGATGCGCGTGTAGCATAACGCGCAGTGGGATTTGGTTTCCTTTTGCCTTGGGCTGGCTCTGCAGGGTTCTTTTCCGGTTTTTGGGAAGGTTCACGTGGCTGATGAGCAGGTCGGCTGATGTGATTCTGGGAGAGATAGAGAGAGAGAGAGATAGAGATATAGATATGTACGTGTTTATGTGATGAAATGGTATATATCGGGGTGGAGTTTGAAGCTGATGCGTGAGTTGAATTTTTATTTTTATTTTTATTTTCATTTTGATTGAGTATCTATAAGCACTGACATTGCGAACAGTCAGAATAAATCGTTGAAAATAAAAATTAAATACAGATAATGTTGATAAGAAAAGTATGTATGTACAATTTATATCTGTTTTGATTAGTCTTTGAAATGTACTAATTTTTACATACTTTGTAACTGTCTTCAGAAAGATAATGGCGTGATACGATTAAAAGATACTTTTTTATTTTTCTTTTATTTTAGTTATAGAGTTGATAAAAATAAAAAATTAGAATGTGATTTGTATGTAGGGGAGAGTCGTACAGTATGACAAAGCTTACAGTATAATTAACGATTTATTCAATTTTACGAGTGACAAAAGTTATTTTATGGGGCTCACCTCTATTTCCCTAATAGGTAAGTTTTTTTTTTTTTTTTTTTTTTAAATGGCATTTCGAACTCGAAAGTTCATCGCCTCATCTACGCAAGCCTTCCACGTTTCCCTATTTTGTGCCAACCCCATCCATTTCGCGCCTTCCCGCCCAATTTCAGTTATGTCTGATTTTACGTTATCCTCCCATCTGCGTCTAGGTCTACCAAGAGGTCGCGTTGCTTTCGGTTTTCCTTTCATTATGCGCGCTGCTGTACGATCATCGCCCATTCTTGCCACGTGCCCTGCCCATCTTAGTCTCCGTGATTTTATTATTCTGTTAATATTTGCTGACGCGTACAAATTATGTAGCTCGTCATTGTGCAGTTTCCTCCACTCCCCAGTTTCCTCCTCTTTCTTTGGCCCGTATATTTTCCGCAGAACCTTATTTTCAAATACCCTAAAACGATTTTCTTCCGCTTTAGTGAGCGCCCAGGTTTCGCACCCATACAAGATTACCGGCATTATTATAGTCCTCTATATCCTTATTTTGACATTTTTCGACAGTAGCTTTGACTTAAGTAATCTGTTCACAGCGTAGAAGCAGGCATTACCCGAATGAAGTCTCTTATTAATCTCGGCTTTAATTTCGTTTCGATCATTTATAGTTGTACCTAAATATCTGAATTCGCTAACCTTTTCAAAAGTGAAATTTCCGACTCTGAGATCCCCCTCTGTAAGTTTATGACTAATAATTTTTGTATCAAGTTTAGTTCTTCATAAGTCCATTGAGACATCGATGAACTTCTATAATTATCATTATCCGCGCAGTATAATCTAAAACGCTATAATTTACGTGTCGCACAGTATGACAAACGCGATTATCGAACAGTATGACATATGGAAATTGAATGGTAAAATATTACAAAAAATTGCTTTTATCTTTTTTCAGAAGAAAAATATCTTCTAGGATTTGGCATGTGTGTTAAATATAATCTACAAACATTTAATAAGTAGTAGTTTATAAAGCAATTTATAAATGTCTATAAAGCGATATTTTTAATAAATGTACTATATTATTACTTATAAAAATGTTGTGAGTACCTTTATAAATCATTTAGACCTCAAAATTTAATAAAAATGATAATTTGTTATACTGAACAATACTTTTTAGAAATCGTGAAATCATAATTTTTACATTTATATTGATAATAAATTTTTATGCTTCAATTTGATCTTAGCCAATTTTTTTCATGATCGAGGACTATTCAAAGAACAAATTCTTTTTGGGCTTTTAATTTTCACCCAGTCAATTAAAATTTATACCCAAAGTAGCCATGGGTTGTCATACTGTTCAACCTCTTCCCTATATGTAATATAGTGTTATTTATTTAAATAATCATTTCCTGTTTTGACGACTGTCAATACATAAAATATTAGTATAACATAATTGTGACTTGCGAAGTAATTCGACGTAGCATCAATGTACTGCATATAGAAACACCATCGATAATTTAATAGAAACTGCATAACGCTTTACGTTGTTGTCATAAGTTTGCAATAATTGAGTGTTCGGTAAACTTGAAATATAATTAGCTTGTTTCGTTATAAACCTATTGATTGCTGCAGGTGCTCAAATTTTAGCATTAATTGGCAATTAAAATTGATGTATACATCAATTGCTAATATTTTCTATTTTCTGTGATTAGTTGAGCATGCTAATGTTATACTTCATGTTTTCATATGTCATGGAATAAAATGAAATTGGATAGAAGATAAAATATGGCATGCATAAGCAATTAACAAGTATACGATTATTTTGCTATAATTCGATTATATCTTTGATAATTCGTTGCTCACTCAATTATTTAGATAGGGCGGTGTAGCACTTCGGTATAGGGGAGAGCCGTCCAGTATGAACGCACATATTTATTTTGGCTGTAACTTTTGACTGCCTTAGTGAAAATAAAACTTTTAAAAATTGTATAGTCGGATTTTCTTTTAATGTAGGAATAGTACATTGTGCAACTAGGAGAGAAAATAATCTATTTCTAGCAAGGATGAGGTATGCTGTAATACCTCACCCGAGTCTGAAATACCTTTTCTTCCCGTATTACATACCGTATTTTTTTCAACAAAGGTACGATAGGGCCTTTTTATGCATGAAAGTTGGGTAGGTGATCGCGTATTTCGAGTCATGCCCAACGCAGTTGAAAATTGTTCTATTTTTAGTTTTAACTTTTAATCGTACAGTTCAAATATTTAATTAAATAAATATTACTAAAGTGGCCGTTTACCGACCGGCGGGCGCAAAAGTAAATTTTCAAAAATCAGCTCTAAGTTATTTTAGGCCCCCTAAACACTCTAGTAAGCTTATTTTACAGTTTAACAAGCGTGTGTTTGCATCGTGTCGAAGAACCGCCAAATTTAGTTTCGCTTCATAGGCATAAAAAAAACATGTTATGAATACATGTTTGACAAAAAAATATGGGGTGTACCATGGGGGAAAGGCCTTTTTCGCCCGTGTGTGTTTGCAATACTCGTTTTCAGCTCACAATACGCACTCGTCTTCGGCTCGTGCTTGCTCGCCTTCTACTCGTATTGCAAACCTCACACGCAGGCGAAAAAAGTAAAATTTAACAAAATAAAAGTAACAAATAAAAATGTAAATAATATATAAAATTAAATATATATGTTTCTACCTGAAAAAATTGGCCCTGAGCATATTTCTTACATTTATTCGCAATATTTGAGAACCGGGGAATAATTATTTTTTTCCGCGCTAAATGAATATTTTTTCGCACTTTTAATAAACACGTTCGAAATGCGCGATTTTCTACGCTACTTTTAGAAATGAAAATGACCTATTTCATGCCTGAGTTGAAAAAATAGTGTTACTAGCATATTTTTCTAAAACTCACAGCTATTTTTGAAGTTCCATAAATTTGTGAAAAAATGTTGTGCGTCGACACTTAAACAAATACTATAGAGAAGATTATGACGCGCTCCACGCGCCGCCGTTGTCTTTGCAAATATTCAATATTTTCGTACATCAAAAAATCGAAGTCACAAATCGAAAATTCGATATACCTATCGTGATTTGATATGTCGCGTTTTTGAAGTTAGAGGTATTTACATTTATAAACATTCTTTATTCTTTAAATTTGTGCAGAATTCTTTTACGTACGCTACTAAAAAGAAAACTTATTCATTTTTCTTAATCCACTAGTTTTTATTGGAAAATGTCAAATATTTTCCAAAATCAAAATTGTTATTGAAAGTGATATATCCAACGCAAAGAAAACACTAATCTACTTTATCGGGTGTTTGTTTAACTATCAAAATCATCTATAAAAATCCGTTTAATAATTAAGGTTTTAAATTTTATCACATATAATTGTACATCGAATAACTTTAAAAACCCCGTACTAAAGAAAGACTCCATCCAAGGGTTAAACTCCTATGTAATATAAGCAACTAAAGTAGCAACAAAAAAAGCACAGACGCAGCAATTCCAAATAATTTATTTTCCTTTACCACAAACGGTTAATACAAGATCCTACAGTAGCAAAAGACTCACGAGACGAAACTCCACCTCCACTAGCAAAAACCAGGAAAACTCGACGTGGGCAGCAGATGAATGAACGGCACAACACACACTACGCGTCTCTCGGTCGTATCGTCGCGAACTTTGTCGTATCTCTCTCTCTCTCTCTTACTCAAAACCGTTATACCAGCGCACACCGCGACCGCCTGCACCGTACGTGTGCGACCGTCTGCGGCTCGTTTCTTTTTTCGCGGTGTGTAATTATCGCGTCGGCCGCGACGACGAGCCGGGCTTATCACGGCCAGACTGTATCTCCCGCATGAATCTCGCGATTACGACGAGGATAATAATGAAGAACAAGAGAGTATAACGACGCGATGCGAGATGAGAAGGAGGGAGAGAGTTACGGAGGGAAGGGGGGTTTTGATTAACTTTATATGGGGTCCGGGGAGAAAAAGAAATTGAATGCGAGAGAGATGGAAAGTAATTGAGAGGTCTTTGGTATAAGAACGCTTCTGGAGTTGATACGAATGAACCTTGGTTGACCGCAGTCGTGCAGTACGTCGTCGTGTTTGAATACTTTTATGTTTGTTTGGTGAATTTACGACGTGTTATTGTATTTTTTTACGCAAGCAATTCCATGCACGTAGATAATCAAGTGCTACTATTTCTTATGGCGGGGAAAGAGATGTAACGCAAACAGGGCGAAAGAATTAATACAGTCTGTACTGAAAGAATGAGATTTTTTACGATTAGAATAAAAGAATTATGAGAGAAAGAAGTTGTACCATAATAATATTGCAGAACTGACTTTCATTCATTTTTAAGTGTGCCTGCAAACTTTTACGTTCATTCTTGTATATCTTTGGAGCTGTATATATTTTTTTATACACATTGGCGCCTAAAGCATAACTCACTGATAATGTCAATGCAGATATGCACTTCATGAAAAGATACAAATAAATTCACTGATAGATATATCGTGCACAATTATTTTAGATTACTGAGATTACATAATTATTGATAACAAGATGCGTAAGTTTGTGTTTCACGTTGCCTAAAATACATCATACATTTTTTAGACTTTTTACACAGTTTATGGGTCTTGATAAGTGTATCGAAAACTCTGAAGATTGACAATACACGTTTATTAATAACATTATTTTATTCTTACTGCGACACAAATGATAGTAAGTACAATATGTGAGAAAAATTCGTTATGTCTGATGAATAATTTTGGATCTAAAATTAAATATTAAACAAAGTATGTAGCGATAATAAATACGATGAAAAAGTTCATTTTTTGTCAGTGATATCTATTACTTCTAAAATTAGACACTCCTTTTGAACGAGTCCATGTAGCATGTGCGTGTATCAGAGTGCAGCCGTCGTATTTAATTGGTGACCAGTATTATTATAAACGATGATGCAGTATTTTTACTATCTCCTTTATAAGAAACCCAAAAGATGAGTTATTAATTGATCCCAGCCGGCGATTTTAATGATCGAAGTTCGAATTCTTTGTAATTCTTTTTCTTCATTAGTTGCATATGAGTGATGCATTACTGTCTGACCTCAGATCTGCACATTAAATGTAAATTATTATTCGTCAGTAAAATAATGGAACGCATAAATAAATCGAACTATAAAAGGGAAATGAAGATTTAATTTCAGTAGAGCGTACAAATGAAACATGTTTTTATATTCATTATACTGAATACAAAATTACTATTGTAAACGTTTTATAGCGGTCCCACTGATTTTATAGATGCCAGTAGAATGTTTAAAAAATTTATTGCATAGAGTAGTAAATAGCTTAAGCAAAATTTTATCATGTGGAAAAAGTCCAAAAATATCCTGAATATAATTATTCTTTTCATTTGCTTCTCAAATTGAATCTTGACTTCAAATATCTTTATCTTATTATATTTTATAATATTATAACAATATATCAAGTAAGTAGTGTATTAATATTCACCCCGCGGAACGTATAACTTAAAATTTCAAATAAGGCCAATTTTCCGTAATTACTTTTATCGTATAATTTGGAACGTTAATTTTTATCATATAATTTGGACATCACGCATTCTAATAATAAATTATGTGTTAGAAGAAAATGCTTAATTTCATTTTTTTGCACCTGTTCATTCAAGTACATTTGAAAAGTAACCAGTGATCATAAATCACATACAATTTGAGAGCAATATTTTATTAATATTTGTAACAATATTTTTATCTATGTGTGTATATATATATTATATCTTTACCAATTTCTTAAAAATGTATATTTCTAAATATTTCAATGTATTTTTAGTTCTTACTCTGTACAAAATGAAATTTTTTTATTTTTAGCGTTATACCAAATCTGATAACTGCACCGCGCCGTTTCGTATAAATAGTACTTAATAAATATTACTTTTAATCATTAAGAGTCGTATACTTTCATACGTCCAAGATGTCACACCCTGCCTCTTTCCGATAGCAACACCAATTTTCCGAACGCGCTGTGCTTCATGCCCGTTAATAATTCACGGCGTACAACTTGCTCACATCACAATCTCTCGTACGACCAATAGGGGAGAACGGGGTAATGCCGGTCACTGGCTAATTCCGGTCACCCTTATTTTCAATAATCTAAACATTTTTAGGTATTAATTTGAATAGTATATTAAACGTAACATAAAATGCAATTAATATAATGTCCAAACAACCTTATATTCAGTTTTATTAAGGAATTATACACAATCAAAGTGTAGGCCTACATTTCTTATAAGAAATCTGGTCTATAAAATAAGCTTTTATCCATATTATTTGTTGCTTTATGCAGTTATTTTTTGCATCTTTATTAATTTGAACAATTTAAGAATACGAAGTAGTGAAGAAAAAAGAGTATAAACCTATTACTTTTTTGTCATTTCAATTTAAATTACTAAGCAGACTGGGGGTAATCCCGGTCACAATGTTATTTATATGACGCTCCCGAAAGTGAGGCTAAGAAAACGTTTCGCTGAGCTCTCAGGTAGGGTAACTTTGCTCAAGTGTTTTTGATTGAACAGTGGTTATGTCATTATATGTTTCACTATCTAAGTGCGAATAATAATGCGACGGATCATATGAAAGTTTATATAATTGATTTAAAGAAATTTTTCACCTATAAAAGTAACTTTATAATAGTGATCGGAATTGTACCAAGGCTGACCAGTGTTACCCTTTGATGTGAAGTAAATTCGGTCAAAATGCTTTTTTTTTATTTCGACTTATAGCTTCGATATCTTACATTTTTATATTAAACCAATAATAAATATTTATAGTCAATGGTTTGAACTAACATAATAATTATTTAAAGTTAAAAGCAACAATTTGAAAGTGGAAATAACAGGCACGTTTGCTTAGGTGACCGGTAATACCCCATCCTCCCCTACACCCAATACCCACCTCGTCCACGAGCTCCCGATCCTCTACGAGCTCGAGCGGCAGCCTGGGCGCCAGTCCCTTCATCGACGCCCACTCGTTGTCGCACAGCTCGCGATAGGTCAGCCCGGCCAGGAGTCTGCCCCCGAGGTTCCCCGGTCCCCGGCACAGGGCCCCGGCTCCGAACTCCCAGGCGCCGCTGCTGTTGTCGGCCGCCTGGCGAAGCTCCCGCTGCTGGTGGAGGTGACGCTTGCGCAGCCAGCCCGCCAGGTAGGCCGTGGCGCAGTCGCAGTGCCAGGGATTGCGCGCGAGCCGCAGCTGCGACAGATCGCCCGTCCGGTCGAACAGGCCCTTCGGCAGGTGGCTCAAATGGTTGCCCTCCAACTGACTGCGAGAGGGATAGTGCGTGGGTTGGTTGTTATCGGTTGAGTTTTTTGGATGAGGGGAGAATCGATAGGAGCAAATTGGGATATATGTAGTGATTGCTGGTCGAATTTGGTTGGATTTCTTTGAAATGATGCTATACTTCGTTGGATCGAATGCTTGTTTTCGACAACGTCATTGCAGGGTTTTTAAGAATTCAAACCGAGTCGAACAGATGTATTTAACGGCGAGTGTACACTCTAAACTTGACGCAAAAAAGATTAAACTGAGAAGTTTACTCATTTGCAAAGAATAAACTGCTGATTCTCTACTTTATAAAAGTAGAAAATGTTATTGTAACTTTTAAAAGAGTAAAGTAGCGAATTTCATCTTTACGGAATGAGTAAATGCCAAGATTTCTACTTTTTTACATATATCTACGTACATAACCTCCTTAGTCAATTTAATGATTTCTTTGCTTAAGATACTACTTAAATTCATCTTTATTATGGATCAAAGCATTTATAATTGATTTAATTTTATTTATGCACACTGTGATCCATAATAAAGATGAATTTAAGTCGTATCTCAGGCAAAGATTTTATTAAATTGACTAAGGAGGTTATGTGCGTAGATATATGTAAAAAAGTAGAAATCTTGGTATTTACTCATTCCGTAAAGATGAAAATTGCTACATTACTCTTTTAAAAGTTACAATAACTTTTTCTACTTTTATAAAGTAGAGAATCAGCAGTTTATTCTTTGCAAATGAGTAAACTTCTCAGTTTATTCTTTGCAAATGAGTAAACTTCTCAGTTTAATCTTTTTTGCGTCAATTTTTAATATTTTAGGTTTAGAGTGTACGTGGCTTTTAAGAATATTAAAAAAATTCAGTTATATAGGTATACGTTATGCTATCTCTCTATATTATTAAAAATGTTTCGCCACAGCCGGCGCGGGTCATTAAGTAGTACATTATGTAACGAGGGCAAAAAGTCAAATATTTTTCCCGCGGGTGAGTTTACTGTTCGAGCGAGCGAAGCGAAGCAAAGCGAAGCGAAGCGAAGCAAAGCGAAGCGAGGGCGGTATCACCGGAAGGAAAAATCGACTTTTTTCGAGTTACATATAGTATTTTATGCTCATCTCAACTGTTGCCACTTTTTGACTTGGAAAGCGGGACTAATGGACTGTTAAAAGACAATCGAAAATCAAGGTTATTATTAGAACTCGATGAAGTAAAGGAACTTTGACTATTTTCTAGTGAAGTCACTTCTTTTCCTAGCGAAAAAAGTTACTTTTTTCCCGCTAATCATTTTTGCAATAAGTGTAATATTTTTCTCACTTTTCAGGGAAAAAAGTGTCCATTTTCGTTTACATGAGCATACATTGAATTAAATAATAGTTCTCAAAAAGAGTGATTTTGCCCGAAAGAAGGTACTTTTATGTCTAATTTATATATTCAATTATACGTTAGTGAAAAAATTACTCAAAATGAATGTAATTTGGGAATGCTCAACTAACATTGGGTATGTTCTAAATTACACTTAATTTGAGTGCTTTATTATAATGGTACTTTAATAGCATAATCTTATGCAAGCTTGCATACACTATTTTATATTTGGTGAATAAGCAAAGATTTTATAAACAAAAACCCTTATAAATATCTAGTAGACGACTCTCGTTTATATGAAAAAGTAATTTAGTATTAAGGTACAAGATACGAAATATTTTATAATAACGTTATTATATCTGCAATGGGATTTGCGTCACATATATGGAGAAGACATAAGAAAATCCTATGAATAAAAATTTCGGCATTAAAAGTTAAACTAGTCTAAAAATAAATTTAATTTATTCTTCAAGTTATAAAAGAATTGCATAGAGTATGTCAACCTCATGAAACTCGAATAAGGATTTTATCTCATTTCCATGTATAATGTGCCTTTTAAGAAACGCTTTAAAAGTATTGATTCTTTATTTAAAAATTTAATGTATCCTGAAAACTCTTTGATCTTTTAAACTTTAAAAATCCTACCAAATTATTATAATATTGCTTACATATAATATAATCTCTGCATTCCCGCATTTTTACGGCAAATACAACTTCGCATTAAACGAAGATCTAAAAGTGTCTGTCTAAAACATATATAAAATATTTTATAGTGTACGAATGAACATTATTTACCTATTTGATTGTTTACATATCGAGAGAAACAATAGATTAGAAAAAATGACCCTCGATAAAGTGGTAAAAACTATCTTCAAACATATAATGAAAATATCAATAATGAGACATTTAGGTACAGAAACAAACACCCAAATCTAGTACCTATCTTTTAGAGCATTCATCACGACTACCCCTAGAGTTAAAAAAATTAAAATTCTGTTTTACATTCCCACTCTCTCTCTCTCTCTCTCTGTACTCCAAGCTACCACACCAGCTACAAAATATTCCCTCGATCTCAACCCCTCTCCCCGCGTAACAACTCACAGCTTGCGCAGCCGAGGCGTGTCCTTAAAGCAAGCCGGATGCAGCAGCCGCAGGTGATTCGAGTGGAGGAAGAGGCTGGTGAGATTGGCCAGGCCGGCCAGGTCGCCCGCCTCGAGGGCCTGGAAGCCGTTGCCGTGGAGGACGAGGCGCTCGAGGCCCGAGCACGGCTGGAACACGCCCCGGGCGAATTTCTTCAGCCGATTGTGACCGAGCACCAGCTCGCGCAGCCCAGCCAGGCCGCGGAACGCCGTCGAGCTTATCTGGGGAAGGGGAGCGTTAGAGAGCGACGACGTGGAACGAGAGGTGAGAAGTGTCTTTTGGAGAGGAGGGGGAGGAGGAGGGTGGAATTTGCGCGGGGAGAGGAGTGATGTGTAAGAAGGTGGAAATCTTTTAATGGATATTGCGGTGATGGGGTGGGAAGGTGGGAGGGAGGATGTTTTTGGAGTATGAGGGATGGAGAGGTTTCGGGGAGAGTTGTAGTAGAGTTTTATAATTTTGAGAAGCTTAAGAATATAAAGTTAGGTGAGACAAGATTTGATGGAAGGGGAAATTTATGCAGAACTTTTAAATTTACATAATAGAAAAGTAACTAGAATGTATAAATATATATAAGTATATTGTGAACCGTAAAGAACTATAGTGATTCTATTTTGAAAATTTTGTAAACTGTCATAATTATTTTAACTTTACTGTATATTGGTAATAGATTTAATTTGGTAGTAAATTATTAATCAAAATAATTAAATCAATCAGTTTATTATACCATATATGTCGTAAATTTTGTATTTCGTAAAATTATCAAAATAATTTTTCAGAATAATAGGTAACATTGTATTACATAGTTTGAATGCTTAAAGATTGTCCAACGGACACAAAATTAAGACACATCTCAATTTTTGTATGTTTGAAGTAATAACAAAGCAGGCTATATTAAAATTCGCAATCTACCAGATGAGGGCGTTGTCCGATCCCAAAATTAATAACAATTTGTCATTATCAAAAAATTAATTATAGACAGCAACTTTTACACTTTGAATTAGAACTATATAAGTTGCATGGTGTAAATAATATAGGGTTCCAAAAATTTTTAAATTACAAATGCTATTTATAGATTGTTCTATCGTTTAACATCTACAGGAAGCCCATGTGCACACTTACGCGATGTGGTATCATTCAAATATTTTGATTGTAACTATTAATGTAAAATAAGAAGGACAAGTAATATATTTAGGTAAATGTAAAGTAAAAAATTAATTTACCCATCTTAATATAAAAAGAAGTAAAGTTTAAAGTTCTGTGAATCCATCCATAAACAGGCTTATTACCATTATTATAAAACTCTCTCAACCTACTCTACAACGTGCACATTTAATTTCTCTTAGCTATCTAATCAATATCAATCTACCTGATGACGCCGTTGTCCGATCCCAAAATTAATAACAATTTGTCATTATCAAAAAATTCATTATAGACAGCAACTTTTACACTTTGAATTAGAACTATATAAGTTGCATGGTGTAAATATAGGGTTACAAAATTTTTTAATTACAACAGGTGTACACTTACGCGATGTGGTATCATTCAAATATTTTGATTGTAACTATTAAAGTAAAATAAGAATGACAAGTAATACATTTAGGTAAATGTAAAGAAAAAAATTAATTTACCCATCTTAATATAAAAAGAAGTAAAGTTTAAAGTTCTGTGAATCCACCCATAAACAGGATTATCACCATTATTGGAAAACTCGCTCAACCTACTCTACAACGTGCACATCTAATTTCTCTCAGCTATCTAATCAACATCAATGTACAAACGTGCGTGATCCTATTGTTCGACATCTCCAGCACTCGTAGCTTCGCCAGCGGCGCCAGCACGTTGCTCGAGACGGCCTGCAGCCGATTCTCCCTCAGATTCAACTCCAGCAGCTCGTCCAGTCCCGCGAACAGTCCCTGCGCCAGCTCCTCCAGTCGATTCTCCTCCATGTTCAGTCTCTTCAGATTGCCCAGGCCGGCCAAGCATCCGACCGGCAGGACGCTCAGCTGATTGCGCGAGAGCAGCAGCTCCTCCAGACCGTCCAGACCCTGGAAGGCCGATGCGGAGGGCAGGGTGACGAGGCGATTCGTCGAGAGGTCCAGCAGGGCCAGGAGCGCGTTCGCTGAGAAGAGGTCCTCCGGCAGGGATCGCAGCCTGTTGGAGGACAGGTCCCTGTGGACAGGTTGATGGAGTGCGCGGGGATGAATAGTGTTGGAATGATTCATTATTTAGATCAATGAAAAAGTGGTAGAGTCGTGTTTCTTTAGATTTTGATGATTTTTAAAATTAAAAAAGTGTTTTTAACTGTGATCGTGCTGTTCTGCCGTATTTGTGAATAAAATGGAAGCTTAAGCTACGTAGTGGTATTTGTTTTTGGGATACACGTTTCTCAATGTTTACATTATTTGTACACATTTTAATTTGAGTGTGCGCAAGGCAATTCTAAGGAACGAGCTAATTGTAAAATATCCTAGTGTTCGCTTTCTCTGGCCCATATTTCATAGTTTATAATAAATACATTTCATTCTTTCTTGGTATTCTGTAGATCTAAAATCAAAATATTTTAGATATTGTAATAATAATCATAAATGACAAATAAAACGTAATTCTTTTAATTTTATTACATACATAAATTCATATTATGGAAATCCCCTTAAATGGATATATTATTTATGTAATAAAACCAATAATATGTACTCATTAAACAATGGTTCCATCGAAGCCTATAAACTCGAGTAATTAGGTATGAAATGCTCTCTACTCAAATGAAATTGACCAATCCACTTAGAACTTTGTTCAAGACGAAATAAAATAAAATAAGTCAGACGTATTATAATACGCAATAAAAGAAAAGTTGTGTTTTCTTATTAAAAATAATTATCTTAAGTAATTTAATTGTTTATAATAATTTGTTTGATTTATATAAATCATTTTTTTTCGAATTGCATTTGTTGAAAATATAATAATAAATAATAATTGATTAGTAATAAGTATGGAAAGATCATATTTTCTATAAAGAAATGTAAAAAAAGTGCAATAAACTAACATATTTTTACACTTTTTTGCACACTTTTATATTATTTTGCATAAAATTATCACGGGGAAAATCTTTAAACAAGGTTTCGAGTACTTTAATTTCTCATGCGCATAAAGCATTTTAAAGATGGTAGATTTTCACCTACATATTTTCAACTGCAATATTATGAATTCAGCTAAAATAATTCAGTAATATTTACATTTTCTTACTGAAACTTTGTAAAAAATCTTGTTTTTATATATTGAAACATATAATAAGAAAATTTTGACTTATTAGAATTAGTATAATTTATATTTAAAATTGTTATTTAATTTTGTATAAATTTCTTCTTAATTTTGTTAGAAACTACTTTTTAAATGAATAATACATTTCTTTAAAAGATATGCACGAGGCGAACAAAAATAAAACCTTGGATATAATACACTATGTTGCAATAAGAAAAAGAATTTTTTGGTCTGTAAAAGCACACTTGACGTAAAATGTTCATTGCACGAATATAGGGTAATGTATACAAAAGAATATGCACGAGATTTGCTAACTTTCTTCAAAGTTTATTCTTTTCAGTTTATATTCAGAAACAAAAGCAAAGGCAGTGCATCTTATGCTATGAAACGTTTGAGATATTTTGTATAGTTATTAAAGAACATGTATACAACAGCTGAGAGGACTTCCTGTAGCTTAAAATGCTCAATTTAATTACGAAATAAAAGTCAAGTAGCGTACAAAGTACAGCTCCGGTTAAAACATCACCAAAAAAGCATAAATGTACAATATTCCTTTTTATTATAGAAATTCAAACTGAATATTTTAACAATAGAAATGAGTTTTAGTATACGAACCGAAAACGTACAATATTTCCAAAGTCCGCATCCAAATAAATTGGTTTTTGTCGAGGTCTCGCAAAAGGTTCTTACTCAGTCGAACGTGGGTAATATTTCGCAGTGGAAAGAACAAACTGATCGGCAAGTGCTCGATGACATTGTCATTGATATCCCTATAAAAAAATCGCACAAATGTATATTTTCTCTTTACAGTTGCATATTATACCAATCGCACTTACAAATAATTCAACTGATCCAAGCCTTCGAAGATTCCTTTATTCAGAGCCATCAATTGATTGCTACTCAAATCTCTAATAACAAAACACAAAAACACACTGTTATTCGATCCACTAATACACAGACTTTTTTACAGAAATGTAATACAAGCATTCGTGAAACTTGCAATTTCAATATGTCCTTGGGCACCAGCTGTGTCGGCGGCAGATCCGTTAAACCCATGCTCCAACAGGACAAAGATCTCGTCTCTAACCGACACTTGCACGGACCGTCGGCGCAGGCGTCCCAGCTTTCGAGCGCTCCGCTGATCTGCCAAACTGCACGCGCAGGCAATACACTTTACTGTATACAAACTTTCGTTGCCCTTTTATGTTCTTAATTAAGGTACCTTTTATTTGGCTGAAGTTTAAATCTTTTGTGGTACGTTGCATTTTATCAAATAAGTAATTATATACAAAAAAGACTTTTATATTTATTATGTCTTTTCTCAAGCAATTAGAATGAATGGTGCTAATGAAAAGTTTGTACAAAAGAAGTATTAAATCTGCCATCATAAAATTTTAATTATTTTATTTTAACTAATTATAATGATGACTTGACAAATTAAAACAGTTCTATTCTACAAGACTGTCAGAAAACTGTATGTGCATGGAGTAAAATTTACTTTATTAAAAATTCCATTTTTTCAATAAATTGTTGTTGCTCCACGTGCACACAGTTCTTTTTGTAGACTTCTAAAACACTTTTTGTCATATTCCTAAGACGAATACAAGAAACTTCTTTCACAAACTAGGTTTCACTTTCTTGAATTTCAGTCAATATGATTTTTTATATCAAAATAACCGTTATTTTTTGTAGGTTTTGACTGTAGAACCACCTCAACTACAAACTGGAGATAGCAGCGAAAATATAAAAAATGTTTTGACTTAAAAGTTTTCTTATTTTTCATAAATTTCAATTTTATGTAAAAAAATATATAAATTTAGAACGAAAATTTACATAGATCCATTAAAAGAACAATACTCAAACAACTTTGAAGCTTCGAATCTCTTACATTATTTTAAACAACAAATAAAATTCTAAAAATCTAAGATCCAACGACATCCTTAGTTGAATATCAAACCTGGCTGCTCGACGGCCCTCAGTCTGCGCTCGAGGCTCGATATCCTGCCCTCCAGGTCCTCGATGAGCGTCGGGTCCACCGCCACGCAATTCTCCTCGTCCTCTAACCCTTTACTCTGACCGAGGATCGTCAGGATACACACGACGCAGGCTGCGGTCAGCATTTTGCGCGGCACTCGGGAGGCTGAGGCGACAAAACGACTGACCGGCCGCGAACGACTGCGAGTCGGAGGAGACGTGATTTGCGTCGCTTATTAATTCAAGAGAGAGAGAGAGAGAGAGCGAGGCTTTATTAAAACGGATGCAAGGGATGATTGCTGGACAATGCTATTACCGACGCGGTGTCTACCGTCGGGCTGTGCCCTGCCCTTGCCCGTCTGGCAGCTTCATTGTTTGTTGCGACGCTGCTCGATTCTTATTTCGGATTTCATCGTGAAGATCGTGGTGATTGGTGGGGTTGTATTGGCTGTACTATTGTATTCTGTGTCAAAAGTTTTTTCTTTTAGTTGGAATGGATAGTTTACAGTATGAAGTATTTTTAATAAAACAATAATAATTGATGGTACAAAAGTTATACTTTTGCAGGTGTTGGATTAATGAATCAATGGATTAGCATTGAAAAAGTTTAATTGATTTTCGCTTTCTGAAAGAAAAAGCTTTGTGACGATTATGATCATTTTTTTATATTTCTTCAACCAATAAACATGTTTTATGACTTGAGGAGTCCGAATATACTAATTTAAAGTGTATCTGAATATATGTGGAACATGCGTATGACATGTCTGGATGTATGTTAGTATGTAGCATGTACCTAAACCCTTTGAAATACTTTTCCAAAATTTTGCTTAGATATTTGCATATACATAGTTTTAGCAAAATTAATTTATTCTTTATTGTTTTATAGCTATTTTAGTCGGTAAGGTAACGCAATCGAACGTACAAAACTAACTCTATTGAAATGAACTCGTCAATATATAAAATTTAAAATAAAATTTGATCCGGGGAAATGGAGGGGAACTATTATAGTGAAGGAGCATTTTTATCATCTTCGATTCTTAAAACAAAATAATATTCCCAAACTTTATAAGTCCTAATTAACCCATTCGCTGCGGCACAAGTCACCGGTGACTTATATGATTATCAGACATATATTTTTGGGATATAACATTTTAGTGACTCTTCGACTATTATACATATAGCAACATAAAATACGTTTTATAAAACTTTTATAATTAATGAATTAAATTTGTCCATACCATACTTGTTAAACAAGGCTGTTTTTCTAACTACAGCAAAAGTGTTAAATCTCTTTTCGTCTGGTTGTATTTTCTTTTTGAATCATTTTACAATGATAAATACTTGTGAAGCTACAATTAAATCTAGAAGTCATATATTTTATCATTAAAATAATGCATATTCGAACTAAAATAACTCATATCTAGAGAAATTGAAAAGGCCCATTAAAACAAATTTTGGGCTCTAATTGAAATTAAATTAAAATTATTTAGTTTTACCAAGGTTTCCGGAAGATTAAGCTGAAAGCCTCAATAATCAGGGAATCTAGACAAATCTAGATCATTTTCTACCAAGAAATGAAAGTTTTCAATCTATTAAGGGGGCCAGTCTGACAAGGGGAGTGCACGGAGTCCGGGTCCCGGATTTTGCTGAAACTTTGGGGATTGTTTTTTCTTTAAAAGCAATCATTGGAATTTTTTTTACAATCAATACTTGATAATAATTTTAATTTAACTGCTGTAACACCTCGAAATATTGCTCCTGCTAGGCAAAAAAATATGTTACTACTGTCAATACCATATTCATTGGAAAAATCAACAAACAAAACTTTCCGACGGTTACTTGACTCCTTGTGACATGTAATAGAACTTTTATGGTTTACTTTTTCATTAAGAATTTTTGTCTCAAGAGCAGTAACTTTTAATTTGTCAACGCATTCTTTCATAATGCTATTCTTATTACGAAGAATATATATCAACAAATTTCCAAATTTAGCATTCCATAAACATAAATATAAATTCTGATAACATTAGAACATATCATATTCGATTACTTGTAAAGGTACACACTTGACCTTTACAGGAGTTCTATTTTAAAACAATATCTAACATTTTCACAAAAAATATGAACCAAACTATATACGCAAACTTTTTATACATACACATAACGATCAAGGACACTATTATTAAAATATCTTTGTTTTTCTTTTATTTTATATTAAATTAAAATCCATCGTGCTTAACTAACTTTAAAGGCACACATTTGTCCTTCAAAGGAGTTATATGCAATACTAATTAAACATCTCACAATAGCGATAAAAAATTAGAGTCAAACTGGTTGTACGCACATGTTACAACTCTGAATGACGGTCAGGAACATTTATTTTATTATTCAGGGTACGATCGTTTTACTCGGTTTTTAACTACGTTGTAGATCGTAAACAGAATTGCTTTCAGAGAATCATCTAGTAAAAAGATTATTTTAATTCAGGAAGAAAAATACAACCGCGGTAACAGTTGCGCTAGTGAAAACGTACATCGAATGAGTTAAAATTCTTTTAAAATTCACGACTGAGATTAGAGAAAATATGCGTTCGTCCCCGCAATTAAATTACAGTATTTAAAGAAAAAATTAAATGCATTAACTATGATCAGTTCATCGTTCGATTAACTTTTTTCATCAATGTATTGAATTATTGTCAATATTTGTGTTTCGATTTAAAAATACGACATACCCTGAGAGAGTACTGGTAAAAATAATCGCACGTAGACGCGATAGTCAATATCGCACGTTACATGACCCGTGCTCTTAACCTAGGTTAAGTACGCATTATTAAATAAGCATCGTCGTTATAGCCGCTGATAAGTAAGTAATGTAATCATTATGCTACAAAGCAATCACATTAAATTTTGATTTCTGTTTGATATTTTTATGAATCTAATTAATTAGATAAACTAGAATATCAAATAATTAGGAAGAATAAATAAATGAAAGGTTTATTAAAGGTCGAGCATTTTTATCTTCTATATAGTACAATGAAGCTTTTATACACAATGGTTATAAATTATAAATATAAAGTTAACAATACATTATTAGAAAATGCATATTGAGCATTGCGCAAAAAATAGAGTCAAACGTAAAAGAGCGTCGAACTTATAACGAACATAAACAATTGTGACTTAGAGATTGTGCGTGAAAAACCAGTCAGTTGAAAAAACGATTACAGTCTGACTCCGTCGGATCCCGGGCATTCACCCTTCATCTTCATAACGAGCTCTGAAAACAAAGAAACATACAATATATTTACTTTAAAGGAACATTTATACAAATGAAAATATGTATATAAGGGACATCAGTCACCTAATTTACTACCTTTCTTTTCAAGTCTACTTACATAATTTCAGAGTTATAGAAAGTTAGCACAACAAATTAATTGACTTATTATATTCAACTTAAAATAAACGTTACTTGGTAGTAATATTGAGGACTCGTGCAAAAATAAGATAAGCAATAAAAATTTATCAACAAATACAGAATTATATACTCCTAAAAAAATATTATAATTATTATAAAATAGTGCTTTTTTGTTTAAAAACTTCCAGAAAATGGAAATCTGAGAGACCCCATCCAAAATTCAATAATGATAACTTTATAAATATTATATTCTTAGCTCTTTAAAACCTTTCCGTAAAGTCATTGAAAATCATTACAGTTATTGAGATTATTGGTGTAAAATTAATTAGTTTGATAATTCTAAATAATTTAAGCAAAATAAAAACAATAATTATTTTTGAAAATTTGCTGTTCAATGAAAATTGAAAATAATTTTTCAAGTTTGGTCGAATCTCTTAATTCTATTAAAATATTTTTGTAACAAATATTATGTATAATACTACCAAAATATCGACATGAGGCCTAACAGACACCATTAGTTACGTGACTTAATTTGACTGTGTTAGCTAAGGATTAAAACTGAATTAAGCAGAGGTATCCCAAAATAGGTTACCGTGTGTCCCAAATTAGATAACTAATGTATATAAAATTAACATATGACCTGTTTACATTAAACTGCAATTACTGCAAATTTTTCATCAATCTTCGGAATAGTAACTTCGATCAAGCATCTCAAAATGCACTCGACTTTCCCTTATCTCTTACATCCCACCACCAAAACGGACTACGATGACTCAAAATTCTATTTTTCTTTTCAAAACCCAAGCAAGAAATGTAAAACCTTTATTAAATAAAAACGTTTAACTTTAATTTTATCATTGTATTAGAGACTCTAAATACTTTCTAACCAATTTCAAAAAGTATCAATGGCTCTCATTTTCGTCCAAGCTACTTCGCGTGCAAAAATCAAGTTGACAAAATGTCGAGTCCTCGGTCTTGCTCTCGCGCAGACATTATCAATCACCCAAACCAACAACAACAAAGCAAACGTACTCGTGCCCATTTCGCAGTTGTGGGTGTCGAGGACGCACTGGTTGCCGAAGGTCCTGGGCTTGAAGGTGGCGTTGGCCGGATCGTGGGCGCAGATCGGATCGTAATTCGCCGCGCAGGCCTGCAGGCAGTCCTTCTTCGCCTTCTTCGCCTCCTTGGCCTTCTGTATGGCGTCCTTCACGTCCTTGGAGGCGGTCGCGGGCTTGGCCGTTGTCGCGCCCTGGGGCGTCTCCGTCGGGGAGGCAGCGCCGCTGCTGATCAGGCAGACCAGGAGGAAAGCTGCGCGAAACGAGATAATGGAATTGGGATTTTAGAAAGTGTTTGTCGTCGTTGTTGTTGCGTGCAAATAATTAGGTCGTATTTTGGGTTTTAGTTTTAATTGAACGAACGAGGAGTGTCAGAGCTTGGGGTCATGGCTTTTGATGAAACTTTGGGGATCGTTTTCTGGTAACTCAAAATTAAGCCCAGTACTCATAGTTTTATCGAGTAGATAAAGCGTATTATATTAACATTATTAATATATTCATACAACTGCTTTAATATTGGGCATATGGATAATTCTAACGTTATTAGCTGTATTTCAGGTTCTAGGATCTATTCGATTAATCTACGGGTGCTGGGTTTCATTTTGATGCATCAGAAAACTATTTTCAAAGATTCAGCAAAATTCGTTTTCCAAAAGTCTGACACTGTCCTTGGAAGACTGCAACGGGTGTACCATAAGTTCAAATATGTGCAAAATCATGATGTCGTACTTTTGATGTACCATAGTAACGTCACGAAATTAACACTATAGTATAATACTTATATATAAAGCTTGCATAATGTTTGAAAAGTTATGATTTTTAAACGCACTATTTTTACGAAAAAATAAAATACGGCTAAATTATTTAAAAATGCTCCATCTAATAAAAGAAATTATTTTTTTATTTTTATGCACAATCCTAATTGGATAAGTATTACGTGTTTTTTGGATTTCTGAAATTTTTATAATGTATACTGTAAGTTTGGATAATACATGCATTTCGTGTAAACGTTCTCAAATTTAATAGTCAGGTAAAAAAATAAGCTATAATAAAACGAGTTTCTAATCAATGACTGAAGTTAATTAATAATAATAAATCTTTAATAAACTTTTAAAATGCCAGATATATATTTTGTAGTAGATATGTATAGTTCTGAAAAAAATATGGTAAGAAACTGGATCTTGATCAATTACTTGGCACGTAATAGTACTTGTACAAGATTAATAAAATTCCGTTGAAGATGAATAACACACTATTGTATGTTACTTTAAGAAACAATGTGAAAATAGTTTACATACAAATGTTTGTTGACTTTTAACACATAAAAAGTGTAAGTGGAAAAGTAACAAACAAATCTTTGACATATTTGAAGTTTGATACTTTAAAAAGATGTATATTTTAAAATAAACAAACAAATTTTATGAAACGTAAAAGATAACATTCTTGTTTAATCGTGGATATGTAAAAAATGTTTCTTGTAAGTAAGCGAGATCACTTGTTCCAAAAATATCTATCTACTGTAATAACATTACAACAAAGTTTACTAGAAGGTTTAATATCGAAAGTTTACGAAATGGATTTAATAAACTTAAAATGTAGCTGTTTTATTTTTCGACGTAGTTGGCCAGGTTCTGCAAACGTTGAAAATATGCTAATTTTATGTACGCCTGGATTTAATGGCCTTGAGAAGGCTCACCGACTGGTTTTAGTATTTTATTTTGCTCTAAACCGGATATCATCTTCTATTTCAATATATTTCTATATTACGTGCTTATATTTTCATAAACAAAAGATATAAAAAATGATGTATATAATTTTCGTTTAACTACTGAAGATTAAAATTTAAATAGTTTTCACACGCGATCTTCAATAATATATTACTAACAATAAAACAAATTTTCTCATGTGTTTGATTACGTAAAAGGAAGGTAATGGGTATAACGTGCAACTCTGTTGATCTGTTTGCCTTCATCTTGCGAACGATGAGTAAGCATAATTACATTTAATTAACTTCGTGGTTTGTTAGCTTAAAAGATGAGGTTTTACTGTACATAACATTAAAGCTGCTATGTTATTCAAGCAAATACCAAGAAGAATATTCCTAGTTTTAGTCAAAATTATTCAACGTTATATTTTGCTATCAGAACAGAACACTAAACTGCTGTATTACAATTAAAACATTTACATTTATTTTCAAATTGCATGATGTTTCTATAACAAAAACGCACATTTAAACTCTTGATCAATAAATTATTATCTTTACTTCACTATTATAAAATTTGGAATAAGAAAGAATAATGTCAATAAACTAATTGAAAATGTATATTTATGTACATATTTGCAATGTCATTCACCAAATTATCCGAATGTTAACAAATATGTCAACAAATAGACATATCAGTAACTATTTGTTGACACATTATTAACATTCGGTCAATTCGACGCGAATAATTTACTGCATGAAAACATCTACAGTACCCGGTGTACCAGCTTAAGCTAAATGAATACCCAACGAACAAATCCATTCAAACGCTAGCCGATAAAAAGAATGCCTTATCGTACCTCCAAGTACAAGTGCGAGCTTCATATTGATTCCGCGTCTGTGTTTACTATTCCTCTTCTCAAAAACCGCAACTCAATCCAAACTCTCTGCTTCTCGACTGGCCGCGGATCGACACTGTACAAAGTCTCTCTCGTTATCGAAGTAAGACTGGATTCAGCAAAGCTCTAACGCCTGCTTATATAAGCCCATAACGCACTAGCCGCGCGTCCGAATGTCCTGCCCGCGTCTCCCCCCACTTTATCGCACTGTCTTCCTGCTTGCTTACACTCTCGTGCACGCTAGAAACGAGGTGAGTGTCAGTCAAAGCGAGCTGCTGACGGCGATTATCGCGCGGGTCGAATTAGGTGCCCGAGAGCCGCGTCGCAGTTGGACCGTGCGTAAACACCATCACCGAATCATGCCTAATTCCTTCCTGCTTCTGGGCTGACAATGGGATGTACGCGCGAGAGATACGTATGTGGTGCGAAAACACCTTTGCTCTAATACTGTATGTGGGGCGAGCGTGTAGCGGGCTTTACGAGGGGAGTTAGGTTGATTATGATGAGTATAGCAATGAAGTTTATTGACTCGCTGAATTTCAAACGTGTGGATGTGTGGGATTGATGCTGGATGAGACATTCGAGTTGATTTCCTGCATTTATAAGGGGCAAGACTCCGTTAAATCTTGAAAATGGGCATTGGATGTTTAAAGGGTTACTCTAAACTATGATAATTTAATACAAATTTAGTTGGGATGATTAGTTCATTTAGGCAGCTAACAATTTTTTTAGTAATGAAAATGATAGTTTTAACACCGACATTCGCTTATTCGTCACCGTACTTGTTTCGAACCAATTTTTAAAGAATCGATCTGAATCTTTCAGAGAACGTTTATTATATGTTTGACCTCTGACTGATCGAATTGCATAAAATATATTTTTAAATTATTAAGGAGATGTTGGTGCCAGTTACCGATTTCTACGCAATATTGCTTTCTCAAAGAGAAAGCTTTACAGAAGCGATGAACATTTTTGAATCAAAGATAAATGTCGATGTTTTCGGGGTCTCTGAGTCAGAAAATTAGGCTTTCAGGTAAATAATGTCTGCCTGTATGCATGTACTGCAGGTGTTGGTGTGCGGGTGTGTATTCCTATGTATAATTTTAAACATATTTAGATATGTTTGAACTTAGGACTAATTAGTGTTTGGAGCTTACTGGATAAGATTCAAGTGTTATTTTAGTCAATTAATCAGTTTAGAATACAAATTTCTAGTAGTTTTTATTGAATATAAGTACTTAAAAAATAGACACCTAATCTTATAGTACGCCTAATTTCCTTTCGATTTATATCTTTCAAAACTATTCTGAAGCTATTTTTAAGATAAAACACGAATTCGAAGACTGGTACATATAGATTTTACCATAATTTCCTTTCAATCTATATCTTTCAAGACTATTCTGCGACTATTTTTAAGAAAATACACAAATTTGAAGAATGTATAAATTTTTTTAAAAAGTATCCTTTTTAGCGAATCGAAATTAGCAAGTACACTCGACGGTAATCGCTTATCTCTTATATGTCGAGAATGATACAGTCATTTTTTTAGCAATAAGGGCTCATTTTTTTCCTTTTTAAATAAAGATTCAAAATTGTGAAGCAATTTCAAGATTCATCGACTTCTTTTTATTTTATAATGATTATTTTATTTTTTGATTTTTTAGGTTTTTTGGGTTTTTTGTTTGTTTGTTTGTTTGAAATCTTATGTTTGAAATCTTATGATCAATTTAGTGTAAATGCATTAAAAAGAGTATAAAATAACCTATCTTTTATAACTGCAAATTTTGGGTAGGCTCTATTCCTTCATGTGATATCCACGAAAGTTCATATTTAGTTTGAACGGTTATATTTCTGAAATCTATGATAGAAAATTGTTCGAAATAGGTTAGATGATTAGGAATTCTATTAATCTCTGTACCAATATCTAACTACATATAATTTAAATATTTATTTAAATATTCTGAAGTACCTTAATACATAGATTAATTATGCCGTCACCAGATAATAGAAATACTAATTCTGGTGTAACTAGGATGTGATCAAGTATCTTTGGAGTCAGATAGGGTCCTACTTAGGTTCCTGAAATACTAGGAACACGAAACGTTTTAAAACGTTTTAAAAATGCTTTTTTAAACTTACAAAGGTTTTTTTAAAAACTTTCCAACGTTTTTTAAGAAAGATGTAAACACGTTTTTAAAACGTTTTTTAAGAAAGACATAAAAACGTTTTAAAAACGTGAAAAATGTCCGAAAGTTTTCTTGTGAAAGAAATCGAAAACGTTTATAAAACGTTTATATGACTATAAAAACCCACCTTTTTGAGATATTAATAAGAAAGAAATATAGCAGTTTAGAATAATGTCCGAGAATAAAGAAATTCATATTGGAACAATTTATTTAGTTTGAGGAAGCTAAGTGCCAATGAATTGGCAGCAGCCTTTAATTGTACGAAAGGGAACTTAAAAACTATTTTACCTATCGAATTTTAATATGTATGTAGTTTATAATGTTTTTTGTCGATAAACATCGACAATTAGAAAAATTATATTGATTTAAATAATTTTTATTGCATAACAAAAGCTCAATTTTCATCATTTTAAAATTCTCTCAATTTTTAGAAGTTTATCGACAATTTACATTCTTAAAAAGTAAAAAATATATTGGTATTTTGCTTTTGGATAAGTAAAGAAGAGTTGTAGAGGTTCCGATAATTTATAAATCTCTAACGAAGCGCTGTACAAATTGCCTCATGCAATTATTCCGGATGTTGCATCCTGTCTTGAAATTAAAAAGTTTTGTTCACATTCACGTTTTGTTGAATTTAAAATAAAAAAAGACCTAAACGTTTAATAAGTGATTTATAAATCTCTTTTAAATTCTAATATATAATATTAACTTTTAAATTCTAATATATAATGATATATAATTCTCTTTTAAAATTCCCCAAAATTCCCCCCTAATGGAATATTTACTCATTATATAAAAACGTCTAACGATTTTATTAATATTAGAATTTATAAAAAAGTACATTATTAAATAATGAATAAGAAATTATTTACATTATTTTTAACTACTTATAAATAACCACAACAAGCATTATTTATGATAACAAGGAACAATTTTTTTTTCCAAACAAAATAAAAATCAAAATCATAAGTGCAAATCAATTAATGTATAAATCATTGAAATTACTTTACGTTGTTTCTGAAAATACTTATTTTAGTTCTCTCGGTAACTCCTTTTATGTGTAAAATCAACACCTTTATAAACATTGCTTCTGTTTGCCCTCGTACGCTACCAATTTACACCTTCATTCATAAAGTCGAGTGAGCGCCAAAAGAGATTGAATTACCCTTTATTAGTGAATAACGTAGAACTAGATCTCCGTGTGTCACATTGAGAACCGCTGAGATCTGGATTTCAAGCTTTGCATGCGAACGAGTAAAGAGGATAATAATCCTTGAAGAAAAATTCATTTTTATAGTAAGATTCATATCTTGAATAAATCATAGCTTAATGATTTATAGCTTTTTACATAAACAGCTGAAAATATATTTTATGGGTTATAAAGCACACTATTGATATAAAAGTGTAGCTTATGGTACATAGAAATAAAATATTTATTATTAGAGACGAGTTATTTTAACAATTATTAAACCGGTATAATTCTTTAATAAGAGAATCAAATTCCTCATCCGAAAGAGAATTCTAGATCAAGCAAACCAGTTAATGCCTGATCCGTTCGTGTATCTTGTAGATCAGATTGTTACGCACTTAATTGTCAGCGAGGCCGTTCCAGATCGTGATCATTAGAAGTAAGGAAGTCACTTACCTTGCTCACGAACGCTTTACCGTTTGCATTGTTATTCTACACGTCCAGTGCGATGCTTTTTGCGGAAATTCGCAGCGCACTACGAGAACAAAGACGAACGACAAGTATATAGCACCTTTTTCCTTATTTTAATAACGCATCGTGAATAAAACATCGCCGACAAAAAACAATCTATTTATTCGCATTGCGTAAGCTCCATCGAGCACACTTTATTACCAAAAACTACGCGTATCATACAAATAAATAAATAAATAAATAAATAAACAATAAATTAAAAACAATTCTGTCTTTCCAAAAGCTACATCATCTCATCTTCTTATCTTCTTCTCGCTCGCTTCTGCCTCGTGCTCTGCTGCTCCTCGGCGACGTAGCTCTTAAACAGCCGTACATAGTCGGCCCACGTATCGGAGCTGCCGCCCAACAGGGTCCTGCCGATTTGACAAGCCAGGCCCGTGCACGGCGCCTCTTCCTCGTTACTGCTGCTGTTCTTTGTCCCGTTTTTGTCGTTCATGCCGTCGTAGTGCTCGATCGAGCGCGAGACCATAGATGACAATAGGTGCAGGCGCTCCGAGGAGAAATTAGCTGTAAACGTTGCATTCATCGATGGTTAGTGTTCGAAGAGGTATTGTGTGATGGGTGTTTGATTTTGTAAAAGACGGATTTTGATTTTGTCGATACGACGAAGGTGACAATGTATATCGATTAAATGTTGAGTCAAGTTTAGAGCGGAATGATTTTTTGTGAGGCACTCTTATATGACTTTTCTGTTTTTGTAAGTTTGAATGTTCATAGAAGAACATGAAATATGGTAAAAAAATAGTTAAGGTAATGTAATGTATTAATTCAAAAATATTATGAGCAATTAAAATCAGAATATTTTGTTTGAAATCTCGTACGTATCACGTTCACAAAAAATTGACAATAATTTATGTTAGTTGTAATCAAACAAAGATCTTATATAACATTTCCGGAATAGATGTACCACAAAAATTATAATTTTAATAATATTTTGGTATAAGAGATACCGAGAAAATGACAATTTTTAAGTTCAAATATTATTATTCTGATTTATTATAGATGCAAAATATTTTTTAATTATAATAAATTATATTATTCTTTCGTCATGTTTTCAGATCTTGATAATAAAGTATTAGGATTTAATTTAAAGTATTATGATCGAAACAACGCAGTAAACAATTAAATAAAACAGATGAATTTTAAAACTAATTCTATAGAAGGATTTTGTATGTGTTACAGTTTCAGAATCTATAAGAAAAATAAATTTATAGCAATTTTGAATAGTTTAAAAAATGATTAAAAAATATATTTCATTTAAAAATACTAAAGTCAGTTGAAAGTCAGTTCAAAGTCAATAACTCTTTTAGCTTTTTATTTCTTCATTTTTACATATAAAACCATTACAACCACTTTCTTTCGTTTTAAAATCAATACGTTGTATGTGCTTATTTGGGCAAAAAGAAACTGTCACGACCTCGGTCGCGACTGTTTTGCTTCGGCCATGCTACTGAAGTTCGCAATATTAAAAGTCTAACTTTTGTAATTTAGTTTTTCTAACAGAGACCTGTACGCGTAACAAAAGTTTATTACGTTTCGTTATTGATGAAAATAACAAAAGTTCCATTATTTTCGTTACGTTGTTTACCAAAATAACAATAATGTTTGGTTATTTTTGTTATTTTATGTAGATAATAATGAAAGTATTTTGTTATTTTACTTTTTTTTCGTTACTTTACTTAGAAAATAATAAAAGTATATAGTTGTTTTAATTATTTTTCGATAAATAAGGAATAGGTATATTAATTTAATGTAAACAACAATTTGACATCCTAATTTATAGTCTGCATTACATAATTATTTTTTTATACAAAAGCGATGTTGACTATTTCTTGGATTTTGCTAAAAGATGTCCACAGATGCGTTGAAAGTCAAGGGACGCGGAGAAGCGTACAAAACTAATTATATTATTTAGAGTTTGTCAAAATATAAACATTAGAAACATTTATTCGAGGAAGCGAAGGGAATCTTTAAAAAAAGAGGGTCAAATCCGATAAAATTAGTGAAAAGCTCAAGATTTTCTCAGAAAATGAGTAATAAAAATTACGAGAATTAATTCTTTTTTTATTGTTTTTCACTTTATATAGAAGAAAAATTTTGTTTAAATGCTTAAGATTGTATATAGTATGCTCATATCAGTTTTATAGGTCACCTATCAGTGCGTTACCTGGTACCGATATAGACATCCACCCATAAATATTTAAGAAAATTTCGTTTTCTCAAAAATATATATCAGAATAAAATTTCCTCTTCAGGATCGTTTTTTATGAAAAAAATGAGCGACACATTGAAATAGTTATCAGAATAAAATATCAGCAAAATTACGTAAGTAGTTATGCTAATTTTCGATTCTGATAACAATTTAAGTGTTCCACCTAAATGTTCCAATACGTTTATAATCGAGTAAAGCAGATCTCACGCATCCCTTTAAGAACATAAAATCTCCCAAAACACAGAAAGCCTATACACTCCTCGACAATCACCCATCCAAAAAAAAACACGCTAATTATACTCACACTTATCGCCGAGTCCACGCGACTCGTCGTCCTCCTCGTCATCATGATGGTGTCCTCCCTTCTTGTGTATGAGCTTTGGTATGAAGAGCAACAGACAAATCGTGGCTATGAACTTGACGATCATCTTGAAGACGAGCAGCTTCAGGACAATCTTGATGAGGGTGTAGGTGTTGAGCTTGAGGGAGATCGGCCAGCTAAGGTCGATGCCGGGAAAGAGCGCGAGGGGAAAGATGTCGGGCAGCGGGTAGGACGTGCTGTAGGTCGCCTGCAGCGAGCCCAGGCCTGAAAGACGAAAGTTTTGCCGTTCTCCTTGATGCGCGATGCAATGCTTGGGGCTACTTTTTTGTTGTATCGAGAGCACATTTTTTTCTGAGTTGCGCGCTTTTGGGACTTTTCTTATTTTAGATTTCCATTTGAAAGGAAGCATGGGGTTTGTTTAATAGTAGGGGAGGATGGGGTATTGCCGGTCACCTAAGCATACGTGCTTGTTATTTCCACTTTCAAATTGTTGCTTTTAACTTTAAATAATTATTATGTTAGTTCAAACCATTGACTATAAATATTTATTATTGATTTAATATAAAAATGTAAGATATCGAAGCTATAAGTCGAAATAAAAAAAGCATTTTGACCGCATTTACTCCATATCAAAGGGTAATACCGGTCAGCCTTGGTACAATTCCGATCACTATTAGAAAGTTACTTTAGTAGGTGAAAAATTTCTTTAAATCAATTATGTGAACTTTCATATGATCCGTCGCATTATTATTCGCACTTACATAGTGAAACATATAATAACATAATCACTGTTCAATCAAAAATACTTAAGCAAAGTTACCCTACCTGAGAGCGCAGCGAAACGTTTCCTTAGCCTCACTTTCGGGAGCGTCATATAAATAACATTGTGACTGGGATTACCCCCATTCTGCTTAGTAATTTAAATTGAAATGGCAAAAAAGTAATAGGTTTATACTCTTTTTTCTTCACTACTTCGTATTCTTAGATTGTTCAAATTAATAAAGATGCAAAAAATAACTGCATAAAGCAACAAATAATATGCATAAAAGCTTATTTTATAAACCAGATTTCTCATAAGTAATGTAGGCCTACACTTTGATTGTGTATAACTCCTTAATAAATCTGAATAGAAGATTGTTTGGACATTAGATTAATTGCATTTTATGTTGCATTTAATATACTATTCGAATTATTACTTAAAAATGTTTAGATTATTGAAAATAAGGGTGACCGGAATTAGCCAGTGGCCGGCATTACCCCTTCTCCCCTATACATGAATTAAAGAGAAAAAATCAATATTTTAAGAGAATTTTATTAAGTTAAGTATTCTTTAGTGTGGAATAAGAAACAATTTAACGAGGCGAGGAGAAAATTTAATTAAATCCATCAGCACGGGTGCTAAGTACCAGCTTTAGGGGAAAGAATTAATTAATTTTCATTATCTTAGACGACAAAAGAAAAATATCCCTGCGAGGAATGGAAATAATTACAGACATTGTTCTCTAGAGTGCAGTGATGATGAATTAAAATGGTCTTACTTTATTTCGAATACAATCTCTTATTGCATTTCTAATACTTACTACGATTGTTTCTTAGGGTGATTGCATTAGTTAAGTCATATTTTGATAATATCCGTGAAAATAATAACAAGTCATATTTTCTAAAATAAAAATATTTTCAATTGACTAATAATACAATTATATAACATCATAAAGATAAGATGTACGTAAATAAATATGATACATAAGAATAAATAAAATTTATTAAAAATAAATAAGATTTCAAAAAAGTATCGCCTAAAAGGTACTAATATGACTAAATGTTGCAAATTCACCCTAATAATTGTTCCTTTTTATGTTAAAAAAAAAAAGAAAATAAAAGTGACACTTAACTCGTACCTTTTCGTCTACCTCTAATATCTTCACATGAAAATACGTAAACCAAATCACCACTCAACTACTACAAAACAAACCCCAACTCTTGTGCGAATAGCATGTCATCCCAAAAGCGTGAAACGTCCATTACAAAATAGTGCGACTAGGAAAAACCAAACAATAATACGATACCTCTGCTCTCACCTTGCTGCGACGATCCGTAAGGAATTCCGTAAGACGTCTGTGGAGGACCGTAGGACGCTTGAGGTGGCGGACCGTAGGTGTTCTGGGGCGGTGGACCGTACGAGGTCTGAGGCGGTGGGCCGTACGAGCTCTGAGGCGGTAATCCGTAGTTCTTGTCGGGTGGCGCTCCGTAGTTCTTGTCGAACGGTGCTCCGTAGTTCTTCTCGGGTGGTGAGTAGCTGTCGTAGCTGTTGTAGTTGTTGTTGTTGTAGTTGTTGTTGTTGTAGTTGTTGTTGTTGTTATTGTTGTTGAAGTCGGTCCCGAAGGAGACCTGTGGCTTTTTGTTGTTGTTGTTGTTGTTGTTGTTAAAGTCGGTGCCGAAGGAGACCTGCGGCTTGTTGTAGGATGTGTCCTCGGTCGAGGGGAGGAAAGTGTGCGGGGGGCCACTTGAGCTGCCGCTGTAGGCAATCCTCGAGATCTTCGCATCGATTTCTGAGGATGAATGGGTAAAACGTTTTATTAAACTAATTGTGGTACGGACAAAATGAATCTTAAGTGTTGATCTTAACATTTTGTGTAACTTCTCAGTGGGTCTGACGTGGAATCTCACATGACAACCATGCTATGCAGCATCCACATCAGACCCATGTTGAAGTTATGTGGAACCCGTGTAGGATCTCAATAGGTGTTTCTGTGCGATTTATTGTTTGGAAGCCCTAATGGAACCTCTGTGGTACCAATGAGAGACTTGGTACATTCTGAATACAATGAGAAAGAAACCAAATGGTACATTCTGAATACAATGAGAAAGAAACGAAGCAGATTCTGCATGGGTGCCTAAGCGGGTAAACAAACGTATGTGCAGTAAGTAGATGTGCATAACATTGTGTAGCATCGTCAGACTTCGCAGTGCTTACTGTGCCATGTTGCACACATCTACTACTCATATGTTTGGTTACCTGGCAGTTATTGCTTGAGAGACACAAACTGAACATGTTTTTATCTTTTTAAATGTACAATCCTTTTCAGTCATGTATGTGAACCATATGAGGTATCGCATAGCTCTGAAATAAATACTCATGTGACACTCTCGCGGCTCATTTTTCTTCCACTTCTGCAATCATTCGCATATTTGTAATATAAAATGCTTAAAATGTACCATTAAAATGTTACACAATTTAAACAATCACAAAAAATTATCAGTTTAACACTTAGCTGCCACACTTCTGACGCCAGCCGTCGCTGTCACACTGGGACGTTTTTGACCCCAGCCACATATTCATCTATTTTGAGTAAACTAATTTGTTTTTTGCAATAAAAAAAAATATATTTGGTCTTTAACTATAGTTTTATAAGATAGTATATGTGGCTTGCATACATTTTTCAATTTAATATGTTAAAAAAAAACCCTTAAGCTAAGGGTTAAGAAGATAAAGAGGATTCGAGGAACCTAATTACTCCCGATGGCCCTCTAAAGATTAAGGACATGTTAAACCTCCTTTGTTACCAACAATCGCATGAACTCATTTCTTTCAATTTTGGGTAAATATTTTTCTCGAACGTTTCAATCAAAAACAAGCACATTCCAACGAGATATGATCCAAAAATAGAAAATTAAATAAAAAAAATTGGTCTCTGAAATTATTTTAATATCCGCAGAAGTAGGTGCGCATATGATGACGTATAATAGTTATGACGTGAATTTTTTGGCAAAAGATAACACTAGCGAGATTAATATAATGAACATGTAATGTAACTATCGAAAAAAAATGTCTTTCATCGTGTAACCTAGATCGTGCACGCTGCAAAGCTCCTATAATAAATAAGGTATCAATAACCGCAATAGATTTCGACGCGGATAGTGTAAGCCTTTATCGTTTCACGCGGCTTAACATAAAGGTATTATAAAGCATTTTCAAAGTTAAAAAAAAGTTTCATAACGATTGCTAATAAAGAAAAATTCTCATGAACTAATAGTAAAATATTGTTCAGCATTCAAAATTATTTCGCCCCCTAATCAAAATATCACCAACACTCACCAACTTGATTATTATTGCTACTACTAGGGCTGCTGTCCTTCTCGGGCCGGTAGACCGGGCCCGGCGTATATTCCCGCCTCGTCAAGCTCACGACCTTCTCCCCCTGCTCCCTCGGATCCTTGATATTATGCGAGTACTCCAGCGCGTCCAAGTAACTGTCCCTCGTAGACGACGGCCTCACCACGTGTAGCCTGCTGCGCTGCTGGGGCCGATTGCGGGGCGACACCATGGGACGCGTCGTCGCGAGTGCGGGGCTGCGATCGGTCTTCATCCTGAGCTTCGTGTCGACGTTCGGGGAGACTTCGGATGTAACTTTGGGGATGACGCTGGGGTCGATTCTGGACTGGAGCTTCGTGTGCGACAAGTCGAGAACGGGCGCGTCGATGGTCTTGTGGCGCGGGACGGTCTCGAGGTCCGAGGTGGAGTTGGTGGATTCGGGTAGGGAGTGGACTAGGTGAGGGATGATCGAGAGGAGGAGGAGGAGGACTGAGGGCGTTAGACGCCGTGACGGTGGGCTGCTTCGCGTCATTGTTCTGGAAAAATAGTTGTTTGGTGCCATGTGAGAAATATTTGTGAATATTTGGGGAATGTTCAGATAATGTATGATGGGTGGAGTGTTTACATTTATGTAGGAAAGAGTGGGATACAATGAATTATAGGTGTACACAATGGGTAGTCTTCATTATTTACCGAACAGAATAACTAAATCAATAAAAACATCAAGAATTAAACACATATTTATAAAACACACACTGTAACAAAATTTTAGCCGGATATGTGCCAAATTGACCGAGTAAGTATATAATTGGTTTGTACAATTCAAAATTCATTGGCACTTAGCTTCCTCAAACTAAATTAATTGTTCTAATATGACAATTTTTGTTCTAATAAATTAATTTTAAATTGCTATATCTTTTTTTAATTCGGTTCTCAAAAATGTGTGCTGATTTATCATTGATGGTTTAATTCAGAACATTTAATTAAACTAGCTGCAGCCATAATCTTATTTTTATTTTATATTTATATTATAATTTACATTTATATATAAATTAAATCTGTTTCGAGCAGTTTTCGGTAACATTATTTTTTTAAATTAATAATTTTCACATTGAATTTGAATTCAACGACACCTAAAATCACATAATTATATCCTTCAAATGTATCATTTAAACCTATATTAATATAAAATTAAACAAAAAATATTGATATACATTATTTCATTTATCTTAAAATACTTTTTCAATCAATATTTCAAAATATCAATGGAAAAATTATAAAAAAAAACTGAAATCCCCCTGCTTGCATCAGTCGTCAACCCTCAGTATATAAATTAATAAATAAAATATTACTATTTTTTTAACATTTAATGTTTTTAAATTTTTTTAACTAAATTTTTCAGTTGTAAAAGATAGGTTTTTTATACTTTATTAAATGCATTTGCACTAAATAGATCATAAAATTTCTAACATTCCAAAGAACTCGAAAAACTAAAATTCAAAAATCAAAAAATAAAATAATCACTATAAAACAAAAACAAGTCGACGAATCTTGAAATTTCTTTAGAATTTTGAATTTTTATTTAAAAAGGAAAAAAATTAGTACTTTTTGATAAAAAGTGACCACGCCGTTCGCGAGATATAAACAATCAAAAAAATTAAAAAAAAACATAATCTCAATATCTCAGAATGTAAAAGATCTCATTTTACAAAAAATTTTACAAGATATTATTCTAAATATTCCTTATCATCTCAATTTTCTTCAAAAATTTTCCATCTTAGATTTCACAGATATAACCGTTTGATAAAAAATGACGTTTTAGTGTATACAAAAACAAGGGAAATATCTCTTTCAAAATTTCGGGTCGGAAAAGATAGGTAATTTTATGCTCTTTCAAGTGCATCTTCATTGGATCGATGATGTTATTTCTAAGGTATTAAAAAAACAAAAAATTAAAATTCAAAAATCGAAAAACCGCTAAGAAGAACAAAAAAGTATCAAAAAACAAAAAAAAATTTTGCCGCCTTCCTTGAAGAAAAACAAGAATAATGAGCCCCGAAACATTAAGTTTCACCGTATGTATGCAGAGTTATACTGGTAAACATCCATACACACTGACACACACACACCCAAATACACAAACACACACACACACGCACACAGACACAATCACACACACACACTTACACACACTTACACACGCACACACACACGCGCGCACGCACGCACGCACGCACGCACGCACGCACACACACACACACACCCACACATACACACACATGCACACATATCCAGACAGACATTTTTTAAATATAGTGTATTTTGATTTCTTAAGTCTCAAAACATATTTCTAACATGTTTTTAGCAAAATTTTTTTTTACTATCACAGAGCTTTCTCTGAGAGGAAGCAATATCTAGATATTATTTTAATACATTTACGTGTGTTATTTTTACATTGAAATCTATACCTATATATAAGAAAACTACACATTTTAAATGTGTATGTTTGGCGACACACACTTGAATTTGCAGTGTATAATGTATATATTAGACGTATAGTCGAAAGTCAACTCTGCGTCTCACTATAGATGCGCCCTTTATACACTAGAAAGTGAACATATCAATTATTAAACTTGTAACTTCATCATTTATGTACAATAACTCCGACTTCCAAGACAATTGCTTTAGTTAATTTACAGCTCACTGCTCGGCTCATTGAAGCATATTAAAATGCGATAATGTCATTTTCAGAATAAGTTTGACAATTGCCTCTTTCTTACTAAATATTTAATTTCAATTAATATTATATGACTTAATCGATAAAAATTCTTAAATAGAAATTATAAAGTGAAATTCGTTTATTATTACATTAAGCTCTTTATTTGCGTTTTAATCATCATAAACAAATTAATTCTGTTCAAGACAAACATGAATGGTTGAAATTTAATTGACTGTATAAAATGTGGGTCTATTTTTGCATCTAATAATCGACATCTAAAACGTAGCAGAAAAGAAAGCAGGTACGCACTTCCGTTCGAATACCAAATCAGCAACCACACTTGAATACTGATTAAGCAATCGTCTTTGCCCTTTTAATTCTTTTATACGACAGACAAATCGATCGTGATATTTTAACATATAATAAATTATATCCGTAATGTTTGTTACATTCTTTTTATACTTATGATTTTAACCTTTTGTAATGCCTATTTTTATAATTTATAAATTGTGCTAAAGAATAAATAAAATGTATAGCTGCATCTAATTATAGGTAATGACAATTTCACTCAATTCAGTAGATTTTAACGTGATCTGTTTTCTTAATCTTCCTTGAACTTCTAATAGTAAATAATTGCTTTTGAACATTATTGTGTAATTTACTGGTTGTTGATAATTGTTATACATGTATTTTACTAAATTCGCAAATTCACTTAAACTTTGGTTTGGCACTTATCCTAACACTGATTTATCTGCCCTATCGTGAAATTCATTATAAAGTTGGGATCTCGATAATAATGACTTTTCAAGGTTTTAAGGTGGATCCATCGCGTAGTCCTATAACTACGCTAGGCCCCATGGGGCATACAATTTTTGTTTCTAATAACCAACGTAATTTTAATAAAAATGATTCAATATCAATTGCTAGACTTATTAAACTAAATGTATGCTATAATATATGAGAAATAATATATGCATACAAATATAGACTCGTTTTACTTATTTATTAAATATTTTTTATATTTGACTGGCAACCAGGTATTTTTGTTAAATCATTGGAATCTATAATTAAAAAGATACAATTTCCTGGTGGCTTTATAAATAAATCCTGGATTTTCATATAGTTACAGGCGTAAATGCATATTTCTTCACAAGAGCCCATGCTAAAAGTTCTATTTTCAAACATATTTTTTCTCTTCAGTTTACGTGGCAACCCCATCCAACCAAACTTTTAAATAAAATGCATACTTTCAGTGGGATTTTTATTTTTTATCAATAATGGATTTTCAAAATACGACAAAGCCACCTTAAGATTCCGCACTATCCATTTTACTGCAATTCCTTATTATGCAACTTCGTTTTGTTACCAGTTAGTCAATCAAAATTCATCGGAAATTGCAAGCTCTGCTTCTTTAAATAAATTACAATCTGAATAATACAAAAACGCAGCGCACTGCAATGCATCAATCCGCATTTCCCCACACAATCTTTGTCACTTCTCGGCGTCCATTTCACGCGAAACGCAATCCGCGCTAAAAATCCTCGTACGCCAGAATTAATCCACCGTACATCCTCGATCACTCAAAAGCACGACAAGCCCCGTACGCAGCCCCATTCCTCTCTGCTCGAGCACTCACCTCTCCATATCAACAATCAAAATCACTGTTCTCCGCTTCACCTCGAAGATAAGCAAATGCACTCCAACGATATATATGCAAGAAGAACAAAAAGCGAGAAGAGAAAGAAAAGAACAGTTCCTCGGTCGATCCACCCGCGCACCTCGATACCGATTCTCCAACGCTCTGTTATCTCCTCACCGTGCAAACGAACTCTACTCGTCGCGCGAAGGTCGGAGAGAAAAACTTTTATCGGCGATCTCGCGACATGGCACTTGGTTTGTGTGTGGCGCGCGCGCGATCGATGCGCCCGCGAGCGGAGCAAGTGTACGAAAAAAAAGTCACGGTCAGTGTCGCCGACTATATACGCGCGGCACGGGAGTAGGGGAAATTTACTAGGTTACTATTTCACGCGGGCGACAGTCCGCCCGCCGCACCACCAAAATACGTGTGCGTGTGTGTGTAAGTACGAGGTGCTCGATTGACGCCGGTGCAGGCATTGTTTTGCAATACTTTCACTTGGGATGACGGCTAGTTTGCCCTGGCTGTCGCTTCACGAAAATATGATGGTGTTAAAAGGAGAGCGATTTTTCTTTTTGGGGTTCGTTCACCTCGCGGATTGTGTTTTTCTTTAGTGGAATTGCCATATTTCGATTTGGGATTGTGTTGCCTAGGAAAGTGTTGTATAACTATTGATTAATGAGTTGACTGCTGTTTACTATTCGTATGACTGTGTATTTTTATAGCAACGTTAATCGGTGTTTGACGAACAGGTTTTTACTTATTTATGCCTAGTTTTGCGTAATGCATAGTATTCTATAATTATCGTCAAAGATAATTCCAAAGATAGAATATTTTTCCTAAATACTGTATGTAACTATGTCGAACTAGTCATAAAGGTGTAAGGTGTATTGATTATTTGTTATAGCATACAATGAATTTGTTATAATTTGTTATTATACGTATAATGTCAATATGAAATGTTTTGTCTGTACATTTAACCGGATTTATATTTAGAAGATATTGATAACAATTATTTATCTGCTAAAATTACAAAATGATCTTGATGATATCGCTAATTTTATCTAAATCTACTTGAAAGATAAACAATCAAAAAGTATTATCTAAATCTACTTAAACATGTTTTAATTGATGATGATCAATTAAATGCAATATTTTATTTATTTGCAATAAAATTACTTATGTGCAACAATGTTTAATAATCGTAACCTTACATTCACGCGAAAAATTAGCGAATTCAAAAGAGCTAAGTTTTCTTAAATATTCATGCATTTTCAATCACCAAACGCAGCTTAAATTAAAGCTCTTTTTGTCTTCTTTTAGTATCTGTTGGACCATTTTTTGAGCATAAAAACGGACTATAATCAGATAAGTATAGGTACAATTATTCTCTAAAATAACGAACAATTCAGGTAAATTGGCTTATAAAGAGTTTGGAATAATTATATATTTACAATTTTACCGCGTTTATAATTATAATTAAAAAGTCGTAAACAATTGCACTTTTCTAATTTATATAATCTAGCAAAAAACAACTTATGAATAAAGCTATATAAACAAATTAAATATTAAAGACCCGCTGCTAACTGTTTAAGCAGAATGCTTTCTCAAAGAGATTTAGTGCACACTTATTCATTGAATATTTACGTTGATAGAAGTGATTTTAGGAATAAACTATTATGTTATAGACCATACTATTGTGTAAAGCTATATAAAAATGGTGCATTGTTGGCGTATCTAATTAATGAGACACTGCACACAATTTCATCACAATTTCTTCACACACACGCACGCGCTCGCAAACGCACGCCTGGACGCACGGGCACACATGCATGCGCACACACATACGCTCATACATACATACATACATACATACATACGTTACATACATATACAGAAGTTTTGAAAAATCTATATATTCTGATTGAGCAACCTCAAAAACATTCGTTTTCGAAAAAACTATCGTCCGAAAGCTTTCTCTTTAAAAAAGCATAAATCTCGACTGTATAATCAATTAATTCCAAAAATACTGTGCTTTAGATCATAAAAGCGAATTTAAGATAATTGTAATAATTAAGTGTTTCAAACAGTTCAACCAATTTGACCAAATCTCGAGTACCTCGTATCCTTAAAACTTTTCCGCCATTCTCACCTATCACGTAATTAAACAGAAACTAAATACAAGGCGCCACGTATTCGTGTCGTTAATGGTACATCTTTTCATCACCCGTACAGTACATATAAAGTACACGCAGCCAATGGTATACATATAGGATCGCAAATTGAAAGACGTCGATGTCGCGCGCTCGCACGGCGCCCATTATTATGTGCGGGACGATACCTGGCGATAACGGTGTCCCCTCGATCCCATCCTTCTTTCGTTTCTCAATCAATTCTTTGATCCAGTGGCACACTTCTGGCACCCCTCCGACGCGCACCGCGGCATTCTTATACTGTACGTACGGCAATTGGTACCCTCTCGATTTGCCACTCGCGATTCGAGAAAAGTACTTACACTCTTTGTCGCCTGCAGATTGCGAAATTACGCGCTCGCTGGCAGCTCGTCCATGTATAATGTACATTGTTATATGGCTATGTCTAGGGGGAAAGTCGCACAATTTGCGACACTTATGGGGACTTTTACTTTAAATCACTCGTGTAATGGACGATTTTTAGACATTTTTGTAAAGAAAAGTATACAGCCCGTGATCAAAAATAACTTTTTCGCCATATATTTATGATCTATTTAAGGGAGTTCGAAAGTCAAATAAGAATTAAAATTTTCTGCTTTGAATATTACCAACTGAAGAGTGAATAAATACTTATATTGAAACAAAATCTAAACTTATTTACATTTGATTATTATTGATTAAGTAGTAATAGACCTGCGTGTATAGTAATGTTTCAGAGGTCAAAATCAAACGTGCTACAAAATGTTATTGGAATAACATATTGATAAAATTACGTTTTAATCTATTTAAGGTAAAATTCAATTTGGATAATTAAATTTTGACTATTTTTATCATTCATAAGTAATTATATTCACTTCTTAATCGATAAAAATGTAGGCGTATAATGTGAATTTTCAAATTATTTTCGGACCCTGTGCATGTAAGAAATTTTTTTTTTAAAGGCCGTATAAGCTTCATTTCTTATGATTTGACAGCCTCCGAGAATTTATCAATTTACGCTCTTTCACCAAAGTGTGCAAGAGACGCTTGCTTCTTGTACAGCGTATGAAAAGTAGTTTGCTTCTCGCACAGTCTGCACTCAGAAAATTATTCTTATAATTTAATTAATTTTTATAATAATATTGTTCCTTCTTTATCATTAGAGTCATTGTTGTGTGCACTATGCGCCTACCGAGGTTTGCGTTTTATCTTTAAAAAACAATAAGTAATACAGAATATATCTGCGAATCTATCAACCAATGGCAACACTTAAAAAGGCCTAGCAATACCAGGCTCACGAATATTTTAATTTAAATTGATTTTGTTTGTAAACTCCCACCGTGACAGGTGATTTTTGACGAGTGAGAATTTTGTCACCTAACGAAAGAAGTGTAGCTAGAATGTACTATTTTTTATGCATTTGTTCAAATTATAGATGTCACATAGAGCACTATTACAGAAAGGAAAAGCTTCAATGCCTCAACGCTAATCACTATTATAATTCAATATAGGTTTGTCTAAAAATAAAAAAATAAAAAGTTTCTTTAAAATTATATTAATATCTATTGTACTAGTTTAAAAAAGGCAACAAGTAAAAACGGACTTCTTTTTACACATATATTTAAAAATACGGAACCGGATATTTAAAAATATTGATTTTTTGACAAAAGACTTAGTACAAAATCTTTTGCAACAAATATAACTTCTAATGAAGAATTGTAAAATCCGTATACGTATTCCACTAGAAAACATATTCAAAAAGCTACAATGAACTCGAGTTCAAAAGTTAAAATGTTGGAATTATAGCGCGAAACTACTACTGTACAATCCACATTTCAAGTCAGTCGAGTAAAAATTACTCGAGTTAGCTACCTGCCGATTTCAAAAGCACGAATTTGAGAAAAATACGTTTAAGCTTTTAAGTAACATCTCTAATTCAATGATTTTACTTATAATTATCGAATTGAACAATAAATATCTTAACTATGCAATGTTTGAACAATACAACTGATCTTTCAAATACATACACATTTTCATCTTCCACTTATTTAAAAGATCTGTAAACTCTACGGGCATCTTTTCTTTCACAATGATCTCAAAATACTCCGAAACCGTTACCGCCGCTTATGCTTGGGGGAGAGTATAGTAATCTCGAAGGTAAACTTTGTTAAATGTAAACTTAAATATAAAGTTGCAACAATCAGAATTTTTGTTCCGTCAAGTATCAAAACGCTAGTGTGTCAAAGTAAGCAAACGACTCTCCCCTACGCATTTTTTTCGGCATACAAATAAAGAACTTTCGAAGGCTTTCACCCGCACGCAGTGCAGCCTAACAACCGCGTTCCGCGAAATCGTCGTGTGTAGGTACATTCATTTTTTATTTTTAAATCTAACATTGATAAAAGGGAAAGGTGCAGTGTGAAGAATGAAACGAATCGCGCGCGCGCAGCCAAGAGTCGAATAACCGGTAGATTTTGAGAGATGCACATCGTACATAATTGAATCCACCGACGACGACGCGCTCGACGACGTGCCGGCTCTGAAATCCTGTTTTTCCAGGCGTCGGGCCGCGACTCGTGACCGCATCTCGTCGGCTTTTGGCGCTCGTAGAAAATCAACTAGATATTCCTGTTCTCTTCGTTAAGAGAAAAAGAGGCGACTTTACGCGCGTGCGCACGGCAAGGTGCTTTGTTGTATTAAAGGATTGTTGCAGGCATGCGAGCTCCATTGTCCGTTTGAAGAGTGTCAACAATATGGATAAAGTACATTTATTTAGATGTTTTATTAAAATGTACATGTACAGTAAAACCTCTGCAATTCAAAAATTTCTATAATACGAAGTCAAACCCGTTTTCCTTGAGGAAAACTATAATTCGAAAAAATTAACAAGATAATTTGAACTTTTTCCAAGAATCCAGACTTGCATTTAGCCTGTATAATATTAAGCTAATAAGATGTTTGCAACGGCTCTAATAGCACCTTAGACGAGTAACTTCTTTTTTCTAACATTTAAAGTTCTACAATTTTAAATTGTCGGAACTCATACTTCTATAAATTTTTCAAACTTAATCAAAATTAAATTCATAAGTAGAATAATCTACGTAATGTAATATGTTGTTTATTTTAATTGTTGCTGATAATGATACAATATTAGATGGCCTACTCTAAAAGTAGTAAAAAAAAAGAAAAATAATATTGCTAAAGATTTTATTATACTCTGACATTGTTTTCGATTGAAACAAAATCACGAAAAGGGAGAGGATATTCGAAACACTGTCTTTTATTTTTAATATTTCTTTTATTAATTTACTTAAACCGCCGTATTCCTGTGACGAATTCTCGATATAAATTAAATATGATGTTGCTAATAATCTGTACACGCGATGTTTACCCTTTAAGATTCGAATGCAAACTTATTGCCGTGCGCCAACACTGATTCTCTGTTGTTGATAAAAACTCTTCCTAGAAATCAACTACTGACAAACATCTTTATTCTTTTCGCGCGACGGACGTCGCATTCTAGAACTTTCTTACTACTTTAGCTCTTATTTTGAAAACCTAAACCCTAAATTATTCGATTATATTGTAATTAAATTTATTTACTTCATTATTGCTCATTTTCAAAGATAGACTCTATTTCTGTTCGTAACAGACATTGCGACTTGATTCTTAATAAAAGAAAAAAATTAACAAAATAAATCAGTTAAGTATATTTTATAGATGAATATAAGTTATCGACATACTTTGAGAAAAGAGCGTTTTCTGCTTTGAGAAAAATGGTGAATATAATTAATAATAATAATCACATTCAATCTAAAAGGGACTGAAACAAAAGTAACTTAATATTTTGAGTATTATTTCTGTATGTATTAAGCTTATTCAAGAAAGCATCATTAATCCTCTAAGGTTTAAAATTTTCCTGTTTGAATTTAATAATTCAAAATACCCTATAAATAAAAGACTCTATAATTTAAAAAAATTGTCCTTACCCTTGGGGTTTTAATTATGGAGATTCAACTGTACTTATATTTCTATAGCTTCTCAAGCAACCTACTGTAATAAAAGCTGCGCCTGCAATATCGAACATTTCACGCGAAAGCAGTATAGTGCGTTACTAAGCAACAAAACAGAGTTGCTGCGCAAGCTCACAATATACTCAGTGTGTGTGTAGTCGAGTTTGTAAATAGTCGCAGGCTTCTATTATTTTATAACAATGAATATTGTCCCGAAGTAAAAAAATAATACATGTTTATATAGAATAAGATTGTTAATTGTTAACGTTATAATACTAAACGAATATTTTTTACGCAGGTGGATTAAAACAGGGGCAGTTCATGATTTCGTATTTATAGGAAAGGACATAATTGCTACGGCATCTGGGAATCATGTGTTATTTTTTAATTTAGTAACAAGAGAAGAAAATATAGAATATTTTAACAGTACAAGTAGAGGTGAAGGTGCTAGCTGTTTAGCAGGACATCCGGTAAAATTTAGAAAGTTTTTATACTATCACTTTTCATAAAATGTTTCATCCTAAATTGTTTTGATACTTTTATCGTGCTTTACACTAGTTTTTTTATTTAATTTATTAATTGAAAAGTTAGCTGGATATGTTATACAATATTTTTAAATAAAAAAATATATTTCCATTAATGTCTTTTTCTAAATTCATCCACGTATGCTTTTTATTCTTTGCAGGTCGTTCCAATGTTCTCTACGGCAGAGCGATGTTACAGTCCGAAGATATACGTTCATACGTATCCTGACATTAGAAAAGTCGCGGTATGCAGACTTGACAAGGGTCCGAATTCTTACCTTTCGTGTTGCTTCGCAGGAACCGAATATCTCTTGAGCTTAACGTCGTTTCCGAATTTCCAGCTTATCTTGTGGCTCTGGAGGACTGGAGAAAAAATAGCCAGCATTGATACAATGCTTACGGATGAAATTCAAACGATTGAGTAGGTTTTTAATTTCATACATGATTTTAATGAAAATTTTGTTACTTTAATAGAAAAACATGCATTTAAATTTGAGGGCTTCGTTAATGTCAGCAAATTTGATCTACCAATTTTCACCTACGGTAGGTAAACTGTGGACTTACGAAATTTACGCATACTCTAAAAAAATTACTATAATTAAAAATTGCGTGAAATCAATTGAACACAAAATCGTCTGCGTCTGTTGGACAAATAACGGAAATCTTCTGCTGTGCGATGTATATCAAAATGTGTATATTGTTGGTAGTGATGGGAAAAAATCACAATTAATATTGAGTGGTGATACAAATATCAAAGTGGAGAATCAAATTTTAGTTCTTCCTTTTCACAATGGATTTGTGATGGTAGATAGTAATTCTCAATTAACTGTGAGTTTTATTTAGTGAATTTAATAACAGCTTGAATTTTTAGCAGGTGGTAAATAAGAATTTATTTTACAGTGTTATAATAAATCATTTTTAGATAATAATTCAAGCGAAATTTGGAATGCTGCGTGGAGTATCACATGTACGTCTGATCCTTTGAAAATGACGCTGGCACGTCACAAAGAAGCAATTTTACTGTATACTAAAAGTGGAAATATTTTTGAACTATGCCTAGACGATAATAAGTCAGAATTAAAAGAAATATATTATGGTTGTAAGAAATTCAAATTCATGTGTATGTTAAAACCTCATGAAGTACATTTAGTTTTAATCGATAGTTCAAATTGTTTAACGATTCTCAACATCTTTAATGGAAGAGTTAGTGCAACTTTTGAAATAAGGGCGCAAGATCAAGGTAATAATACTAAATGGACAATAGAAATATTTATTCTACTCTGAAGTACGTAAATTGGCTAATATGTATGTCATTGTAATTGCAGTACTCAGTATTGCAGCACATCCAAATATTCCATTATTAGCGGTTAGTACATCATCTGGAAAATGTATTTGTTTCATGGTATCGATGCAAAATTTTGAAATTCTAAAAACGATTCACTTGCAACAACATCCGTTGAACAATATTAAATTTTCAAAAAATGGATCATCATTTGGTGTAACTTCGGCAGATCTAAGCAACATTTTCTTATTAAAAACAGTTATTGGCGAAGAAATGAAAGTATTTTTCCACTTGAAATTAAAAAAACCAGTCATTGATTTTCTAATTTTTGAAAATCAAGAAACATTACAGTTAGTAGTACTTGTTAAAACATTTCCTACTGCTATCGTTGGCGACTGTATTGAAATATATTCGGTGTATAAGTGGGAGAATTCGTTTTGCAGCGATCATAAGATTTATATGCATTGCTATTACCAGAATTTGAAGTACGGTCTAGAAAATGTCTGTGATTTCTTGGGATCACCATATCTTTCAAAGCATCTGCATCTTTTTAAAATTCAGGTTATTTATATTTTGTATAAGTTTTAAAATTAATAATGTAATGTGTAACCTTATTTCATTTTGTTATTTTAGAATGATTACGAGTCAATTATTTTCATTAACGCTCTTTCTTCTGCACATAAACTTAGAAAATTTGATGTAAATATTTCAAGAAACTTCACAGTCACAAGTGGTTTTGATGGTTTTGTAATTTTAAGAAACAGCTTAAACTTTTCAAAAACTCAATGTGTTTTCATGGTACATCATTACCAAGAAAAAGGTACAAAGCATTCAGTATCATCCCTTTGTGGCAAAGTAATTATTTCTTTAGGTAGAAATGGTAGTCTTGTTTGTCTCAAATTTTGGTGAGTATTTTACTTACGAGGAGAGCTCCCGCAACCTGCGAGAAACGGGTTTCGATAAGGCTTTGGGAAGTGTTTTCTAATACCTAAAGATGTTGCCTAGTATCCGTAGTTCCATCTCATAGGTCCTTGGGGTAAAGATATGAGCTTTTTGATATAGAATACGCGTTATTTCAATAAAGAAAATGGTACCTATACTTCGAATCCTATCTCTGCAAATTATTTTGCTGGAGAAATTGTGTAATAAGACAAATAAACTTGGCAAATAAACTTAAATTTAAGCTTAATTTGAAAATAGCATTTGAAATTAAAATTGAAAGCGCATAATTGGAAATTCGTGGGCATACTTTTAAAGCCATTTATAATAAGAATTGATGCACGTGCTTTACTTTTACGACACGACATTTTTTGCCCATAAGAATAGCATTGTGTTTCTATATATACTAAATTGGTTATTTTTTGGTGATAATACATTTTTAAACGAGTTAAATATTTGAAATTTTTAAATCACGATAACGCCGCTTAGTTTTTATGTTTAAGTAGGAAGCTTTTATGCTTAAATAGGAGGATTATAAGATGTAATCACACATGAAACCGAACCATTTTAGAAAAACTGTAGATGTGCCATGGTAAAAACTCAATATTTTCAATGAATCACGTTTTTAAAACTTGTGCATTACACGCTCTAATTTTAGTAAATCAAGGGGCACATAAATGCTACACGGACCATTTTTTTTGTTTTTTCTGTCAATAATAAATATTGAATTTCACATCAATGATTTACAACACGACGTAACTACTAGATTAATAACTTTGCTTTAATCAGAAGATTTTTAGAATTCATGGACACTTATTTAAAGTGCCATAACTTTTTTTCAAACGAGACACACAAATAAGGTTCAACTCAAAGCTGTAGTTTAGGTTTAATTTACTAAAGCAGTTGGACACAGAATGATAAGTTAAACAGCGTTCATGTTTTGTTAGTAAGAATACTAAAATTCTTCTCTTCGGACATAACAATTTAGGTATTTTTCCATCTTTGTTCGATTTGGATCATTGGATAAAAGCGAAATATGAAGGCTATGCTGTGCCAACATATTGCTAATGATGTGTAGACATAAAAAAAATATTAGTTTGGATATATTAGTAAATAATATTAAAAGGATCAACAGTTTTACAGTTCAGACACTAAAAGTTAAAAGTTCAGCGGATTTGCCCATAAAAGTATTAAGTTGTCCCAAAGTTACGTATCGAAAATGATAAAAAGAAATGTATGGAAAACCACACAATTTAATGAATTGAAAAACATGAATTTTGTATGCATTTTTCATAATTTTCCATTGTTTATAACTTTGAGAAAAGTTAATATTCTTATATGAAACGCAGCTTAAATCAAAGCTCTTTTGGTCAAGTTTCGTATCCTATTTACATCATTTATCTAGCAAAATAATTTGTAGAGATATAATTCAAAATTTAGGTACCATTTTATTTATTTAGGTTACGAGTATTTTATGTTCAAAAGGTCATGTCTTGACCCCAAAGGTCTACGAGATGAATACGGGTACAAGTCAACCATTTTTAGGTGCCAAAAAACATTTTCAAAAGTCTCAGAATTCGTTTTCCGCAGGTTCTGGAGTCTCTTTATTAGTCTTTTAGGTTAAAAATATAAAAACACGAAGCTTACTGTATGAGGAAGCAATTAGATATTCGTAAAAAATATATATATATATTTTATTCTAGTAAATCAGAAAAAGAAAGTGAAGAAGAATTTCCAGCATATTCAACAAATATTGAAACATTAACATGGGGATGTATACATGGTACAAATGAATTTCTACTTGATAAAAATAAAACGTGGCTAGAACATGAAGAAGAAAAAGTTATCCAAAAAGAAAGAAATGAAATGTTGTCTGTAAAAACTATTATTATAGAGGACTTGAAAATACTAAAAACTGAAGTAATCAATTTATTAACAATTTAATCAATTTAAACATTTAAATATATTATATTAGAATAATATTTTAACTTCTAGATTAAAAGATTGTTAGATTTAAATGAAACAAAAAGTGTTGAAACACAATTATCCGTATCAACTTTTGATTTGAACAGTGAAAAAAGAAAGAAAAAGATTAACAATGATTTAAGTAAACAAGAAGAAACCAAAACATTTTTACAAGAAAGAATTAGCCAAAAAGAAAAAGTCATCGGTTATTTAATGCAAACATTTTGGGATTCATTGGAAATTCACGATTGCACCCTCATTTCATTTAATTGTAAAACTTACATTAATAATTTTTCATTACGTCGTATAGACCAATGTGAAAAAATGGATGATTTCTCTATAGAACTATTTAATACTCCATTACTGAGTGCATGTATAGAAGTAAGTGAATTTAAAGAAGATCAATTAAACGTCGAACCAAATTCTACGACAGAAATATTAGAAAAATCTAACGAATATGAAGATTCTTTATATTTGAAATATAGCAATGATATCGTGTTTACTGGATCGACAAGCTTTCAATGGATAAAAGACGATAGTCCACCAAATCAATTATCAAAAACTGTTTTTGACAATAATAATTATGATTTTATTACCACTAGAGAAAACAAATTAAAAGTAATTTTACAAAATTATGTAATATAATAATTAGAATTTTTATACAAAAAATTGTATTTACTTTTGCAGATTTATTTCAACAAAAAATTTGAAGAAATGAGATCTTTAAAAAATAATGTTCTGCAAGAAATGACTGATCGATTGAATAGACTGAGTAAATGTAAAAGTGAGCTTAAAGATGTATTTGGTATTATTTCGGAAGATGATAAGTTCTCTAATATAAAGTGGCACTCTGTGGAAACGCCGGAAAATATAATTATAATTAAGGAAGAGGAAATTTCGCCTGAATTTCATATTAATGATTGTTCAAGTAATGAAGATGAAGAGTCGCCTAATGATGTAGAGAAAATGAAAAAGGCAAGTAACCCAAATTACGAATTTGCGTTCCGAGAAATGAAACTGCAGGAAATGATGGATGGTCTTTTGGAAATCAGGTATTAATGAAATCTAAAATTAAATATCATATCCTAGATTTATTTTGAATCAAGCTTTATCATATGATAGATGGGAGGATGAAATAAGAAAATCCGTAATGAAACCAAGTTGCTTATTATTTAAAAGCCCTTCAAAGTATGATAAAAAAGACATTATATCTATCGCAGTCTATAAACAAAAAGTTAATAAATTAAAAGTTGAGCGACAAAAATATAAAACTTATTTAGAATCAGAAATAAAAAATATAAATGGTAAATAATACTTTTATTATATTTAATTAATGTAACAGAAACGTAAAATAACGTAGATTATTTTATATATAGATCAAATAAAAGCTGACATTGAAGATTTTGATAAGAAAATGGAAGAATTCTCTTTAGAAAAAATAAAAATAAAATCGGCTATATTGCAGGAATTCCTCTTACGGATGAATGAACGAAAGAGACAACTTTTAAAAGATTATGGAAACAAAAAAATATTTTCTATTGTAAATAACGATTTAGTACTATTGGAAAACGAAAATAAAACGTTAACGTATGAAGTAACGAGTATAGAGCCAATCGTGGTAGAGCTGCGAAGCAAATATGAAAGCTTAAATAAACGCGATAAGGTTTTGGAAGGGAAATTCCGGGGCGAATTTGCTGAATTAAAGCAGCCAATGGTAGAGCATTTGCTGAGGCAATACAAGCGTCGACCGCGAATCGGTCAAATTACTTGCACATCGTTGACCTATTTGGCGGAAACAAATAAATGTTTAATAGTTGGTAAAAAGTCGGCAATATTGCCGAGAGATTATTTGGATTTTTTGCGCGGCATGGACGCGTTGGATGTGATGCCAAACAGTTTACCTCCACAAATTGATGCTAGCCATTGGCAATCACTTTGCAAACTGCGAAGAAACAAAGTGGAAATGGAGATCAAGGTAATATGTCGTTACAGTTTTAGAAATACAATAATATTTTTATCATACAAATACATTTTATAAAAATAATAATCTATTTAGTTGAGGATTGCGGCTTTAGAATTAGCAGAAGCCGAACAAGCATTCTTTTATTTGCAAAAATTGAGCTCATCAGTTCAAAGTAGAGTATATTTTATGAGAAATAACATAGAAGAAGAAACGTTAAAACAATCAAAATTGTTAAAGAATCCAGAAATACAGGTAGTTCTGAAAGCTGCACAAATAGAAATCTTTATCACGGGTCATTCAAGCAATTTTGAAAATGCTGGTGTCGTAACATGCAAACAACTTATTGAAGTCAACAGTGAAATTATAATGGAAGGTGAAAAAAAAATTGCCTCTATGCGTGCTTTAATGAAGCTAAAAAAGAGTATACTTTTTAGAAACTGGAAGTATCAGTGCATGTTTAAAAAATTAAAACACTTAAAGGAACACTTGACCGTATTGCAAAATACTAAAGTAAGACGCTCTAATGCAATTTCAACGTAGAATATATATTTTTTATTAATCAATACCTATAGATCTATAATTTGTATAAAATATAATGCTAATGTTCTAGATTGGAAAAGAAATGCAAAATTTTTTGGTGGAAAGGCTTGAAGATAAAATTCAATACAAAGACGCTGCATCTTGTGATAAAATGTTAAAGTCAGTGCAAAAGGTAATGGATCATTTTTTTTTAATATTTGCAAGTAGGTGTAATAGTAAATTATATCTTTTATATCACTTTTAGAAATTTCAAAGAATGCTAAGTAAAGAGGAAATCGATTTGCTAAGGGTTGTCGCTGAGATCGAGTACTGGCGTAAAATGAACGCTGAATTAATCACGAGCGTAGAACTATTCTCGTTAAGAAAGCAAGAACAAAGCTCAAAGTTAGAAGAGGATCATTTGCGAAAGAGAAACAGAGTCTTTCGGAAAAATTACTTGCGTTCAATTATGGAAAGAACAAGACTTGTTGAAAAAGTCAAAGAAAGTCGGAACGAACTTCTAGGCCTACATACGCAATTGGAATTATTGAAATTGAAAACTTACCCAACGTTGCGTTGTAAGAACGCATCTTATTATCGAAGAAGTATTCTAAAGAAATGCACTTAAATTATCATTTATATATAGTATACAAAACTTTGTTAACACCATCTTCATTATTATTCATATTATACCAAATGTATTCCATACAAATTTAAAACAATACATTTTTTCAAAATATTTTCTTTTCATGTGGTATACTTTCCATTTAAAGTAATTATTTGATAATCAATCTTATACAATTTCATTGTTAGAAATAAAACTTTGTACATATAGTGCTAGCTGCACGGACCGTAGATCGGGAATCATAAATCCTTGACTGATGACTATAAGATATTAAACTCATACTTTTCGATGCCTGCGAAAAAGACAAGATGAACCTCGTATCCCAACTCGGGACTTCATATACCGATCAACAGACACTCGCTTCAAATTTCAATCTTGAATAACACTTGTATAACAATTATAAGGCAACATTAAACATATAAAGTAATTAGAGTAAATATTTCTCCATTCTATCAATAGGTTTAAGTTACGCTTTCATATAAGATATAGGAATAAGCGTTACTCGATGAAAAATGTTGAAGCGAGTCTCGATCAATCTGCATGTGGAGTCAGCGCATCGCGCATCGACGTCCATAACAAGTATATAATGCGCTGTCTCCACATACAAATCAATAGAGTCTTTATTTAACTTTTCTTCTAATATAACTCTTATCCTATATACACAAATTATACTCAATTACCCTTAAAAAATGAAGAAAACAGTACTCTACATTTACGCAACAAATTCAAAGTTATTACAATCATCGTACGAGCGTTAAAATCAAATACATTGACAATGAAATCGAGTCTGCATCGATCCGTGCACGGACTCGGTGCACAAGGATCCTTTCGCCTTCCTCTCCTCTCCAGAGAGCGAAAGCCTCGGAGAATCGATCGCGGATGAAAAAAAAAAGAACAGCCTCACGAAGGAGCGCGCGGATGAGCTAGCGAAGGAGATGATCCCCTCCATTTTGCGGTCCGGCACACAAAGTGTATATAAAACACGGCACTACCTATATAAGGTCGCTGGCGGAATACACCAGGAGAGCGAGAGAGAGAAACAGAGAGAGAGAGAGAGAGAGCGAGAGACGCCAGGCCCCGCGCGAGCACCCGCTCACAGGCCATCGTCATCCTGGCGGCGCCGCACTAACTCTCGATCTCTCGGCTCCTCCGCGAGCGCGCGCCACGACGCCGGTCCGTGATTCTTCTTTTTTGTTATCCTCGTGATCAGAGTTCGAGTTTTGGTTGAGCTTGTTTGTGAGTTTAGTTGTGCCTTCGCGATGACGATGGCGACGTGGATATTTTTGAAACTGCTGCTGGTGACGGCTTTTGTGCTGGTGATGGTGAACGCGAGGAGTGAGAAAAAAGTGATTTGTAAGTAGGGTTTCTTCTTGAGGTCTATGGGCTTGATTTTGCCGAGGTGCGAAGTGTTTGGAGGTGCTTCGGGTAAACGAGAACGTGAGCCGTGTGAGGAAAGGAACGATATGAATCGTTGGGGGAAAAGAATTTAGTTGAGAAAAGTAAATGAGTATAGAATTTGAAAAATATTCAAGAAACTTGTTCGAATCTAGAAAGAACCGAATTTTGAATATTGCTTTGCAAGTTTAACTCTTTAACGCCGAGATGGCCGCTTAGGAACATCCGTGAAAAATTTAAATATTTTAACTTTAAATTTAATCTCGTAGTTTATGATTTTTCACCAAAACAGAAACATTTTTTTCGAGCTTCAAAAAACATAATTTCGTTCAGATTTTTGAGAAAATAACTATTGTTATAACAAAATGTAGACAGTTCAAAATAATATAATAAATTCGAAGGAGAAATTTTGTATAGTCCGAAATTTAAGGTACATGTTTTCATCAACATTTATCAATTTTTAATCAACTTTTCTAGGAGAATTATTTAGCTAAAAAAAGTAGTTGAAATCGTGGAGTGTTAGACTTTAAGCCGCTATATTAAAAAATACTCAATTTTTAAAAAAACGGAAGTCGAATTTAAAAAAACACCATTAAAAACTATACAGTACATAGTTTCATGAAAGATTATTAACTTTTTTTGAGAATGTTGAGAATAAAAAAAAGCTAAAATTCCGATGTTGAAATTTGGCAGTCTTTCTTTCTTCATTTTCAAAACTTTACTATCCCTGGTAGAAAATTAATCTAGAACTATGTAGATCTATCTAGTTTGCCAAGGAAATAATCGAGGGCCTCGATAAAACTAGATAATTTTCTACTAGGGATGTTGCCATTTTTTATACCGCCGAGTTAGGCGCTAAAACTTTAGGTTTTTCTTACTTACACCACCTTCAATAATAATGCTAAATAGGTTTTACGTTGAGATCAATTGAAGACCGGGAGACCTTACTTCGTAAGTGTGTAAAAAGAACTCGGCATTGAAAAGTTGACGTAGTGCACTTTGAAATCAATCAAAATTACATCAAACTAGCAGAAAGCTAACATCCAAACTAAAACATCTCGCGTCGCATCCATCAAAGTCTCTTCTTTTCCCTTTCACGTTCGAATTCGGCATACCGCTCATGTTCCTCTTTGCTTCTCGCAAAATGCGTAAGACCGGTTCGAGGAAACTTTCTTTCCTGAATTGCGCCATTGCCCCGCGCGCTTCTAAGCCTGCGCCTGTAGCATTATTATCCTCTGATCGTCGGTGTAATTTGCCTTGGCGCCTGTGTGTACAGTCACGATGTGCGTGCCCGAGATCTACTGGGACGACTGTCTGCAAATGAAGGTGGACTCGTCGAAGAAGGGCATACCGATTTCCTGCATCTCGGGGCGCGATCGCTTCGAGTGCATCGACAAAGTCGGCCGCAAGGAGGCCGACATCGTCGCCGTTGACCCGGAGGACATGTACCTCGCGGCGAAGCACGAGCTAGCCTCCAGGGCTCAGTACAACATCGTCGAGCAGGTATTACGCGATTGTGAATTGCGCGCCGTTGATTGTAGCTGATGATGTGGGGTGCGTTGGGGGGATTCACGAGTGGCTCTTGGAGTCTCGCGATGCAAGTATTGAGGATCGTGAAATGTAATTATTTGATTTCCATGATATTAATTTCTTTAAACTTATATTTTTGTTTGTATTTGAATTGGTTTCTGAAGTCTCAGCTCATATAATTGTAAAATCTGTTTCTTTTCCTTTAATGAGCCAGAATTTTAGTACGTATTTATGTCGGATTAAGGGTAGACTGTCTTAGATCTTAAAAATGAACTCAAATGATTTATATATGATCTGATTTATTTAGTCCTCAATTCTCTGAATTAATAAGATCAAAGTTTTAACATATACGTTAAAGCGCCACATGTATTCGGATACTATGTTTAACAAATTTATTTGACACTTTCAAATAATCTTTATTATATGGATTCACTCAAAATAAACTTCAAGAAATTTTACATTTAAGTGTATTTTTTATAATATCAGCCATAAGAAAGATAAAAATTACATTTTAGCTATAAAATTGGTTTTGTTAGACTAATGTTTGTCTCAAATTTAATGTTTTAAAATCCTGTCAGTCCATTTATGTAAATACACTTATATCTAAATAGAATAAACAGAGAATACGTGAGCTAACTGGATAGAATAATTATTGCTTTAATTAAATATTGTAGATGATCGTACTACCGTATATCTTTTGCATAAACATTTTTGAGTTCGTACCTTAAAAGAAAAATTTTACTGCAGTATTAAATATTTATGTTCTTTTTTCAAGATTTAATGCCCTCCCAAAAGTTTTCATTTAATTTAATCGATTTAAGTATCTACTTATTTATGAAATTATTCTAGTTTCTGACTCGAAAATAAAACAAAATAGTGGACTAACTTATTTTCCGTTCCTTGCACATGTAAAATTATAACGAGTCTAACTACAAAATTTTTGCATTCGTGTTAAAAATTGTTTTTATATATTTATATATTCTCTGTCTGTATAAGGAAAACAACTCGTGATGAATTGTACAATATATTTGACTTTCCTCAAACAACTGTATATACCTCTACTGAAGCTGTGCCACGGTGAATTGGTCAATAATAGAACTTTGAAATATTATCATTACCTCAGTTTTCATAGTTACATTGAAAACAATATAAATTAAAAATCTCATTATTAATTTAGAGCGTGGTACAGCATTCAGTAAAGGAGTAAATTATTGTTTAAATTATTGTTTTTTCTACATAGACGGAAAAGTATGAGCAAAATAACCACAGGTGACCCTATTTCTTACACTTTTTGTGATATTCCAGGAATAATAATTACTCTCTTGATACTAGTATTTGAATGTGCAAATTTGAAGTCAAAATGAATAATTTAAAACCTTATATAACCATATACTCATCTCATCAGGAATCTGCGATCAGTATGTATAAATTGTTTAAGAATGATTGTCTAAAAGTAGAGCTTTTCGTGTCAAACTTTTGGCGATACCTATTTAAATGCACTGCAGAACATATCATAAGGCTAAAAAGTTTTTAAAGTGTTATAATGTATCAGCTAGAAAATGGTCCTTCAGTTTGGAAAGTCTAAATATTCCGATAGTTTCTGTTATATGTTCTCAAGAACATCTTAAAAGCGTTGCCAAATAAGCTAAAGAACAAACGCCCCATTTTCTGTCAATCACCCATAAACATAATTTTTCCTGTACAAAAATCTACGTAAAAATTGTACGCATAAAAATTGAATAGATAAAGAGATATAGGCATTCCATTCACAAAAGTCTTGCATAAAACACAATCCTCTTAATCGCACGCGACTACCTGCATCGTACATCCCTCGACTCATCGCCAAAATCTCCCGCATAAAATCCATCGCCCTCTCGCTCCTCACTCTCGCAGATCCGTACGAAGGAGGAGCCCGACGCGCACTACCGCTACAACGCGGTCGTGGTGGTCCACAAGAACCTGAAGATCGACAGTCCGAAGGGCCTGCGCGGCCTCAAGTCCTGCCACACGGGCATCGGTCGCAACGCCGGCTACAAGATACCCCTGACCAAGCTCTCGACCATGGGCATACTGCCCGATCTCAACAGTCCCGAGTACTCGGCGCGCGAGAACGAGCTGCGCGCACTCAGCTTCATCTTCAGCAAGGCTTGCTTGGTCGGCACCTGGTCGCCCGATCACGCCATCAATCAGAGGCTCAGTGAGTCTTGGCCTGTGGCCGTTGTATAGTGTTTATATTTGTTGATTTGTTGGTATGGGGAGGCAGGGAGATTGGTGTCTCGTGTCAGGGAGACGGATTTGATGAGGCTTTGAGAAGTGCTTTTTGGTTCCTAAAAAGTAGTTTGTGCTGATGGCCCTTTATTTGTAAGGTATAGGGGAGGATGGGGTATTGGCGGTAACCTAAACAAGAATGCATATTACTCCCGTTCTAAAATAGCTTTTCATACAGTGTAAATGATTAGGATAAAGTTAAAGTTATTTACTTTAAATATTTCTAATCAGTTTTGTTTATAATTAAAACGTATCAAAGATATAAAACCAAATAAAAACAATAGATTTGGCTGGAAATGCCCTGAAGCATGTGGTAACAACCGGCCAGCCTTCGTGCAATCGCAGTCACTATTAAAACATTACTTATATAGGTAAAACGTTTCTTTTAATTAATTACGTGAGCCTCAATATGACCAATCACACAATTATTTGTCGTTTAACAATGAAATATGTAGTCCAAAAGACACTGTTAAACAAGAAACACTTCAGCAAAGATGAACTATCAGAGAGCGCAAAACAACGCTTTACTAACCTCATGAATAACATGATGACCGGGATTACCTTAATTCTGCTTAATGATTTAAATAGAAATTATAAGAAAATCAAACAATTTATTTGATTTCTTCTTTACTAATTCATATTGTTAGAGTATTCAATTTGGTAAAGTAGCATGAAGAAACTGTATAAAGTTTAAATAGCATGCGTAAAAGCTTAGCTTATAGATCAGATTTCTTATAAGAAATGAACGCCTAAACATTATTTGCGCAGTATTAACTAATAAATCAGAACAGAATACTGTTTGAACATTAGATTGATAGTATGTTATGTTCCGTATGATATACTATTGGAATTATTATGTACAAATGTTTAAATTATTAAATATAAGGATGACCGGAATTAACAAGTGACCGGTATTACCCCGTTCTCCCCTAAACCATTGTACATAAAAAGTAGTATCTTCACTTCATAGTGTAGGCCTATGAGTTTTTACGCTAGAAAAGGTTTCATAGGTAAATAAAAAGGTAGACCGAAAGAGCTTTAATTTTAGATTTGTTTCGAATAAAAATATTAGTTTTTTTCTTCAAATGTGAAAAATACATCTAAATTCGAGGAATTTAACTCTTTTAAATATGTTTTTTTTTCATGCAATTTTCATCACTTTCTGTAATAGTTAATAACTTTGGTCCAGATTAATATTTTTGCACGAATCAATGCTGAAATTAAATACGCAACGAGCAATTAGTTTGCATTTTATACTTTCCTGCCTATTATCAAGAAAATTGGAAATTTTTTTTTCAAAATGAAATTAAAGCTCTTTTCATCTTTTTTTATTTATTTTGTGATCATTTTTTCTAGCGTAAAAACTTGCAGATAAAGTAAAATTGAGTTCAATTGGTTTATATCTCGAGAATAAGGGCCCAGTAGAACAAACTAAGGGTCCTACACTTCATTTCTAGGTGTTAGCAAACTACACCACTCAAAGCATCATCAAATATTGATTTCCTATTCTGTGGCACTCCTTTAGTAAGAGGCATTTCATAAATGGTATAGTCTCTACTATATAGGAAACTTCTGCAGAACAAACCTACAATGATTTCATAATTTGAATTTTCTTTTTATAAACGTTATACCTATATTATACCTAATGTAGATACCAAATTTGTATGCTACCATCGAGATAGTAGCACCCAAACCAACACTACAAAAATTTGTATTTACTATCAGAAAGATTCCATACTGAAAAAGCGATGAAACAAATTTAAGTAACACTAGGTTGTGAAATTAAGTAACCTCAAAAGTTTCTTAAAACAAGAAGCTTCTTTTACTGAATTTAAGTAAATTTCCTTTCTGAAAATAAGTAAAATTTATTTTCTTAATTTTAGAACATATTTATTCTTAATGTAAGTTAAATTTAATTCTGAAAATAAGTAATTAATATTTTTTTTAAATTTAGAACATTTTTGTTCTTAATTTAAGTAAATATTCATTCTGAAAATGAGTAATTTATATTTTCTTAAATTCAGGACGTATTTGTTCTCAATTTAAGTAATTTTTGTTTCTTGTCCACGAAGTAACTTTTTTTTTTCTTAAAATCAGTAAATTTTCTTTCTTTATTTAAGTAAAGAGCTTTCTTACTTTAATTATATTATTTTTTTTTAATTTAAGAGCATTACGATAAAGTGATAAAGTCTCGTTTGATATGTTTCTATACAAAAATTAATAAAAATTGTTAAATAACATTGTACATAATATTGTCAGATAAAGAAATTTAGCAAATTCAAAGAAACTATAATCAGAAATATCGTAAAATTCGCTCCTCTTATATGCGGCGTCTAAAATCTTCGAATCGCGGTAAAAAGGTTAGCTTGAGGTTACCGAAAGTCGCGTGACGTCGACTGCTCAAATGAAGCAACGGTTGTTCTTATTTTAAGTAAAGTTTTCTTAATTACAGTATACTAATTTCTTATTATCAGTACGACTATTTCTTACTTATTTTTTAAGAAATGCATTTTTTAAATTAAGAAACTGTTGTTCTTATTTTAAGAACACTCTTTTCTACAATTTTCTTTATAAGAAACACTAGTACTGAAATTAAGAAGATAGTTTCTTATAGTCAGCCATGGATTACTTATAATCAGTAATGGTTTGCTTATAATCAGTAGAGGTTTACTTATATCCAGTAATGGTTTTATTATAATAAGTGAAACGCAAATTTCGTATTGCTTACTTTAAGTAACATCAACTTTTCATATGCAACAACTTTAAGTAAAATTTTTTGTAGTTAGTCTATATTATCCTGCACTTTCTATAACCCCCCCACGATACAATGCTCAACCTCCCCGTTATCATCCAACAGAGGAGACCTACAGCAACCTGTGCGCCCTGTGCGAGCACCCCGAGATCTGCGACTATCCGGACGCGTACAGCGGCTACGAGGGTGCGCTGCGCTGCCTGGCCGAGAACGGCGGCGACGTCGCCTGGACCAAGCTCACCTACGTGCGTCGTTTCTTCGGCCTGGCCGGTGCCCAGCCAACCAACGACGCGGCCCACACCGAGTCCATCGCGAGCCCTGCCCCGGACTCGCCTAGTGCCCCGACCACGACAACGGGCAAGCCACCCGTCAAGGTCAATCCGAGCGAGTACCGGTACTTCTGCCCGGACGGCACGAAGCTGCCCATCGATGAGAAGACCAAGCCGTGCACCTGGGCCGACAGGCCCTGGCAGGGATACATGAGCAACGGAGGTGTGGCGGACATCGACGCCGTGCAGAAGGTACGAAGGGTTAAGAGGGTTTTTTTATGAAACTAAAGGTGGCTGGAAATTCAACGTTGCGCGTGTGGAATTAGAGGTAGTAATGATTTTAGCTCTAGGTCAGGCTTTAGCAGAGTCAGGATCAAACTGAGATTATTGGGCTTCGTTGTTAGATTATACCAATGCGAGCCACTAAAGTTCGTCAAAGTTTGTGACCCAATATACGTGTACACGCTTTATGAGTAATGCTCAAATATATAATATGTTCCCTAGTAAAAATGTTGAACTTTACCAAGCTTACGGAAAAAAATGACAAAACTGTGACCAACTTATCGCGAATGGAACAATCGGTAGAGTTCTAGGTAAAGTTTGAAAAATTTTGGCAAGTTTGGAAAAGCAAAGGATAGCAAAGGAGAAAAAGAGAGAAAAGCAAAGCAAATTGAAAATAGGGAAAACAAAGAAGCTTCGGGTACGCAGTATTTCTTTTTACCTCATTTTAGCAAAGTTAAGATGAAATTGACAAATATAGACAAGATTTGGGGAAAGAGAAGGGGATGATAAATATTAATCCTTTACATGCCCCTCCCTTCATTTTTTAAAATATTTTTTTTATCCAATTGTTACGTAGAAAATAATTGTATGCGTATGAAACAACAATAGTTTGCTCTCATATTTTCGACACGTCTTGTAACTTTGCCAAACCTTTCTAAGCATTGCTAAACTTTGCTTAAGTTTGCTAAAACCAGCAAATAAAAATAAATGAAATAGCTTTTATAAAAAATTTGTTGCTATTCGTTGTCTAGCTTTCATTATATGAAGATCATGAGATTCAAGTTTAATGAAATCCATTCAATATCACATTTAAGATAAAGTTACAGTAATTATTGATAAAAATATTTTTTAAAAACATTTTTTAAACAATTTTTATACATTTTAAAAATAATATCCAATGTTATTTTGACAAAAACAAATTCCAAAATGCATATTTCTATTATATAAAAGTGTCCTTGCGACGAAGTTTTTTACGGATCTGGATAACACTGGGTTCTACCATGCCAAAATCATGATTTAATCCCGTCCCTTCATTACCAAGGGAATCGATCCTCTTCCAACCAGATAAAATGAGTGGAATAATAAAATATTTTGAACCAACAAACATCCATATGCCTCGCAGGAACTGACACAACTGGGTAAATTGGGCGAGGACAAGAAAACCAGCTGGTGGCGCAACCTGATGCTGCTTAACGAGAAGACCCTGGCGGTGGCGACGTCGCCGATCGATCCCGCCCAGCATCTCAAGATCGCCAAGTACATGGACGTGGTGGAGCGGAACTTCGGCGCGCCCGAGCGCAACGCACGCTGGTGCGTCTACGACGCGAAGGCCCTGGACAAGTGTCGCGCCCTCTCCAAAGCTGCTTACTCGAGGTGCGAACTAACGAAATGAATACATTTGCATCGGAGCGAGTGGCGAAAAGTTACGGATAACGATTAAGATTGTTGATTCTCGTGGTTTAAAGCGATGGATATAGTTAGGACTGCTGAACAATAAATTGTTGTGATATTGTGATGATTTGAGATGATGTGAAGCAATTTTAAGCGGATGCGAAATGTCGTCTATGCTATGCCAGTTTTTGTCTTATTTTATAATTTTGTTTACAAAAATGATTTTTCTTTGCTGTCTAAGTTCACAGTGGGAATATCGAAATTTTCGAGAGATTTTATTATTAACCGAAGGGCACAAATGGGTTAAAAACTTTTTAACTTTATGTGGTACATTTTGGAGAACAAGTTTGGAGTGGATAAAAGAAACAATAAAATAATACACTCGCAATAGTTTGGCGTACACATTATCGAACGAATTTCGAAAAAATACTTAAACTTATAATAATATTAAAAAGGCATCTAAACCGTTTCAAAAATTCTTAATTCTTAATTTTATGCAATAACTCAGATTTTATTAGCGATAAATCGATGAATAAGTTATGAACCCGATTAACTTACTCTTATTAGTATTAAAATCTCTTAAATACATAATTAGAAATTATTAAACTGAATTCGAAAAGAATACTACATTGATTTATATTGAAAAGAGCATTTTTCTGAAATATCTCTTCAACAACAAGAAGACAATACATCATCTTACCAATCATACCGTTAATCGTACCTTATTCTCGCTCTGGGCGATTGACAATCGCATATTGATCCGCGGGTCTGTACAGAGACGCGAGGCCGAGGTTCGACTGCATCCAGCAGAAGGACGAGGACGCCTGCTTGAAGGCCCTGCAGGACGACGGCGCGGACCTGCTGATAATGAGCGGCGAGAAGGTCGAGGCGGCGATGAAGAAATACAACGTGAAGCCCATCGTCTCCGAGGCGTACGGGCCCGGATCGACGGAGTTCAGCGAGAGACCCGCCGTCGCGGTCATCAAGCGCGGCAGCTACATCAAGTCCTTGCGTGAGTACTACCGATACTTGAAAAATCATGTCTCATCTGATATATTGAGATATAACGTCTAGCAATATAGTATCGTGACGAAAGGAATTGTTTTTTAAATGTTAAAAATGTGGATGTACGTATGGAGGAAATTCATCTATGATTGGATAGTAACTAATATTGCACAGTAGCAGTTTTGAATACTTCTCAATAAAATATAGTAGATTAAATAAAAAAATATATATATATAGTATCAGCTTTGTAAGTACATAAAACTCGTTTTCAAAGATGCCTAGAAAGGTAGCTTCGGAGAGATCGATGCAAAGCGTAGAGAATCTACTTTTTTAGTAAGTAGCTGAATTATTGTTCTCTTTTTCTGTTTCATTTCGATCGAGAACCGTGTACGATATATTTAATAAGTTTAATGCTCCGTCCGCTACCTTTTTTTACAACCTTTGTCTGCTATCTGGGTCTTTTTTTGTCAAGGACTCTATTTTTATGGATACTCATTAAAAATCAAAAACAAATTTTCTTTTATGTTTTTTCTTCTTTTTATCTCGCATAAATTTGAGTGCGAAATTTCGTCTGGATCAAAAAGGACCCAGGTAGCGGATGGAGGGTTACTAGTATACGTTCACCCAATTTTGGACAAAAATACTGACTGTTCAATACCTATAATGTTGAATTTTTAAATTAATTTAAATATCAAAAATTCGTTAGTTATCTAAATATTATTTTATTACTTTGAATTATTTAATCAAGTCGGTCTTGGTAAAAATACTTTTTATAACACTTGCATTGAAAAGGCCTCTTTCGATACATGAAGAGTTCGTAGAAAATAGAGAAAATATTTTCTCCCGGCTGTGCATAGACGCTCGGATTTCTCCATTGGCTTCACATGCACAAAAGAGGCCTTACATGAACTTGTTAAAAATAATACGGTATGTAAGAGGGGGAGAAGGGTTTTATCCCCTTGTTGCATAATGTATATAATGGTTGTAAACCTTGGTCAAATAAATTTTTTTTAATCTAACTTTTATCATATAAAATAAATATTTTACGCCTGAAAATAAATATGTAATTTTGTGCGAATCTCGCCTAGATCTGATGTCCCATATCGATAGCATCAGATGTAATATGTACACTCTAGCAACCCATTACTCGCCGAAAACATAAATAATGTTGAATATGGCTACAAACGATTTTTATTACCTACAAAAGGAAATCCATACACCGTGTATATATCTACGCACCTAGAACTTTATAGCATTCTTTTAATTTCGTTTCGTAACGATACTTTTCAGCAAAAATATCACGTGACAATTCACCAAATTAATGATTCCTTGATTTCCAGAAATAATTATGCATAATTAAGTGTCAAAATTCACAGTTTTAATAATTGAATGAAATGTAAATGAATTGAATTTAATTAGATTAAATTTAATTTAAATTAATTTAAGTTAATTTAAGTAATTTAAGTTACTTAATTAAATTTAGAAAAAATAAATTTAATTTAGCTTACTGTTTAATGTACTCTTTATAACTACAAAACTGTAAATACATAATGAATTTTCCCGATACTAAAAATACCCGCCCAATCCTATTCACCAATAAAACGTCCACGATCATTTTTCCGACTTCACCTTGCTTATATACACGAGAACGCAGCATCCTCGAAAACGAGCTCAAACGAAGCGCGAAAAACACCATCTCATCTCCGACACGCCGGGAATCTCATAAACCATAGTATATAACCCTCGTACAAACGTTCACACGCTAATCCAATTCAATACACCCTGTACAAACGAAACAGGCCACCTGAAGGGCAAGAACTCGTGTCACAGCGGCTACAAGAGCGACTTCGCCGGCTGGATAGCCCCGGTGCACGCCATGAAGAACGTCCACCTGATCAATTCCGCGGACGACGTGGCGGAATTCTTCGTCAAGTCGTGCGTGCCCGGGGCGGATAGGGACTCGTCGCTCTGCGGCATCTGCATCGGCAATCTCGCGTCCAAGGACGAGAGCCTGGCCGAGGCCACCAAGTGCAGCTCCACCGAGGCGGAGGATTACAAGGGCGGACACGGAGCGCTCAAGTGAGTGGAGTAACTGTGAGATGGGAGTGCTTTTTTTATATAGCTTGTTGTCGAGCGAGAGATGGGGAGTTTTATTATGCGTTTTCGTGACTGGAGGCTTTCGCTGTGAATGGAATTTATCTGGCTTGTTGCGTGAGGGTTTTCTTTTTTTTTTCTTAGATGTTGGCGCGAAAATCGTGCCAAGTTTAACCCGATGGTGATGCTGAACCCTCCTGTTACCAGCAGAAACGGGGAACCACTTTTCTGGTTTAATTTTCAATTTTTACAGCGTATCTCTCCGAGGAGTTGTTGATTTTGATTGGGACAACAACATTTCAGAGAGATATTTCCTCAAAATTGAAAATTAAGTGAAAATAGTGAGTCCTCGTAATTGTCGGTGGAGGGTGGGTTTAGCATCACCGAGTTCCTCAAAAAGTTAAAAGAAATTATGGAAAAGTATTTACAAATTTGTTGTAACTTTTTTTAGAAGGATTTTTATAATTTTTGTTTCTTAGTTTACAAGTTTTCTCGTCTTCATATGTGACCAACAATTACTTTATCTCTCGTTTCGAAGTGGTCGAGTTGAAACTGATGGATATATTTAGAATACAAAATTTCAATTCGACTGTCGCGAACATGTTTCAAACTTTTCAATATCCACCGATATAAGTGCTCGAAGAAAAGCAAAAGGACAATCATAACCAACCATGTTACGTGTCTTTTCCAAAAATTTGAAACGCGTTCGTGTCAGTCGAATTGTACATACATAAGATGAGAAATGTTTTTATAGAAGTTGTCAAGACGGCATAGTGCGTTTCTTACACATAATAATTGTACACGTAATTATTGTGCACAATATTTCATTGGTCAAATATATCTATATATAATTTGACCAATGCTAAATTGTGTACAATAATTACGTGTATAATTCTTATGTGTAAGAAACGCGCTATGCCGTCAAGACAATCGCTATAATTATAAGATCTAAAAAAATGATAAATTCAAGAAATATAATTATTAAAAGAGATCAGGATAAATTCTGAGTTAGGGTAAAGTGAATTTTCTAGTTTTCTACAATGATTTAAAAATTTATTGCTTGAAAATCATTTTGCTCAAAGTTAACGAAACATTTAATCTGCGTTCATTGGTATACTGAGATAAAAAATATAATTTTTTTTACCAAAATGTAACTTTCTGAAATTTCTTTATTAAGTATTTATCTAATGCATTTAAATCTATTAATAAAAGTACATTCTTTGAAATTATATATTGGAAAGAATCGCATATTATACTGGCGACAAAATTAACAGAAGCTCACATTACTCCAGACCTAAAAAACAAGTGAAGAGGTTCTCTTTTTTTAACGATCATTTTATCTAATATATTGAGATACAGAATAAACAATGCTTACACAAAAAAAAAAGTATAACTTAAAGAATGTACGAAAATAATTTCCGACTAACCCTCCAGAATCAATTTACCTAGATCTCCCTTACAAATAATTACCTACATCTACATGTATACATCTGCATTCCAGATGTCTCCTGGACGACAAGGGCCACGTAGCATTCATCCCCTTGAGTGCTCTCAAACAAGGTAAGACCCCCCAAACACACAAAAACACCCCTACGATCCAAAACATACCCACATCTTCCACACACTAACAATAACAAAAATGCAAAATTCTCCCCTTAAGAAAACACGACGAAGAGCTCGGACTTCAATCTGGTCTGTCCGAACGGCGGCATCGCCCGGGTCGACGACTGGCAGCGCTGTCACTTCGGCCTCGAGCCGCCCCGCGTCGTCGTCAGCTTCGCCGGCAAGTCGGCCAACGCCCTCGAGGAGCTGACCCACGGCGTCCTCGCCGCGAGCAGCCTCTTCGCCAAGCATCCCGATCTCTTTCGGCTGTTCGGCAGCTGGGCCGGCAGGTCCAACGTCCTCTTCAAGGTGTGTATTACACGCGTTAGGTGGGGGAATGCGGCGATCAGTGTTTTCAGAATAATTCGTGCCATCGAGATATGGTGCATTATAGAATGCGTGTAGTTAGAAATCGGGCACGTGGGATTAAAGTGGGTTATAATCTCCTGAAGACTATGTTTTTTTACTTTTTAAAATGTTAACGGGAATTTTGGGATTTGAGAGACAAGATCCCGTTTCAAATGTTTCAATCTCATATTTGTTTTTGACTCCTGTATATATTCTGAAGTGTAAATGAAGAAAGTGGGTATCTGCATTTGAAGTGAATCCCAGACACTTGATAAAATTCATTTTAATTTGGATTTATTTGAGTAGATTTTATTGAAAAAATATCTATCCTTTTCCTAAAAACATGAACTATATATCTAGTCATTTATGTAAAAGAAAAATAATGTTTCAAATCATTTTTATGCGAAATTATTTATATGGTTCGAATCTTTCTGCGAAGTGCAGATAACGATTATAAATGTTTTGAACATAATGCGACCTTATAAGGCAGAATGTGATTTTTTGAACTATCAGAAACTTGCGGTACATCGAGGAAACAGTTTTGAATAGCAGAAAAGTATTTTCTTTATATTTTAATAAAATACAATTAAATTTATCTCGAAACACTAGGAACTACCGAACGTTTAGAACCAAAATGGAATAAGTACATTTTGAAAATTTTGAAAATGCTCATAACCATTTTACCATTTATGACTTATCAAATAAAAATTTTATTTATTTAAATGGAGTAATAAATTAGTTTTTTAATAAATATTATTGACAATAATTAAATAAATCAAGTTGTTATTTGATATATCTCGAGTTTTAAAATGATAAAGAGCATTTCAAAAATTTTCAAACTGCATGTACTACGGTTCTGACCGGTCTAATTGATGAATGATTTATTTTAACAATAAAACAGATTAACAATTTTATAATAAATTTAAAGGTGATTAGATTTTCTTAATATAATAAAATCATACATTCAATTATATTTAATTAATAATATATGTTCTACCACCTGACGAAAATATAAAAGTATAATAATGAACATAAAATTTAATGGATCGACCAAATATTTATTATAGTTTATAATTAATATAATACTTCGAAATTCGTTCATGAATTTCGCATAATTACACAATTTTTTAAAGATTTATAAATAAAAATAGAATTTATTTTAGTTTATCAGCCTTTTTCTGTATACCAATAAGATATTTCTATACGTGATACATTCTAGTTTCGGTTGCAAGCATAACCATTAAATTACGACCTATTTGTATAATTTTATCAATAAATATAAATTGATTCTTTCCTTCTTTCAGGATGAAACGAGAAATCTAATATCCGTCGATAATTCGTGGAATCACTGGAAGCAATGGGCCACAATTCAGCGAGAATACGAATATTAATCGCGCCACCGCGTGTTTTTTCGTAACACGCGAGGCTGACATGCATCTTTTTCTACCTTCGACGAATCTCATTGCACAATAAAGTCTGATAAATAAAATCTTACATTCATAATTTATTCGTAATGATTTTTTTTTTAATTCGATCTTAAAGGTAAACCAATTGTTGTGCTATCTCCTCTTTTTTCATGCTTGGCATGAATTGACAGAATTTAATATTTATTTATAGAGGCGCAGAGCAACTGTTATTGCGAAAGTAATTAATTCTACGTAACTTTTAAAATAAAGCAAGCAACAAAATCGAAAACAATAACAGATTCTGGACGTTTGACCTTTAAGTCGAAATTGCCGATACTCATGTATATGTACACATTGTATAAAAAAGTTGTGTATGCCATTATGCTTATGATAATTTAGCAGTAACTGCCATAATTGTAGATCTATTAAAAAAGGATCGGTTGAGCTGAATAATTAGGATCCCTGATTCTCTGCACAAAGAGCTCAGAAATCCTCGTTATCATGAAGTTCGCGACCGACCCGTATCGCTTCGTATTGTATTTCTTATAAACGATAAAAAAATCCGTTTTGCATTCCTTCGACAGCATGACTTTCTGTAATAACTGATTTCTTATGTGATTCATTTGAAAATCCGACAAACTGAAACATAATGATATTTGATAAAATAAAACCTGCTAAAACACTGCATACTATCTACATTCGATTTGATGAAATAAACTTTTCTCACCGATATTTCTCAATTATAGGATTGGCCATAAACACTCGATTTCGCCAATGAGACCACTGCGGAGTACTTAAATTTTCAGCGCTTGTCATTATTAGTACAAGAGCGATTTCAGCGCTGATCGCCGCCAAATGCACCGCCGAAATGCTCAGCATCTTGTCGTGCAGCAATGACAAATCGATCTATAAATACAAATTTATTTATTGAATTTTCTCTTTTAAGAAATCATAGTAACTGTCCAGAGAAAACAATATTCATATCGTACCAAGTAACTACCGCAATAGTACAGCTCTTGCACTTGATTAGAGCTTAGCTCACGAACTTCTTCAATCATAACGGTATATAAAGCCAGCATGGAAAATGGCTCGGCAAAAGATATCTCAAAATTCAACGACATCAGAACTTTTCTTTCACATTGGATTAAGGGTGTCTTGTCCCCCTGGAAAACCGTGCCAGCCAATTCAATTATCGTTGAAGCCTTTAAATAAAAAATACAATAATTAACGAGTGTTCAGTTTTCTTATAAGATTTCTTTTACTTCTTTTTTAAGGGGGTGTAAATACCATAATGTTAAATTTTCAAGAGATTTTGTTATTATCTGCAGGACAAAAATGCATTAAAAAACGTTATTATTTCTTCCTAAAGTTAATCTTGAAATATCTTAAATAAATATAGATTCGGCCTGCATAACATAGTATTTTTTACGACATATTGTCTAAAACCGTAACAGAATATTACAAAAGTGAAAAGCCAGTAATATAAAAGCAGGTCAATACTTCGTATGTCCTTAAAAAATATGCAAGTTCAAAAATAACAATACCTCTGGTATATCGTCGGTAACCAAATCTTTTTTCAATGCAATCCAAAGTGCCGCCAGTGCTGCTACCTGCAATTCGTTGAGGCTCACATCGACCGCATCTATGTAAGCATCGAATATTTTGACAGCCTGATACAATATGAACGACGGATACTTATAATACGTCTGAAATCCAAATGTTTTAATAAATTGCTACACATCGTCACTGATAAATAAAAGGAAATATTGATAAAACTGAAAGTTAATCTTACAGTGGCTTTAATCAGGTACTTGACGACCAATGCTCTCTGATCCGCGGTGACGCCCTTCGTTAAAAAACTCGGCGACAGCACCTTCCTCTCGTTGATCTCCATCTGAAATCTCACGTACTCGCACATGTAGTCGAGGTTGTAAGCCAGCTCGAGCGACAGCACATCGTAAGCCGCTTTGTGCGTCTTCTTCGTGACGGGTGCCCACTTGTGATTCTCTTTGATCTGAAGGTAAACGGAATGTTTAAATGCACGACAGCAGGATTATTAATTAGTAGTCATTTATAAGGGTATTTTCAATTTTCTTGCTCACGTTAGAGAAAGAAAGCAGACGACGAATCTAGTGAAGTTTTGATATGTCATCTGATTTTAATAATCACTTGTTATATTGATTAAAAATCATTATTAATTTTAATTTGTTCAAATCTACGTACTTGGATATTTGCAACATTTTTTGAAAACTTCTTTTGTAACAATATTTTTAAGCGATATATCAGATGATATATCTTCTCAAAAATTTGGTGATGCGCAACCTGATTTTTTACCTGATTTATCGATTGATTTTTTTCATAGATACCTTAAACACGTTTGGTTTGGGAATAAGCGAAATGTCCTTTGGAGACACTTTTGCGGAGCTCGTTCTTCTGACCGATAATTTTGCATTGTTTTCTCTGTTCTGAATCGGGATCGAGTTAGTTTTTACATTCTCACGTAGACACGTCGATTTGAGCTGTAAAAATAAATCGGCAAATTAATTTTTTATTAAGTGTCATCGCGATTCAAAAAATTATCTTAGAACACTCACGGATGACTTATCAGCTGCGGTTGATTTAAAATATATGATTTTTCCAGTTGATTCGTCTTCCTTATTGTTCCTTGATTCATCGTAAATCGAAAAACGCGTCCTCACGAATGGCTTGGGTCCGCTCGTGTCATTCGTGGTGTTATTCCGCCTTTTTGGAATGTCTCCTTGATTAAACGTATCGATCTCTGAAATTAAAAGAGGAAGTTTTTATTTTATTAAACTTTTAAAAATATGTTCTATATTTTCAAAATATTGAGTTACGAAGTAAACCGATTATAAGTTCTAAAAATATACATGTAAATACAGTAAATCGTAAGACTTCTTTTTAACATTCTGACTATCTTCCGATCTTAAAACACAAATGTTGCAATTGAACGGAAGTGTTGATTTTAGCGCCGACGCAAAAATTGTAATTTATATTTTTAAAAATGAACTAAATGATGATTTTTTATTCAATAATTTAATAAACATTTGATCATAACATTATTTTTTTTTTCAATTTCAATATCAAAAAATGAATTAATTATTTTGTTTTTTAGAGCGTTTTTCTAAATCGATTTTACTACTGATTAATAATATTTAAAAATGCTTAAAACGTTGTGTTTCTTTAACTATCATTAAAAAATATAAAATGCTGTACAATGAAAATTTCCCTGTGCAATATATATTAAGTATCTGAAAAAATAAATAATTTAATTTCTAATTAACTTATAACTGATTGCACATTTATATATACTTCATAATTTACTATACACAATATACTATAGACAATACTTCTCATTACATTAATTATACAAAGTTTTCACTAAAAAACATCACCATTTGTCCATTTAAAAGAATATCGCAAGTTTCATTTTAGAATTGAAAACACACACGATCCCCCAACCAAATCTGTAACTTCAAGGCATCGCGTATACGAAAAATAAAAATTCACTACCACCTAAAGCACCACATTACATTCCCTCACAAAACCGCGCCGACTTCCCGTTCAACTTTTCATTCACCTCTCATCCCACACACACACACACCCAAATCCCCCATTCAAAACAAAAAATCCATCCCTCCAAACTCCACGCTCCCATCCAAAACAAACGACGAAACACGCGCAATACGTATCCATTTAAAGAGAAACCTTGCAGGCCCTTGGGCCGCGTCTGCTCGCACGCCGGGTCCGCGTTGTACTTCTTGGGCCGAGAGCCGCAGGCGAGCGAGGTCGTCTCCGGCGCCGGGTTCGGCGAGTAGTTGAGCTTGCGCGAGATGTTCGCGCCGGCCGGCACCGGCATCTTGTTCGCCTGCTGCTCGGCGGCGACGTTCTCCTTGCCCGTTGCGACGGTGCAGACGCCACCGATGCTGTGGTACTTGCGCTGGGCCGAGTGCTTGGGCTGGGAGCGCGGCTGCCGCTTCAGCGAGGCCTCCAAGTTCGATCGGTTCATCCTGCTGGCCACTTGGATCTGCGAGTACAAGAGAGAGTGAGAGAGAGAGAGAGTGTGTGTGTTTTTGTTGTTCGAGGCGTCCTTGGGGTAGAGGAAGAGGATTCGGTGTCGACGAGAATTTCAAAGTAACTTTTTAATGGTGATTGTTTTTCCATCGATTTTTCTGTATTTGGGAAGCGTTGTTTTCGTGGTGTTCTGGAAATCTGGGTAGTTTGGACTTATCACGATTGCGAATTGATTTATATCTACTTGGTATTATTTCTGATCAATGACTGTTTTATAGGAAAATTGTTCTGTTTAAACAATAATATTTTTTTTTTAAGTTTCAAAAAATATTCTATATTATATTGAAAATTTTTTTTCACTTACATGAATTATTGATAAAAGTAGAGTAATACATGATTGACTGGCAAGACATTTCTTTGTAATTATTCATTAAAGATACAAAATTAAATGCATATTTACTATTTTAATTTATTGAAGTAATTATTTATTTATAAAAAAGCATAATAGTCTAACTCTTTATAAAATTTTAGTTATGCACAATTGATTGACAATTAAATGTTTTATTCTTTTAATAAAAATACAAAACAACTTAAATTTGATTGAGTTTTAAACTTGTTAAAGAATCGATACTTATATTTATTTTTAAAATGTAATTGCTTAAAAACAATCAAAACTGTTTGCTCCGAAAAAACAGTAAGAAATGCAATAAAATCGCCTAATTATTTATAAAAGTACAGTATTACAAACTCGATTGGCAATTATTGTTTTAAAATATTCAATAAAAGACAAAACAAATAAAGCGTGGGCTATTTAAATTTTTTAAGAAATCGTTATTAATATTTTTATCTAATTCTTTTAACATATCAGAAAAACTTTGCTCCAAAATAAAAAGATCATATAGCCGTAGAAACTTCACTAATACAAAATTGATTAACAAGTAATCCGACAAATCATTCAATAAAAAAACAAAACACATTGATGATTTAAATATTTCAAGAAATCGTTACTTATACACTCATCATAACATACGATTCCTCAAAAATCAAAAATTTGCTCCGAAAATAGAAATACCAATAACAAAAACAATCTGACAATCGTCCAATTGCACACCACTACAAAAACCTTCCAACAACCCACTTGATCACTCGAACCGCAAAACCAAATAACATCCTCGTGGCACGGGCTTTTAACGCCCACACTCCGCGAACCTCAACCAATGCCTACCTTTCGCAACAAATTTCAATCGAGAACAACTATATAGATCGCACATGCGGCGCGCGGAGAAAACGGAGCAGCAGCAGCAGCAGCAAGCGTCGCTTGCGAGGAGCTCGCCGAGACTGGCCCGTCCGCGTTGCTCCGAAAATTTCTCTCCCCGAAAAGCGGTAGGTACAGGTCCTATGTATGTAGGCAGCCAGCAGACGATCGTCGTCGTATATCGCTCCTGAATCGACAGCAGGATCGCACACATCTCACACTGACGGAGGGGGGCAAATGAGACGCGCAGCGCGAAAGCGCGGTACTATAGGTAAACACGAGCGCGCGCGAAAGAGCTTTGTTTTGATGTAAGGGAAGAGCTGTAAGTGTATAGGTGTAAGTCATTCGCGCTTGTGTACACGTACAGAGCGGACAATCTCGTGTAAGCGTAGTTAGGCATGTGATTAGAAGGCCGATTAATGAATGTGCCGTGGAAAATTTTTCGAACTAGCGTTGATTTAATGATTGCGAGAAGAATGAGCATGGGTATTGCATAGAGAATGGGTGGAATAATGTTTGTAAAAGGAAAAATTGAAGTTTGATTATTGATTTAGTTAGAGAATCGGTATTGTATTAAAAAATTAGAAGAATGATTTCTAGGAACTTATGCATATAGCTAAAATTAAAAAAAATTTAATTGAATTATAAAATTTTAGTGAAATGTGTAAACTAATGATTTAATTTTGTTTTACGAGTTTAAAGTAAAATAATAGTAAAATATCAATAAATAATTGCATGATATTTCATAACGCTACAAAAAGACATGCATAGAATGATTTTGAAAAAATAAATTTGACAAATACAAAGAATTTGTAACAGCAATTTTTATTTCGCGAAAGATTTTTGTGTACGCAATTTTCTTTCTAATAAAATTTTGAAATTATTTTGGAATTTCGAGTAAAAAATTTTTTCAAATAGAAGCAACATACTCCCAAGAAAACATCCACCCAATATTAACAATAGCAACGGCAAAACGTCGACGATTTCCACGGAAGTCCAGTGGTCGTTTAACTATGAAAATAAAATTGAATTCAATATTAAGTAATTTAACATATTGTAAATTTGATTAAATGTATATACGTTTGTTTTTAATACACTGTTAAAAATTAAGTTAACCAACCTTGGCATGTTGTATCACTAGCTCAGTAGCAATAACCCTCTGTAAAACGCCACTATCTCTCATCAGCAAAATACTAACAACAAATTTAGTATTAGTATTATCAGTATATCGCTCTTAGTAATAAAGTTTACGATGATGGCACAATTACGGAATGCAATATAATATCTATAAAAGTAAATGTTGAATCTATTGCATAGTAAGTGAATTTTCTAATTAGATAGTTATCCTCTTGAATTATTGTATCTTCATGCATTTTCATAAATAAAGTAAATGTATTGAGAGTTTAAATTCAGCATGCGCCCTCTGATTTTGTATATTAATTCCCATCGGCCATTTTCAATATATATAGATATAGTATCCCGTGTTAAATTATTAAACATGGCGGGTGGGAATATACATTTTCACTAGCGTGGCCACTCCCGAGGTGGTAGTTTCCTTTGCCAATACGTAAAAACCTTTAAACACTATATTTATCTAAATACAGTTAGATAGTACATAAATTGAGCAAATGAAAAATGTTACACCTATTAAGAAGACGACTATCGTCTTATAGAAATATAAAAATCTGACAATTTTTCTTTTCAACTTATTATAACTAAATACAGTAATATTATATGTACTTAATTACAATGATAGTGAAATGCTTAGACAAATATGTTCAAAGTCTATTCTATAGATTATTATATATATATTATATTTTTCAAAAATAAACAAAGTAGACCCTAAAAAATTCAAAGTCGTATACTATTCGGAGATCATTCAAAAATATAACGCCCTTCTTCTCTCCTGAAATAACAACTAAAAAATATAAATAACTTATATAGTTCCTAAATTAACCGCAGATATCATAAAGATCCTATTATCAAAAATACCCCCCATCAAAAAATGTCAATGCCCCAATTCTCCCCTCGATAATCCCCCTATCTTGCGAAAATAATCGCTCATCCGCGTACAATGTACATACTAACTTGCTGTTGATGATTCCGCGAAAGGGACTGCGCGGCGGCACGGCCATCGCCATGGTCGTCTGCATGATCACGTCGAGGGGCTCGAGGATGCAGGGCACCTGGTGCTCGAGTATCGCGAACATGCTGTCCGTCACCATGAACGCGTACTTGTCCTTCGAGCAGACGAAATTCAGGCCCTCGAGATAGTTGCGCGGCAGATTCTCAACGTCGTCCAGGATCTCCAGGAACATACGCTGCAGAACTCTGTCGGACGTGTTCTGCGATAGATTCAAAAATAAGAAAAATACAGAATTTAACCCTAGATTTTGCACTGTTAGTTGTGAAAATTGTTGATACTTTGCGAGTCATTATTTTAAAATAAAAAATGTTAATAGATTGTAGTATATGTATTTTTTTTGGTATCCTTACGTAGTACATTTTTACATACAAATGCAAAAAAATCAAGAAAATGTAAAAATAAGCGACAGTATCTACTATTTATGAAATTTTTTAACATTATTTTCAATGAAAATTATGAGCTTTAAACCTTAATAACTCGAGAACATGAAAAGTGAACTTAAATCGTTTTTTCGGGACCTCACAGATATATCATGTGATGTTAAATACATAAAGTTTTATTAATTTATAATCAGCATTATAATATCAGAATATACGTCTTTGAAATGTATTTTCTGAAACTAGCAGTATATGTATAACACACTTAGTGCGCTTCTTTTTATTTCATTGGTCAAACTATCGATAAAAATACATTAATACACTTTTGACACAGATGATAAATACAGTACCTAACAACATTTTTATAGTGCATTTAGAGTTTAAAACTAGAGTTATAATAGAGCATACATATAGACATTATGTTCCTTTATTATTTATTTTTCAATAAGTTCTGTAAAAGCGAATCTGCATTTTTCAATGTCTTTTGTCATGCATATTAATTGTGAAAATAATAAATTAAAACATTTTTTCTATACATATTTTTCAATAAAATATATTAATAACAATATGGCACCAAATTATAGAATTTTTTTTATCACACGCAAAAAAAAAGAAATTTTGAGAATAAATTGTTACCTGAAAAAAGCTGTAATCAGCTGAGTCACGAATGACTCCAAATTTGTATGAGCCGTCTTCTAAGAGACCTTCCATTGACGTAAACGGCATTATAAAAACTTTAACGGCTAGAAAGCTGATAAGAGCTGCCGAATAAGCTGCCAAAATTATTACACCAGTAATGTGAACGACCAAATTGATAATTTTTATTGGATCAATTGTAACAGATTCGTGCCCTGCAAAACAATGAATAATTCTATCCCGATTCATCGATATTAATAAAGTGCTATAATCAATAAAACTTATAAGGACCTTGCGCGCAAATTGCACCGAATACGTGAAAGAACGTTTCGCTGAAACTCGTGTTAATTTCCACCTGGTTGATTAACTTCTGTGACGGAGAAATATTAAAACAAATCACTATAAACCCGCTAGAGATTATCATTATCACCAGCAGGGATAGCCAAATTCCGCCGTAAAACGGATCGGAATAAGCCGTCCACTTCACCGCCGCGTAATACGGTCTTTTGATAAAAGTTCGACATCTGAAACGACAGTAGAAGTTTTAGAAGGTAATTTCACTCTTACATCGTATAAAATTAATTTTTTTTTCTGTCATACCAAAAGGATGCCTATATTTTACTTATAATTAAAGATTTTTCTATTTACTAATATATGTTTTGAAAATACAAAATTTGTTTTCATAGTTTTTAATGCTTATTTGCGTCACTAAAATATACTTTTTAAATAACAAAAAAAAAAGACCGAAATCGGAAAGAATATTGAAGAAACCAAGTATCTAAAAAAAACAAACTAAAAAGACGTGTAATTACTAAGTTCTTTCAAGTGCATAATATTATTGTAGGGACAAACAAGTTAACATAAACAATTATTCTTTGTATTCTCAAAATATGCAATTTAATAAGTAGTTCAAACTTAGTAAAAACATTCTTTTTGTAACGAAATAAAATGCCAACCTCGTCGAGAAGACCGGAGTCGTGAATTCCACGGCCTCGAGTCTGTCGGCGGTCATCAGGAGTTCGGTGGCGGCGAGATCGGTCTCGTTCCTGACGAGCATACCCACAGCTCCGCTCCACGAGCCGTTCGGCATCATCGAGCCCCAAGAATCGCACTCCGAGTAAACTACGCTGCGAGAAAAGCGACAGTTATATCAGTGGATTTGCGAGCTCGAAAACGACATATGTCGGTGATCTTCAAAAAGTTGTGAAATTCATGCATGGTACATCCCGCTTTTAAATAGGTACCGTCTTGTAGATACAAAACTACACTTTTACACAGTGAAATCTCAGTTATTTTTAGGAATTGTATGAGAAAAAATTGAATGAGATAGGTAGATACGTGATACTTTATAAAAATTTGTTAAGAATTTACTTTTTAAAAAATGATAAAAATTGTCAAAATATTTTAAGATTGATTATAATGTATATTAAATTTCACTTAAAGAGTATCCCGAAGTTTTTAGTTTCCACGGTCACACAATGATTTAATAACACATAGCTATTTTTATTGTTTCCGAACATTGAGACTGATACAATTATACTGATAATAATCATAGGTGAAATAATTCGTAAACACCCTACAGTTATAGAATAATGATCGATTACATGATTCTTATAGTTAAAGTAACGAATCTTTTTATTTAAATATATGAAAAGCAATGAACATGTGTCCGATTATTGAGCTTAAATATCCGAGTATTGGTACATTTACATTTACCTCATTTAAAAGCTTTAGCCACATATTGATCTAAGTGTATGTACTAAAATTAAAAACATAATATTAAACATAATAAGTAAACTTGAAGTGCATTTGTAAACAAGCCATTTTTAAAATACCTCTGGGATGGAGAGGTATTCTATACTTATCATTCTTTTGAAAGGCTATATTTAATATTTCATGAAAAAACTATTAACTGTATTAACGAAGAATAACATTCAGATAAACGGAGATCTCTATTTCTCTGAAATTTGTTAGTTCAAATTTTACAATTTTTTGAAAATTACCTATATACATAGTACTGCTTCAGTACGATATCACATCTTTCATTTATTTTATTCTAACAACATATTCAATCAACTTCACTTTATTGTTTTTAGAACATAAACTAACCTTTGATTCTTATGTTTACAAAAAATATATAAAGCTTTTCTACTTATTACATCTGCATGAAATGCTTCGTAGAATAGTATTAACTGTTAATGACGCACTACGTCCGAGATTTACTTTACAAAAGCATCGCTTTTATTCCGAACGAAGAAGACGCAAAGGTGATGGTACCAAAACTGAGATATTCGATGAACGAGCTGCAGCTTCGCAAGAAGAATATTTTCGCAAAGAAACTGCTCGCCAGTTAGAATTAATCAAGGAAAAGTTACGCAAAGATAAGAAAGAGCTAGAAAATAAACTTAAAAATTTAGAGGATAAAAAGTCAGGAAATGAAGCGACAAAAAAACAATCGTGAATTCATCCAAACATAAGTAAGTTAATTAAATATTTAATTTATTTAATTTATTTTATAAAAATATTAAAAATAATGTTTTAATAATTTCCAGAGTAAAAAAATTAGAAAATTAAAATTAAAGGTAGAAGAATAGTATTTAATATCAAGGAAATGTTTTTATAATTTTTACTTACCTGCAGTTCATATTTTCCTCCAGTATTTGTACAACTGTACCGAAAAATCCTTTAATGCCTGTCATTTTCCCAGAATCGTCACGTTTAATTAACGAAACTGGTGGGTCCTAAGATACAACAAATCATTCCACTCATATATGATAGAAATACTATGCTTATCTAAATTCTTATGTAAAGTACAAAAACTACAAATAAAATAGAATATTCTCTAAATGTTGCCAATTTATCACCTAAAAAATACCTCGACCGCGGTTACTCTGATCAACTGTCCGCGAAGATCGCTTCTTCGTTGATAAAGCGCCCATCTGGTTATCTTCAATCCATCCTCTTCGTTCCAGGTACCGTAGACGTCCGTTATTAACTCTCGACCCTTGGCAATGTTGTAGACCTCCGTAAGCGTGTAAGTCTGGGTATTCTTATGCTTCTTCACGACCAGGAAGATACAGTCCAGAGGAACGTAAATTTCCGAGAAGAAATCTACGATGTTCGTTTCTTCGCGAAAAAAGACCACCCAGTTTATGTAAGCCATCGAGATCCACGGTGCGATTTCCTACGAATCACAATTGTAAAAATCTTTTTCTGTTGCGTTATTTTAATTAAAGTTAAGAGTAATCGACGCGTAAAGCCAATATTTACTCTAGAAAATTCAACCCTCATATCTTCGGAATCGTTTATCAGGATGAATAAAGGCCTTTTCAGGTTAAAATAACTGTCTCCTATCTGCAAATAAAATACAAGAAGGATATCTGTAGATATCCTTGATTTTTGCCCTGAGTATAGCTTATCTGTAGACTGTACTATACACTTTTTTGAAGAGTATAATATACAACAGAATTATTTATTGTAAAATTGTTTTGCACAAAATATTACTTTTATTCGCATGTAGAAGAAAGTAGTTATACACAATGGATAGCCTTAATTATATTTGCCAAATAGAATAACGAAAATTATTAAAATATGAAGAGTTAATAATTTTATATGCAGATATATAATATAGCACAATAATATGACTACTAATATTTATAGCACGTCAGTATCCATTGTGCAAAACTCACCCCTAACTCTTTGAAAGAATCGGCTCATATTTTCCGTCTAGCCAAACTCATGCCTTATCTACTTGAGAAATTAGCTCTGTCCTAGTAAGTCAAACTATGGCAATTGAAAACCCATGAAAATATTCAGCTATAAAGCTGAGAAATAGTTTAGCTGGTTATTGTTTTTCAATGTCTATTCAAGCATAATAATCTCTGTTTTATTGTTACGCAGCTGTTCATAACAGCCAAAAAGAAAATTTCGAGATACATAACTAAAAATTTAAGTTAATAAACATGATAAATTCTTACCATTTCTTTAAACGTTTTAATCGCATAAGCAAATGAACGTACATGAAGTCTACTCATGTAAAGAGGAATCGACATAAGCTGTTCAGCTTCATAAAGACCTTTAAAAAGTAAATTTTATATATTTGTTGATTGGTTGTATCTTCTAAACAGCAGAATATCATCATATCCTTTGGGAAACAGATTTTGAGAAGGCTTTGAGAGAGATTTTTAATGTCGAGATGCGGACTATAACATCAAAAATATATATTTAATTCATGTAAAGATTAAATCTTAATAGTTACAACTCGGTACCTACTCACACTATGAATCTCTACAATTGATCAAATAAAAAACAACCTCCAATTAAAAGCAAATTAAACCTTGACGGTCACTCGGTGTATCATATATATCCAAATAAATACATTGTTCGAAACGCATACCATGGCTGTAATTTTTTTTGTACTATTATATCTCTAGAGTATAACTTTAAAATGTTTTAAAAATATACTCTTAAAAATATAATCTTAAAAATAATGACTTTATAAGAGAAAAAAGTAATTTTTACGAATTTTTGAATTCGCGATTTCTTTTCAAAGCTTTAAAATTAACTTAGGTGAGTGTTTAAAGAATATGCAGTAACTTTCATTTTAACTTTCAAAGATACGACGATAATTTTTCGCAATAAAATAAGCAAAAAATTAACATTGTATATGCGCTCGATAATATCGAAAGAGTCTACTTTTATAGTTTATTAAAAACACTAGCTCGTGCGATAAAATCGTATACATTTATTGTTGTTTTATACAAATTTACTGAGGCGTGACCATTAAGGGTTAAAGCTTTTTTCGTCTTCAACTTGTATTTCAAAGTTATTCGTACACTCGACGTTATGAATATCTAGTCGAACTTTTGAATTTTTTGTAGATGCCTCAACTTCATTGGATCAAAGGCTCGTTCTCGCTAATTGGAGGATTACAAGGAATTCAAACAAATTCGACCAGATATTTTTTACGTCGAGTGTTCAATAAATAATTGTCGAGTATAACTATTATTGGAAGTGCTAAAACAAGTGCTAAAGGTTTAGTCATAAGCTATAGATTATATTAACGTAGCCTATGATAAAGTTTCAAAAGTGTATGTTTGAGCAAAGTATGAAAAATAGGGTGGCCAAAGCTACCCCACTTAGAGGGGTGATTGAGCAACTGTTTTATTTCTGTATACCTCATCTTTTATTTTGAAGCACCTGTAGTCAATAACAAGTTTATTTTATTTATAATAAGATGATATGATAATAAATAATCATTCAAAAATGAATATACGAAAACCAAAAATGGCGGAATTGATCTTTTACATGCGCCAACAGAGAAAAGTTTTTGAGATTGAAAATTTGGTCAAATTTTTGTCTACATAGAGAAATTAAAAAATCAAATTTAGATATTTTTGTGTTCCCGGAAACAACGACTTAAGTCCACTTTTCATGTTTTTGAGCTATTCAGGTTTAAAGTTTGTAATTTCCATTTAAACTAATGTTAAATAAATTCATAAATATTTAATAGGGTTACTTATTTTTACGTTTACTTGATTTATTTCAGTTTTTTTCAAAAAAAGTGGTCATAAGTAATTTTTTTGGTTCGCCACAGATATATTTAATGATTTGTGAATTATTTTGGATCTGTAAAGAGTGTATGCTTCAATTCAAAGTAACCTTGATTGCTTCAAACCACATAGTGTCGGTAGTATTAGGTATATGGGCCACAAAACTTTTAACTTCGGTAATGAGTTTCTTTTATTTATTTTACGAGCACAAGCTTCTCCTCTTACATACATATTATGATGTCCTCTAGAAAGAATAATCTACTCTCGTAATTTTTAGGTTATATGAAATCTATCATTAGACAATAATAGCCATTTTTTAACGATTTTTGTCAAAATTGCCAGTTTTTGGTTTAAAAAACGTTTTATAAATAATCTAATTTCTACGAGGGTAATCTTTAATGCATGTTAATAACAGTTTTTAATAGTTTAACGTAAATTTCTTCAACATTTAAAAAAAAATTTGTTTTCTCTTTTTGTCTACATTTTCCGTGTGTTTCTGTACCCCGTTTTGCCCCACCCTGTTTTGGCCCGATTTGCAGTTTTTTAAAATTAATATAATATAAATTGCTTATGCTCGATTTTTATAGCTTTTAAGTAGTTCTACAGCATAGCCGTGCTAGATTTTACCTAGAGTTACGTCCTTTGTCGTCCAGTCGGTAAATACGTAAGTCAAAACTCATAAACAATAGTGACTGTTTTGTCAACTACTTTGTCTCTTCTGTTCTGACCGGGAACGATGTCACCGTGTATGATACGAGATACAGCCGATACTCTGTTTTACCCCACGCCCTGTTCTGTCCCACCATCCCCTATATTGATAATAACATAAGAATTATTGACAATTTCATTACATAACGCTACAAATTAAAAGTATCGTCGATTCGCCCCCATATCTTACTTTTTTTTGGTTTACCTAAAGTCACCCTACCAGCCTATAATTACCCCACTCTGCGGTACATCTTCGAGACTATTCGCATGTATCCTGCGATTGAGAGCGCGTTAGTAGCCCTTACTAGACCAAGTCATTATCTCTACTAGATATTAGAAATCGTCTCCTAAAACCTTATCAAAATCCAAATATCCAAAAATATAACAATCTCTTATAAATACACCCGTCAAATAATAACATCATTCCACATCACTCACAACCAAAAACACGAAATAACGAAAAATCCGACTCACCGAGCGACTGCATCGGATTCTCCACGGTGTACATAATAATCACGCACGTGTTGTTAAAAATTGTGTGCACCGCCTCGATGACGCTCTTGTAAAGCTGCGCATCCATCACCAACTGCCCACCCGCGGCCATCGAATAAACCATCAGCCACGCGACTATCACCGTCCAGCGCGAAACGCGTCCATCGCGCCTTTCCATGCTCCAATGACACTCGCCGCGGCGCCGTTCCAGTTTGCCTTTCAAACACGCGTCGCGATTCCCAAGCGCTGATTTGCATCCGCGCGCGCACGGTAATTTCGCACGGCGATAAGGAACCTCGGAGATCGCGATATCGACTGTTGCTGCTGTTATACGCTTTGTGTAACCATTATAGGGGTAGTGGGGAAAGACAACGCCGGGCTATTAGTGGCTGTCGCGTTCGATCAAATCGACGCTTCGGGGGGAGGGGGGATGATTTGTATTTGCGCATCGGCTCGCTTTGCACGCGAGCGACGCGGGAAGCGCGTCATGTGGTTGGCAGTTTTTGATCTTTTGCATTGTAATTGCGTTCCAAGTAATCATCGAATTGTTGTTGAACTTTTAATATGAATTTAATTCAATCTGTAATTTGTCGATTCTTTTGTGTAAGTGCAGTATTAAGTATACGAATGATTTATTTCATATGTAATGAAAAAATTAGTATTTTTGAAAATATTATAATGCCAAGGTACGTAGCATCGATTCGATAGAAATCGTGTTTGACTATCTGTATCTCTGCTGTGGCTGAGTACTCCGAAATAGAGCAGAACAAGGGTTGTTCGATCGTCTCAAGTTAAACTGATTCAATATTGGTTTGTCTTCTGAATTATTAGTGAAAACTTTAATAGCAGCCAATAGTTATTTCTTGTCGAAAGTACAAAGACTAAGCCAAAGGTATTTCAATGATCTTGAAATTATATTGATCATATGACATGCATCGAATGAATAATATTCTAAAATAAAAACGAGCAATGCAAGCGAATGATAGCAGGCTCGTTATTAGCATAACTTAATTTGTTTGACCATGTTATTATCCGGTTTGCTGTTAAAATAGTATTCGATTACATTCATCGCATTCGCAAAGCATCGTGACACTTAATGCTTGCAACTTTCATTTATCGTACTTGTACAAAGGAAAATCGATAGAGCAGCCACTTTTGCGTTGACGTAAATTCTTGTACCATTTGTTAATTTACCACAAGCATACAATTATATATTACATACAATTACATTGCGTCAGGATGAGTCACAAATAAATATGTGTATAGTTACAATATTATTTTAGTCATTGAAATAAAATATAAAACTTTAAATAAATAAATAAATAAATAAATAATTTGTTAATACTTTGCAAAATAATAACTATGTATACTCGACGTAACGAACATTTGATCAAACATATTTGGAATAATTCAACCTCTACATGGTACGTAGTTAAGACTATTCTGAAATCTTATTTCTTTTAAAATGAAAATTTATCTCGGCATTTATATAAAATTTTGAGAAATACCCTTCAAGTACCAACATGAGGGCAATTTTCACGAACACACACTTCACGTGCTCCTGCGAACTAAAAGTTGTTCAGCTACTCATTCCATATCATGCACATATACAATACTCCAGGCATAGAAATGCGTACGTTTACACTAAGGTCAATGCTTCGCAAGGTGAGCCGATAAGCCCGATGAAGTAGCAATTGCTGCGCAAGTCTCGCTAACTTATAAATAGGACCGGCTGCTATCAAGACTCAGCATTGAATCGGTGACATTCGAATGTAAGCTCTTCGTTGACCAACAATAGACAGGAGACAACATACAGAGGACGAAGCAAGAAGAGAGCTAAGAATAACAGCCAGACAGGATGAGGCGCCGAATGACTTGTCTACTGCTGCTAGTCGCTCTGCCCTGTTACGCTTACGCGCAGACCGAGTCCGTGGAGTCGGTCGGTCCAGCTCCACCGACCAGCACGGAATCGTCATCGAAAGAATTTGCGGACGCCGTAGCGCCCAGCAATCCAGGTAACACTTGCTCATCTTTGCAACTCAACCGTTAAACCTTCAAAAAGTGTTCAAGCGCAAAGCAGTGACTCCTCGTTAACAGATAAGCTAAAAGGGATCTGTCTTTTCACAAATCTACATACGTGACCTTGATCCTTACAGATGCGTTCAAGGAGCTGATCGACGGACCCGATCCGACCAACGGGCCGCCCAGCACCAGCATAGCGGTGAACCTGACGAGCGCGACGACGATGGGCGTGCTCACCCAGCTGGAGAGGTTCCTGCATCCTCTGGGCGAGATACTCTGGTTGTTCCTCGACAGTCTGCTGCGCAACACGAGGAACGTGGCGCTGCCCTGCATCATCACGGCTTGGGTACCCCTGGAGGGCACCTGCACGCCAGTGGTAGTCTGACAGACGCGAGCTCGATCTTTGTTATGATTTATGATGTATTATGACGACAGCAGAACGGCAGATGGATGGTGTGATATTAACGACCTGTGCTGTACTTGCGATTCTGCGTAGTCTAACGGAATGTAACGATTGTAAAGATATGTGACTTTATGTATTGGCGAAAATTATTAATAAAGGCAACTTGGTGATATTTATTAACCTGGGATTCTGTGTTCCTTACTTTTCCTGACTAATGAGGACATAGTCAGGGATGCGGGTCCTGAAATTTCATGAAACTTTGAGGATCTTCTTTCGCTACCAATAACTGAAGGACAGCACACAGTAGTTTTTTGTTACAATTACGTATACGGAAATTACTGCCCTTTGTCAGATAGCGGAGTGCAGGCTCAATTTCTTTCACCGAAAAATCCGGAAAAATATTTCTTGAAAAATGTCCCCAAAAAATTCGGACTGACGGGGATTCGAACCCACATTGAACGGCCTTGGTCTTAAGAGTCACGCGTTTACAAATTGAGCCATTGACCGTCCCTAGTTTGATTACATAGGCTCTAGAGATAAGTGAAGACATTAAAATTACTCATACACTTAATGTTGAAAATTCATACATACAGATTTATTGCTAGTGTTAATGTTTTAATATACATTTCGTGATATAGGGTCTATTGAATCAATCTACGGTTGCTGTGCTTCATTTTAAGGTACCAGGGAAAGGGTCTTCAAGTTTCATATAAATTCAGAACCCACCTCCCTGACCATCTTCTTGTAGGCAAATGTTTATTTTATGAAAGCACTTGAAACTTGCTATACGTTATTATTTTAAACTTGTTAATGCTTATCCAACGGTAAAAGTAACTTTTAATAAGGCAAGAAACTTTTATGGCACTTTACCTTATGTGTTAATTGGGATTACGAACAATGTATATATCTTCTAATTACCTGACCTTTCGAAATTTCAGTTGACAGTTTAATACGCGTAATATGCAAAAATATTTTTACCGAAAAGTATACAAATAACGTCTTGCACATACTTTAAAACTAATAGAGACTTTATTTATTGTTTTATTTCTTTTCTTAAATTTTAAAGAAAAGTACAATCACATTTCAGCTTAATTTAAATAATACCTATAAAGTAATTATTAATATTATTTTGACGTTAAATAAAGGTGATGGTCGAACAATTCTTAAGCTCGAATGCCTTTGAATTATTTGCAATCGTCCAATTAAGTTAGCGACAATATCTGTTCGACCCAATCAAGTTGCAGTATTTCAAAACTATTCAAATGTATTCGTATCATAATCATAAGAATTATGCATGGGTGCACATACTAGTTATAAGTTTTAATCATTTATCTTCAATAGAAACAATTAAAAAAACATTAATTAGCATTTGTATATAAACATTACATTTAGAGAATGTTTACAATTTTAAATAGCAAAATTACTATAATATAAATTAATATCCCTCAATAGCGAATTAGTTAAAATAGTATTTAAAACTCATTTAAAATTGTATATAGGTAAAATACAAAAACATTTTTGCACATATTTGCATGTATTGCAACTATATGTAATACGTTATTCGAGAGGGTCATTATTTATGTTAAGTATCCTTTGATAACGTTTTGCGCATAAGCAATTGAAATGTTAGTTAACAACTATGCATTTTCCTTCCGGTCTCAATCCGCTACTCTATAGGCAAACCGCTGCTCAACAATGTCGAAGAGCGTTTCGATTATTTTACTATTGCTTTGCACCAGTGGATTTCTTTGCAGTGCATATGGAGCGGATAGCAAAGGTAAGTTGCAAAATTACAGTAACTATCAGTTAATTTATATTTTTATTCTTTCATTACGTAACTTCTGCAAAACCATTTATTTCGCGAACTTTATAATTTTCCTTGCTGCATGAGTAATTCACAGCGATGAGTAATGTCTCCTACCAAAACTCATTAATTCCGGGATACGATGCACCAAAAATAACCGAACCAGAACTAATTTTCAAAACAACACATACAAGCACAGAAATTCAATTTTCCAGAGCAAAGTTCCAAGGAGGTCACGAGCTCGGGCAGCGATGGCTCCTCATCGGGCGGCGGAACCTTACGCCTTCCCCTGGCACTGATCAGAATCACCTTCAAAGTAGGAAAGAACGTTTTCAATGTTTTTGTGACCTACGGGAGACCTGTCATCAGAGGCTTGGTGTCGCTTCTGCTGGACACGCTGAGTTTCCTGTTCAGCAGCAACGACAAGCGAATGGTCCGCCGACGGCGCAGCACCGACGACTACGACGGCAACGGACAAGAAAATAACGGTGGCGGCGGTGGCCTGGCCTCCATCTTATCGGAGGCTTTCATGAGCCCGTTCAAACTGATATTCGGCACGGTGCGCCGGATATCCATAAAGACGCTGGTGCAGGACGCGAAGTCGCTGCTCACGCCCGTGGACAATATCTTGCACAGTCCCGCGGCCGAGACGCTGGCCAACGCGACGATGGTCGTCGTCGACTACGCGGTCAGTCAGTTGTGGAACTTCACCAAGAGCAGCGTCTTCCCGCGCGTCGACACCGCCATCACGAATCTGGTCGACTCGGACGCTCTGCCCAGCTCCGTCGACACGTATCTTAAAGAGCTGCAAACGTTATATCATATTCTGCGGACTCTCGGAGTTGTTTAAGCCAAAGACACTTGTTAGCTGGATGGGCTTTTTGGTTTTTTGGTCGATTTCTGTACTTTGTATGAGACGTGAAGTCCTCGATAATAAAAGCTTAGTATTTTGCGTATTACTGAATTCTGTTGTCACGTAAAGGAAATTAATCAATTGAACATTTTTTAATAACCACACTTCGAGACCTTGAAAACATTTAAGCTGAGGTGAAGAAATAATGAAATTATATTATAATTATTTTACTTTAATACTGTAACTCAAGAGCGCAATTTACTTTGAAAAAAGCATTTAAATATTGGCCGATTGGTTTTAAAGATATGTTTTATTACTTGAGAATGGTTCATTTAGGTTCGTTTAAGCCCTGCCAAATTCATTTATCTTTCTATACAATTTTGGTAGTACATCCACCTTTCGAAAGCATTTTTCATCGGATTGGTCAGACTTTCTAATTTTGAGTACACCGTTTCTATTTTACAAGATAATTTTTAAATTTAATATAATAGTCAAGAATTTATTGTTCTCAATATCTATTAATTTTGCTCCACTCATGCGGGAAGACACGTATTTTGAAGTTTTTCAGAAAGTTTCAAATCAATTCTATGCTAATTGCCCTCGAAACCGTGTAGTTAGTAAAGTTTAATCCAAGGCAATCTTCTCACTTCATGAAAGTACCACTAGGCTGTATGTTGAAATAAGTGAGTTGACAAGGTTTGGATTGCATCTCTTTCGATAAGAATTTAATTGCCCTTAATTTAATTGTTATTATTCTTTTTTCAGATGTTAACACTAGCTTGACCCCTAAATTTTATATATCAGATTTTTTAATATTTATTTATTTAGGTGCAAGTGCTAATACCTGGACGTGAATTGATATTGATAACTGGACAGTTCGCATACCTGGACGCTTTTAAATAATCGCATTCGTTGAAACCGTTTAGATATATTGACTGTCCAGGTATTCGCTAGCTCGCACATGTCCCGTTTATTGCTACTTTTATCTTAAATGGTAATTGCTACCCTTTTATTTTAATTTCCCAACTGTACAAACACTGTACAAGGTTAAGTTTGATCTTCGCCACCAATAAATACGGATCAACAATGGAATTCGTAATCGTAAAACTTGGACGGATGGGGATCCGAACCGCGTCGTCAGAACTGTGGGTTTGAATCTCCACCTTTGAAATCCTTCTTATTACAAATACAAAGCAGATGCAGCACTTGTATAAACAATTTAAATATTTATCTTAGAAGGTGCATAGGTTCTAGAAAAATAAAGACGTAACAACATAGATTTAGCAACCATTTCACTTTATTGTCACACAAATACTTCGAATACTCTACATAACAGTCGACTAAAGCATTTCCGAGGCGAGTGTCACGATGGATCTCATTGACTCGGGCAGCATATTGACGGGTATCAATTCCAGCAGCTTCTTGGCGAGTTTGCGGGCACTCTGCTGGTCGAAGGTGCCCTCGCACTTGACGCTGAAACCGCTGATGTCGCAGGGCATGATGCTGTTGACGGTCTGGCTGAGACTGTTGCCGGTCAATTGGTCGACGCTCGAGATCGCCTCCTTGGCCATGTCGATGTACGGGGAGATCATGCCGCCCACGAACGGCAACGTGCGCAGCCCGTCCATGTCGTCGATCACATCCTGGAAGTGGCTCACGTGCACGTCACGCTTCTGGACTGATGGGAGACAATTTTTGAAGAGTTTGAGCGCGTTTCGATTGAGTATTTTATCAACGACTGGCTATAGCTTTAGGATTGTAAATTTACGCAACATTGCGGTATGGAAATATTTCAAATGCAAAACAAATCATGGGTTTTGAAAGACTCACTGCTCTTGGCGCTGGCCGAGGAAAGCGCGATGGCGAGAAACGCCACGACTAAGGCAACATTTTTCTCGGAAAACTGCATGTTCGTCTCGCGGTTTTAGGCTGATTTTTCACGAGGGCGAAATGGCTTCACTGGCGCGTCGGACAGTCCCGGGCGATCCTTTTATAAAGTTGCGCGACGCGATAAGGAAATAGCGCTTGAATTTTTGACCGACGATATGCAAAGCCTTCGCTTGCGCGCCGATAACTAAGGAAAGTTTGCTCGCAATGGCTCTTATCGTTCTTTCGGCCGTATGTCAAACTGGACATTCATATTTTTCGAAGCTTTTTTTCTATCTGACGTTTAGAAATTACGATGCTAATTGCTTACGTAGGTTTGTAATTCCTGGAAAAGGCATGAGTCACTCGCTCGCTTTAATAGGTTGCATTTTAATCTACAGTAAATATTGGGATCGAGGATAGGCAATTTATTTGTAATCGTTAATTTATTAAAAATGACCTTAACAATTTGGCATACACAGTATTCGTAATTAACAATAAAAACGTTTGTACAATAATTCAGAACTTGCTGTCGACGTCGTCTCTATCCTACCACTCGTCGTCGCATCGTTACTCCGGCATTGCGTTCTACACACTTCGGAGCTCGAAGCCCGAGCCGTGCATCGGAAGAAAAAAGGCGTCGCACGATGAATGAAAAATACCAAAACGCAGCCTCGGTAACTATCGTCGCAGCTTGGGTATGCCACCGAAGAGCGCGTTCACCACCGGATTAACGCCCTTCCTGATCGCCACCAGCAGCACAAGCTTCAGGAGCTTCGGCAGCATGACTTCCGGTACGCTGTTGATGAGCTTCTTGACGATGCCGTAGTCGCCGCCTAATCGGGAGGTGCCGCTGCAGGCGAGTCCGACCGGGAGGCTGAGCTCGCAGGGCAGCGAGCCGCCCAGCAGCCGGCTCAGCAGGCCATTGGTCAGCTTGTCGATCACCAGGAAGGTCTCGCCGATGTAGTTGAGCAGGTCGGCCAGGAGGCCACCGATGTACGGCAGGTTGTACAGGGTGAAGGCGAGATCGTCCAGGTCCAGGTCGTTCCGCCTGGACGCGAGCGCCTGACGCGGAGAGCGGACTGCGAACGGGCAATGACATTTTAATGCTTCGTTAAGATTTCACTGTGATTGGGAGGATGGTCGCTTATGGATCTATACGGAAATACTAGCTGGTTTTATTAGAATACAATCGACTTTTATCGGATGAATTTGAAGAATGAATGATGATTTCACAATTGGGTTCTTTTATTTTACTTTATATCATATTTAAATAGGTATGAGCACACTTCCTTTGTAAATCTTTTGATTTTTTCAAAACATTCGAATTAAAAGAAGAAATAGATTTTATAACACCTATGGCGTCATATTTCAGTGGTGACATCTTTGAACTTACATGAACCGCGACGGCACAAAGAAACTTTTGCCAGCTATAGTCTTGTAAATCAGTTTTTACTTACAAAATTGAAACACATTGCTGAATTGGCTTAGGTTCTCTACTCAAATCACGGATACCGCTGAAGAACAGAAAATTTGAAAGAGCCCAATTGAAACATCAATAAAAATGATCATAATGAAGTCACTAATAACAATGCGATAACAATGGTATGGGTGCACAACGATTTTCGGTTTCATCGTCATACAATAAAATGGACCAGTCAATATTAGACTTACAATGGGAAGCATGAATTTGTGTGACGCACAATAATAGTATCGTCCCGATGACGAGATTCTTCCACGAGAGAATCTTCATCGCGCTTCCCGGTTATTCGCTCGTTTCACTTTTCGTCTTATTGGTTGTATGTACAACGTAATGTCCAGACGTAAAAAAATTCACTGCATCGCGACGGGCTGTCGCGCAGTCCTTTTATAAACAACGCTGCCCAATGCCACGACTTTGACGCATTTCGACTAAGCGTAATAATAACCTAATGTAATTTAGCCATTTTCTGTCGATTTGGCTGATAAGCGATAGCTCACCTTCGACTCGTCTGCGGCGTTGTTACCGGTAATTTTTATTGGTAACGTTCGTAACTACGTTATAAACAGCTTATTGCGTGAATATTGCGCTTCAATTGAAGTCATAAAGGATTTTGTAAAGCTACGTTAGAAAGTCATTTTTAAATTTTTCGGTTCTATTAAATGAATCTTGTTCTTTTTTAACGAACGTCGGATTGGCTTGCTATCTTAGAATTGAACCGACGATGTCGCCTCATAATAGGCAATGCGTCGTACAGTCATACGTAGAGGGACTCGTGTCGGCAGGCGACAAAAGTAAATTGAAAAAAATTTTATTGTTTCTTTTTTGTAGGTTATTGAATTTCAATATGAAATTCCAAATTCTAAATATAAATAAAAAAAAAGATATAGTAATAAATAACATGCAGCATTGAAAAGTAAAGTCTTTGACAACCTGTCAATTGAATAAAATCTGCCTATAACTGCTTTTAAGTTCACCTAATTGAAGAATTTTTGTTTGTTCGAGTGCACACCTAAAATTATACATGTTCAATTTGTTCTTTAGAAGAAAATACTTTTCAATTTTAATTAATATTTATGTTTAATTCAAAGTGACAAGACAAAATATCAGACGGCATTCTTTGATAAAATTTGCCTCGAATACACGAGGCAAATATAGAGAACTTATAAATTCAAGTAAAAAGCAATCGACCGAATAACATGATAAGTTCAAGACCAGCGTTTCGCTTCCATACTGTATCGGTCGCGGCAAGGTAGACAACTTTTTTAGATAACGCGTATAATAACGAGAAACTTGCATTGTTCGTCACGTTGCGCCGTATGACTCAACTTTTTGAAATACAACTAACGAATTATGTCAAGACCCTTACATTATGTATATACGTAAAAGAATCTATTACACTTCTAAACTATTTAATGTAACTTATTGTGCTGAAGCTTTTCCTCGTATGCAAATTTAGTAACAGAAAATCAGGTTAATGACATCGAGCGACTATTTCGCAATCGCATCAACACTCACGGAAAATGAGTCACTGTTTTGATTGAATTCGCGATATCAACAAGCAACACTAGCACGTGCGTATTTGAGTGTAACGTCCCCGCATTTTACGCACGTTTTTACACATAATTTTAGAGATTCGTATAATCATTTCACATTTTCTTATAATTTAAATAAACTAGCTTTATTACTGATTTATGCTATGCGAAATAATAAATAATATTTATAAATAATGTTTTCGTACAAGGTTGTAATGCGCTTTTCTCCGAAAAGTGTGTAATATTTTCGCAATTGAACTTTTTTATTTATTTTAGTGCAAACATTCTGACATCCTGATTCCACGGACATTATTATTTTATTACATATTTTATTATATCATTATAATATTTATATCGGTAATACAAATTTAATAGTATATTTAAAAAAAATGTGCACAAATTTCCTAACTATAGTTCTTGACTATACACTACTAGATTTTGTTTTTATCAAAAGAAAAAATATTTGAGTAGGTTTATATATATTTAATTTCTTTATTTAATTTTACGCTAGCTGACATATACAAAATATACGCATATTCAAATGTGTAAATCAATGTATCATTCTATTTGTACATGTACAGTGCTAATGCCATCTAAATTTTTCTATCATGCTTACGAAATAGAAATAACACTCCTCAGCGAAAAAAAAACGTCCACAGACGAAAACCAGCGATACGGGCGATAATTTACGTAATACTCAATAGCCCGTACAGAAAAAAAAGGCACGCTACTGGCTTTTGCTGCTCATCCATCCAAACTCAGCCATACTCCCGTACGCACATAGACACATCACAGCTATAGATAGACGGAAAAAGCGCGTAAAACTAGAGCAAAAGTGCACGCCGAACGCACAACAACAGTCGCTCGTGGAACGTACAAAAAAAAACAAGGCGTACGCGCGAGCGTTCGATAGCATGGGAACCGCGCAATGCGAAAAAAAGAAGAGACGAGTACAGAGAATGAAAAAAAAACGAGAAAAATACAACGGGCGAGTTGCGAAATTCGATCGTCCCACGCTCCTATAATGCTCGCGCACTGCTGTAACTACGACAAAGACGAACTCTGCGAGAAAGGAAGAGAGAAAGAGGAGCGCGTGTCGATGATGATCGTTCATTGGCCCGCGGATGAGGCCCGGCCGGAAATTGAGGACCTAAAATGTGCGCGATCGCTCGCGTTAGTCAAAGCGTGAAAGAGCCCACCGTCGCCGAACTAATTCGCGCGACGCGCTCCGAGCAATATGCATTATACTTATTATCCGGTGTTCCCGGTGAGATATGAGGTAATTCAATTATGGGGAGAATTATGTTAGCGTTCGGAAGTGTGGGAGCGTACGAAATTTCGTGGGTTTGGGCAAAGTTTTAAAAAATCGTTTTGAAAACTTTTGATTATACCCTGGTAGAAAATTAATCTAGAACTATGTAGATCTATCTAGTTTGCCAAGGAAATAATCGAGGGCCTCGATAAAACTAGATAATTTTCTACCAGGGTAAATACTTGGTAATATCTTTAATTCTAGTATTGTAGAACCTCAAAATCTTGATCTTACGCAACACAACTGTTAACTGTTATATACCGCATTATACTCCATCATTCTCTCTCTCTCTCCCCTTCCTCCCTCGTTCCCTCCCTCTCTCTCTCTCTCTCTCTCTCTCTCTCTCTCTCTCTCTCTCTATTGGTTTAAAGATACTTTTGTTCTTTAACGATTTAATCGTACGTAAAGATTCGATTACTCCGACGTATAATTAAATTTATTAAGAGGCTAGATTGATCTCCACAAGCTATATCAATTTTTTGATTCTTTATTTATATAAAAGGCATCTTTTACAACATTTTTTGTCAATCTAATTGGTACTGATAGTTGCATCTTTTATACGACAGATGGAAACAAGTTTTTTGTTTCCTCTATGAAATGTCTCAAGTAATTTCTTATATTCTCACCTTTATCTTTATCATATTGCGTCTACCAATAGGAGTTGCCGGTCTTGGTACTGATGATGGCTCACCGGAAGCTCTAGAGCCGAAACGCGTTTATAATTTTGTTCTCATTCTTTTAACATCTTTATTGTCAACTTTTAATTTTACTATTCTCTAAGTGCATATTCTAAAATAATATTCCTATGTAGAGGGTTTTAAGATGTCTGTCACGAATACAGATCGCCTTCGTATAAATAAGGAATGAAAAAATTGATTTAGCTCATGGAGATCAATCTAACCTCTTAATAGATTTAACGTTCCTCTTTTTTATTTCTGTATCTCTTACAAGGTGATGCCATAACCTGAGGGAAGCGATTTTCGCTTAGGCTTGAGGAAGTGGTTTCTGGTACCTAAAAATGATGCCTAGCATCCGTAGTTTTGTCCCATAGGCCCTTGGTGTCAAGATATGCCTCTTTGCAATAAAAATATCTGTTATTTCAGCAAAAATGGTACATATACTTCGTATCATAACTCTGCAAGTTCTTTTGCTAGAGAATTAATGTAATAAGATTAAAAAGTTGACTAAACGAGCTTTAGTTTAAGCTTTGTTTCATACAAAAATAATATTATGTTGCAAAGTTATAAACAATCAAATGTATGAGGACGAAATCATTTTTGATTGTTTATAACTTTGGAACATAATATTATTTTTGTATAAAGAAAAGCTTAAATTAAAGCTGTTTTAGTCAACTTTGTTATGTTATTACATCATTTCTCTATCAAAAAAACTTGCAGATTTATGATACAATGTATAGGTATCATTTTTTACTGAAATAACACGTATTTTGATCACAAAATGGCATATTATCTTGGCCTCAAGGGCATATGAGACGAAACTACAGGTGCAAGATATCATTTTTAGGTACCTACCAGAAACCACTTCCTGAAACCTAAGTGAAAATCGCTTCCCACAGGATGTGTCATCTCCTTGTTAGCTAAATTTAATTTTGGAGTACTAATAAGTTAATTAAAAACTCATTTTAAAATTAAAAAAGGTGGAATAGAAGATTGTTTTCTAGGTTATTCTAAAAATTTTAATTACTATAAAAATCTAAAATTCAGCTGTAGATATAATTAATGTTTTTGTCTGGTTAATCTTATATATCATAATTAATTTTTTAACAAATTCACTCTTAGTTAGCTCTTGAACTCTCTCGTAACCAGATCTTAATCATTTATGACTTTATGATTGATCAATTTAAGTTTTACAGGACTATATTCTGTTGAAATTAGCTATTATTAACGTTATCAAGTAATTATTATTACATAATTGTAAAAATGTGTAAATTTTATCTTTGTATATGCATTTAGTAAAACACTAAATCATCTAAATATCATCAGGTCAAAATAGAATTCAGATTCGGTTCAGTCTGCAGACTACACATAAGAAATACAAGTTTGAGATCAAAACTTTTTAAGAGATTTCGAGGTCTAACTAAAGGTGAATTTATTAAAAAATTGATTATATTCTTTATATATTTAGTTTATACTCACCTTTAATATTTACATATAAAAATGCAGAAACATATATTAGAGGGATACTTCCACCCTATAAATTATAGTATACTGTACTTTATTATTGAGTTAATATATTTGATTATTATGCTTCAGTCCATTTGTATACGATTTAAGTAATCTACATCATAAATTTCATATTTCTAAAAACAAAATTATATATTAATAATAAATTTTGGTTTTACAAATGATATTAACCCCCTTACTGTATTTGTCTAATATAATATGTATTGGATGCCGACTTTATTATTTTTTAAATAATAATACACGAGTATTTTATTTTGACTGTAATTTCATGAATCATTTGAATGATGTCTAAATGAAAGTGAAAGGGAAGGAAAGATTCCTACGTTACCAATTCTGTTTTTTTATTTTTAAATAAATATTAAAATATTTAAAAAAACGATACATCACACCCTTCCTTTATCAGTAAACAATAACCAAACAATTTTCAAGTAATTCAATTCATTTTATCACTATAAACTTTTCGTTCTAGATGCCGAAAATGGTTGTTTATAATGCGAATGGAAAGTTCATATGAATAAAAAGAATGGAATTCCTTGAAAAAAATGTAGTTATTGCTTATTAATAAAGGAATGGCCTTATTTAACGTTTCTTCATAAAACTATTTTAAAAATTATTTAAAAAATAAAAACATAGAGTCGATATTGTAGGAATATTTCCTTCCCCTTCACACCCCCTTAAAATACAAACATTGTATGAGCTTTCTTTCGTAAAAAATGTACTATATTTTTTCTATGCAATTTTTAGACTTACAGTCAAAATTTGTTTAATTAAAAAATTTACAAGCCATATTTAAAAAATGTCCAATATATTAGACAAAATCAGGGAACACCTTAAATTCAAAATGTTATTAATATTTATACATACGACGAAGTGAAAAGCTTCGAAAAAAAAAACCAAACATACAAATGTTTTGTTTTTCTTTGAAGAATTATTGAATGATTCTTATTTGCTAGTATAAAATAGAAGTATTATTATGAATACGCTATGAAAATTAGTCGGAAATTTAAGATGTAGCGAATGAAGGATTTGAAGACTGCATTGCAGTAAAATAAGCTTTTGTACATCCCAATAGCAATTGTTTTCAAGATTTCCACTCTAACAAATAAGAATGACAGTTTTTTGTAAAAATAATTACGTTTTTGTATCATAACTTCATTATCAATACAACTTAAAAACTGGAAACAGTTCACTGCATTAGTCGAATTTATTGGACATTAAAGTTTTGTTATTTATTCATATCTCCGAATTTTCTATAACTCAATATTTCCTCAGTTGGTATCAAATTTTGATGAAACCGAACAATAATTTTTTTTCTAACGACTGAACTTAATGATGCAGTTAACGGGTTAAAATAAAAGTGGTATTTAGATAACAAAAACATGGAATATAGAAAAAAAAGTTAACGCGCTTGGCGTGTCGAATCTACCTAATAAACTTAAGGTAATAGATTGCTAATAACGATATCATTCAATTCTCAATTTTCTACATATATTGGCTTCAATACAGATACTAAAATTAAACTATAGACTCTAAAAATGTGGTGAAATTTTTCTAAAAAACCTTTCAAAAAGGTCAAATCTTGGCAAGTATAAGTTTTATTATTCCCGACTGCATAATATGATGTAAATATATTATATTTTTTAAGTAACATATTTAATTTTGAATTTTATCATTCTCATTCCATAAAAACATTAGAATAAAATTGGTAACATTCTTTTAGAAAAGCATTACTTAATACAACATGATGCAATATTTTAAATTATACTTTAAAATATGTGCATTTTGTATTCTTCTGTTATTAATTAACTACTTTGATTTTATAATAAATCCCTAAACCCAGCTACGTCCAGGCTAAAAAATTTGCAGTTAAAAAAAGGTTTACATAATTAAACATTAAACCCTAAACTTATAATACCCCAAGCTTAGCAATATGCAATAAAAAAGTTTAAATATTAGTCCCGCTATTTCGTTCCCTTTAAAGTATACAGTTTCTTTTAGTGGTAAAGAAACAAAATGGTGGGATTATTATTTAAACTTTGTTATTCTATATTATTAAACTTGGGGTGGTTATAAGTGTCAATGTACTAATTAAACAAACCTTACCATAATTCTCAGATTTAAAATTGTTTTCTTGTTTGGATCTTTAAAGTACTCCAGTACTACTTCTGAGCCTTCATCTTCTACTACCAAAGTAAAGTTGTCTTCTGTGGCCTCACTGTTTTCCAACAAAGCGCTATCTTCATTCAAGCTTATCTTCTCACATATCTTCAAAAGAGTGCTCATAATCTTTTGTGGAGCTGTAATAATGCAGAAAAAGCATTTTTTATGAATTATTTTTGTATATAATACACTAAAAACAATAAGTGCAATAAAAGAATTTATTATACACAAGGAAATTTATAATTACTTAATATACATACATAGCTTGTTATATTTAATAAATTGTTCGTTAATACTGGTGCATAAAGATAATTCTTCTTATGTAGTTTTATTCATGCTGCTTTTTTTCAGTAAGTACGTTTTTACTATTCATACTACTGCATGATGGATGATTGATGATCTCGAAAGTTTTTAAGGTAGTACAAATAAAATATATGTATATATAATCTCATTTATTTCTACTTAAATTATAATTAATTTTCTTTTATTATATATCAGACATAAATAAATAAATATGTATATATATATATATATATATATATATATATATATATATATATATATATATATATATATATATATATATATATATATATATATATATATATATATCTTAAGATCATTTACAATTGTATGTAAAAGGCAATTTCATCACTTTAAATTGGAACAATAAAGCTAAATAAATAAAGCTTTAATCTACTTAGTTCACAATTTTTATATTTAACTGTTTTGAATCATAAATGTTTTGTTCAACATTTTTCTCATAAATCTCTTGCAAAATTTTTTTTCTACTCTCTTTGTCAAAGAACTTTATTTTATTTTCCATAAATTCAGCTACTGAGTTTATGCTCTCTTTTTTTCTTAACATAATTATAGTTATGTTGTGAATGTTAGTATTCAGTGCTTGTTTAGGTGGATCTATACGCAGAATACGATGCCAATTACTACTCCAGCAAGCGAGCAAACTTTCACATACGCGACTATTGGAAGACTAATCGCGTAGGCTAGTGCAGGAAGGTTTTTCCGTACGAGAATTTCGAACAAATGCTTCTGCATTATCGCGAACGCGACGTTTCGAGAAGGCTATTTTGCACATATTTTCGCGTACAAGATTTTACCAAGCAAGCTTTCAGATATCCGCGTACGCGATTATACTGTTTTTCATGTACGCTAATTTTTGATTGATCGATCATCGCGTATATATAATTATCGCCAAGGACAGTTACTGGGATGCGTTAAAGGTGCGTCCATATTGCAAGCTGTAAAGAAATAACCCAATAACCCATGCCGCCCGTGAATCAAATGTAGATGGCACCCAAGTGTAGATATGTCTCAACGTATTTCGGTGGCGGTATGGGTTATAGGGTTATTTCTTTACAGCTTGCAATAATGTGAAAAAGAGCCTTCTCTAAAAGTCGCGCACGCGAAGCTCTTGTTCGAAATTCGCGTATGGAAAATCTTCTGGCAGTCGCGTACGCGACAGCATTCCAACAGTCGCGTACGTAAGAACTCACGAGCGCTCTTTGGTAAAATTGCATATGCGAAAATATGTGAAAAAGAGCCTTTTCTAAAAGTCGCGTGCGCGAAAACGCAGAAGCGCTTGTTTTAAATACGCGTACGGAAAAACCTTCCTGCAGTCGCGTACGCGACCAGTCATCCAACTATCGCGTTCGCGAAAGTTTGTTCGGTTGCTGGAGTAGTATCTGGCATCGAATTCCGCGTACACCGTACGCTAAACGTTTTTGGGAGCTTTCAATCGCGTACGATTTTCCTGAATTTTTTCCTGAATTTTTTTAGGGAAAACGGTGTGTTGTCACGTACTGTCACGTACATTTTGCGTGCGAGCTTCCGGGCCTTTAGACAGACTGAATTTTTAAATGAGTGATGTTAAAAAATGAATAAAAAACAATAATTCAATATTTCATAGGTATAGATTTCATTTGATTTTATAGATAAAAATAGATTTTAGAATCAATGACATATCGCTGACCAAAGACACCCTGATATACGATATATACGATAATATGTTTATTGAAAAATATTCATTTACAGTATGGCACAAATCACTAAATGAAAATAGTTAGACAAGAAAATAACCATGATGGATGATACTGCGCAGCCCCTTATTTATACGTATAATAATTTTAATTAAATTCTGTTTGACAAAGCATAGTGCCAAAGTAGTTGGCAGCGTTTTATAAATAATTTTTAAATGAAACTAGAAGTTAAATTATACACAAAAGTGAAAAAAATACATTTTTTATGTCGAAATTTCATGTGTAGCAATTTTTTGAATATTATATATATAGATATATTCTTGTGACATCGGACTTTGTAGGTTATGGGAGCGCTAGGTTCATTCCGCCATTTTAAGTGGATACCCAATCACAAGCGTGTTGCATTATTCGAAAGCTACTAAAATTAATATTTTTTTAATTAATTATCCTAAATACTCATGTCTAATATATTTATTGATGATTCTGTATTGGAGAAAATAAATTAGCCATATTTTTGACATCATGTATGTTCCCTATTATCTTAATAAGGAAAATACCCCCTCCACGTCTCCCATAACTCCCACTAATTTTTCCACCTATTGTAATGTTGTCCCCTTATACTATTACTCCCTTCCATCTCCCCTTTGAACCTTCTAACAGTATGCCATAGTAATATAACACATTTTATCTAGTATTGATTTTTTTGAAGAAAAATACCCCCTCAACGTCCCCAACACCCCTTTTCCCTCACTTTTCCTACCTATCCTAATTTTCTTTCCTTGTGCTACCATACCCTTTCCTCATTTCTATTGATCCTCTTAGTACTATGTTATAGTAATAACACGGTTAATTTAGCTTTACGATAATTGAATCATTAATTTCATTATTGTGTTAAGAAAAATGCCCCCCCCCCACCACTGCACGTCCCCCATAACCCCCTCACTTTTTCTACCTATCCTAATTGTGTCCTCTAATGCTACTATACTCTTCCATCATCTCCACATTGACCCTCCTAGCACTATATCATATTTTAATGGTTAAAATTATCTTTTCTCTATAAGGATTATTAATCAAACAAAACCTATTAAAAACTTATATGTGTTTGTACTGGAAGGGGCTTTTTTAAAAACTGAAAATATCAATTTTTCATTTTTTATTAATAAATAATAATTTATATAATTAAGTTTGTAAAAATCTGTTTCAAGGTAACACTTATTCTGATTTACTCAAATGCGCACTTTTGTCTCTTTCTCCATTGAAAAATCGTCAACGTGGGCTAATAAGCTCATACGTTTATGAGCGCGGAGCACGGCGACATTGCGTAAGCGCAAGGACGACGTTCGAGCTGAGCGACGAAATTACTATGTATCGTGGTTTCTATTGACAAGTTTTGCCATTCGTCTTTCACATATTCTTCTTAGATTTTTTTTAAAACAATTATTTTTCGAGTACGCAGCCAAGTTGCAAGATTGTTTAAGGTAATAATAACTTTCATCTCGAACGAATCTCTTTTAGAGTAATATATAAGTTTTAGAAAACATTTACTTTTTAATTATAAATTAAAAATTAAAAAAGGAATATCTTGATTTGTTTACATTGTTGCCTAGTGACAATTTGCGAATTATTTGCATCATAATGATTGTTCAGATAATGGTTACAATTCATTTTATGGAGCTGTGTAATTTGATAGAACTATATACAGAAAAGCAACAAACTACTAACTACGTACATGATAATTATTAAATTCATATTGTCCGATAAACTGATTGAAGTGTGTAATTTAATTCATTTATTTTATCTTACTTTATTTTTTATTTTGTATTATATATTTTTTTATTTTTATAGCAAGCCTTTTCTAAAATTGGTTTTACTACATTTGTAATACCGTTAAATCTAAACATCCGCAATACACTTTCTTGCAACATTCCGGAAAATTACTTAACAAACCAATCAACTTACTTAATTAATTTTAGAAAAATTAATCAAATCGCTCGAAATACACAAAAGTAACAAGCGCATAATCCCGCTCCTACTCCATGAACAAAAACATCCAAACACACTTGACAAAACCCACGCATAATTCACCAAAGGATCCCTCGCGACTTTTCCATCGCCTGCAAGCATATGTGCACAGCAATTTCCAACTGCATATCTCACACACGCACGGGCATGCACTCGCTACGCGTATGATCATCATACGCGTCGCGGGAGAGATTCCCAAATGCGATACGTTTATGTGCAGTACGCTGCACTCCGTGGCTCGGCAGAATGTCAAGGTACGCGCTCGCGCGTTGAACAAAAGGCGCGCAATTGCGATTATGTCGCGCAAGGGCGAAATATGAGCGACGCAACTGCACCGCGCGGTGAGTGCGCATCCTGGATTCGGCCTTGAGCCTCGAAACCCAGATCCCTTAATTAGAAAGTACTTCCTTTGCGTATGTATGTGTGTATAGTTGCGGTCGTCTAATCCCGGGAGTGCAGGTTTGCGATGCGCGAGTCTCGATTCGTTATCGCACTGGTTTTAGATGCGCTGTGGAGCTGGTGGGTGCATGCGTGAACAATCGTGTTTGATTGATGGTTAGTCCTTCGAGGTTCAGGTTTTTAGTTTATACGTAACTAAGTAGTTGTTAGATGCGTGTATTGGTAGAAGTGTGTTGCTATAAGGCATGAATAGGAACAAATTTTTGATTCCATAATCAGTTATACTGATAAATGAACCAATTTTTTCTTTTAAACGTACAAGTAAATTATATATGTTTTTAATATATACAGCCTTGAAAATTATGAAACCTTTCTATGACATTGATATTTCATGGATTCATTGTAATTAGTTCATAGAAACTTATATTATAAAATTATAATTATGGAAATAAACTTTAAGTATGCATTTTTACTATCGAAATTTGAAAATTTTATTTTATACGTTAGATATATTGATGATAAATATACTTATCAAATAAATTTTCTGAAATAAAAGATTTTTTATACATGGCCTTTGACATATTAGTCATTTATTTATTATAAAATGATTGTTATATAATAATAAAATATATTAGAATTTTTTCGGGGAACAATACAAATTACTTTAAGATATAAAGAATTTTTAAATTTCTCTAACGAAGAAATATTAATTGTCCCGGACTTTACTAAAATGAAGAAATACGTACTTTAATAATAAAAATTACGTTTCCGAATATTTCTTTTTGTTAAAATGAAGTCTGGTATTGGTTAATACCAGCAAAATTAAGTTATTTTTTTCTGTAAATTTATGCCTTAAAAAGGGTAAAATACTGATACGGCTGTTTTTATAAGTCGTTAATAATTTGGGATCTTCCACGAAGTTTACAATTTGAGATTAACAAAGATAACATCTAACTTGGATATTGATGAGACTTCAGGAGATGTTTCTTGGAAATAAAAAAGAAACTCACTACTCGTAGTTTCATTTAATAGACCCTCGTTTTTAAGATACCAGCTGTTTTCCTCCAAATATGCATTATTTTAATGAGGAAGGATGAATGAGGTAATTAAAATGAGCTCCAATTTGAGATTTGTAACGTTTAAAAATATCAAGTGCAATTGCGTGCACAGTTATAATTAAATGGAGAGGTGTCATCTTTCATTAAAATAATGCATATGTAGAATGAAACAGCTAGATAATAAAAACAAGTACCCGTTAGACACTACAGGTGCTGAGTTTTTTTTTGAAGTACCTGAAGACACCTCCTGAAGATATTAAAATCCAATTTCGCACGGCTAATATCTTCTTGTAAATAAGAAGTTGGTCACTCGTACTGTGAGGTTTTTATTATAAAGAAAAGTATTCTTGCCTATTAGGCTACCCACTGAAGTATAGGATAATAGAAAAAATTATTGAGTAGAGGCGCCAATTTGCATTTTTCAAGAGAATCACCTATGTACGAATAATGTATTTTTCTTTTACTACTAATTCCAGTATCGATACAGACGATCTATGTCAAACAGCTCACCCCACATTAGCACTCAATAAGAGATTCACAAAACTTTCCAATATATTCAAAAGCATTCTGAAACATCTTTATCCACAGCTTCACTCCGTACACTGAAAACAGTTGTTCCAACAATACGAAATAGAAGCATACACCTACGTATATGACACCGTCATATGATGCAAACACAGCAGTCGCTGTATCTGTGACATTAAAAAATGGTGCTAACACATATCCCGATAGTAAACTAAATAGACTATACCCGGAGTACGTTATGTATTTATGCGAGCGTGCATTTAAAAGTGCTTGCCGGCGTCTCCCGCGGTGTTGCCCGCATGCGTACACAGAGTTTCCACACACCGAAATTCTCTTGCCCAATTTCTCGGGTTTTACACTGGTTTTCAGCGGTAGTTTGTGTGTGTGTGTATGTGTATGTGCAGGCATAACAATGAACCCGCGGCGATTAAGGAGAGATTCGCGGATTTTAGCTGCACTCCCACATTATGCGCACCGTAGGGAACAAGTGCAGCAGTATACAGCTCGAGTTTCCACTTGAGTTACACACTGTTTTCTTTATACGTGCATGCGCCTCGGTGTTTAAGAGCCGTGAAATCGTCTTATGAAATAGATAAGCGACTTTTCTTATCCGTCGCTTTAAAAAAAACACATTGCTCGTTTATTATTGCAGGTATAAAAACGCTTTAGTTTTTGTTTTGTGCTTAAAAGATACTTCAACCCAATTTTGCTCACGCTTTTCCTTTATTTAGCTTAACAAAAATAAATGATCGTATTTTTATTTCTGATAACGCAAGAACACCAGCGACAATGTCAGTTTAAACGAATTTAGATTTCCAAATACATTTTCACTTTTATTTCTATTGCAAACATCGATTTATCCGCATCTAATAATTACTTGTATAGTATGTAATATCACAACGGAAATAAATTCGTAACGTAACCAACAAGACAGCATATAGAATCAAGGTAAATGATTGCAAACACAAATAATGAGAAGATAATTATATCTTTACGGATAATGATCCTTACAAATACTGAGGGGCTTGAAAATGTTTAGGAAATAGATTAAGTAAGATTTACCGAACATCTTAAATTATTTTTCGCAAAACTACTTAATTATTATCTACGAAAACATTTAGAAATGCAATATACATTCTACGTGTGAATAATAAATATCCAAATATATACATTATATTTTTCAAAGTATTCAGTCCACAAAAAATCGTTAAAAAAATTGTATATCAATTAAATTAATAAATAAAAAATGAATTAAAAGTTCACAGTACACAAATACAATTTATCGAAATTCACTTACTTCACCAGCTTCATAACACTTAACCCATTTCTTCCCAAGCGGCCATTTTATAGTCGATTGGTTTTTTGCCTAAAAAATTGTCGAAAAAATTTACCAACGGAAATTTCAAAATTCTGACTTCAGAATCGGAAAGAGCGGACAATTTTACTTCAGAAAAGTGCTATTGGTTATTATTATTTTTTTTCGACAATTTTTTAGGCAAAAAACCAATCGACTATAAAATGGCCGCTTGGGAAGAAATAGGTTAATTAAATAAATTTGCATTGTTCATAAAATAGAACCGATTAATCGCTCTGTAACACAGTTACCTCAAAATCTGTCATTCAAAATCCTATTCCAAAATCACCGCGTACAATCGTCTCCCGCGTCCAGCCCACCATTGAGCAACGAATCCAAAAACACATTAAAGAGCCCCCAATCCACAGCGTGGCATCGAACGCAACCGCCTATAACCCCCGCTCTTACACTCCATTATAATAATACACAAGATCCTACGTAAAACGAGGCAAGACCACCGGCGGATCCATCCTATGACGCAAAAATCGTCGTCGCTCATCACCCGCATGCCACAACGCAGGTATACCTATACGCGCCGCGAGTTACGAAAAAGAAAAGAGAAAAAGAAAAATACAAAAAGCGGCAATTATTTGCTGGCGCGCATTGCGCTTTATCGAGTGTGACGCCGACGACGGGCGATTTGTGTGTCGCGCGACTGCGGCACGCTTGAATCGCCGGCGCTACGTTAATGTGCGCGAGAAGCGCGCGGGGGCTCTTGTCTTTGATGAGCCGTCTGCGACAGGTGGCTTCGATCGAGGGTTCTTGCCGTTGTCGCGCGTCAAAAATCTCGCTCAGCGTTGGTTATGCTTCTTTGCTTTATGATCTAGATTCGTGATTGACGGATTTGGGTGATGGACGATAAGAGGAAAATTTTGTATTTTTTATACGCGTGCGCTCGGTGTTTTCTGTTGTAAAGGAATCTATGTTAATTTGTTTTTCATAATTTATTACGAAATTTTGCCTGTAATTATATAGTATTGAATCTTAAACGATTGCATGATAATTATTTAAAATATCTTTTCTTATTTTAATTGATAAATGTTTATTTTGGTGGGGCTCCACTTTTTTTCAAAATATTTAATATTATTTCATGGTCTTTCAGAGAATAAAGAAAATCGCTTTTACAGTGATACAAAATGCGAAAAAAATTGCGTAATTTATGGTACATGTACAACTCATGCAGAACTGCTAAAACTGTAAAAAATGTTTTACAGATTTGTACCTATATTAATAAAATGCAAAATTTCATTATCACTACAGTCACTATTATAATTTTTTTCAATTTCAATTATGACATCTCAATTGGTTGCATTAAAGGCTGTTTTCAATATTTTTTAATAACTTTTGGAAATTTTTATTTAAAAAAAGTCAAAGTAACGGAATTTAAATTTTGCTTTAACATGTGCACGAAGGTCCTAGAAAACACTACGATGGTGAAAATCCTAATTATAATAAAAAAACAAATTGTATTCAAATTAAAATTACAGGAGATACAAATACAATTTTACAGGAGATAACTCTATTATCAAAATCTCAGAAAATTATTTTCTTCAGTTGCCGAAATATAAATCGTTATAAAATTCAATCAAAAAATAAATTATCCACTTTATCACGACCAATCAGTATAACTCCACCTTAACAATAAACACTCAAAAAAATCCCAATCACTCTACTCAACAAATCTATCCATCGATCCCAATCTCCCCAAACCAACGCCACCCACACCGCGTCAATTTCCAATTAGGACAAAGGATCACCCGCGCAAAGCAAATCCAAACAAAAAGATCGCCTGCACGCGCTAAACGAAACACACTAAACACCATTATCCCTCCCATCACCCATACACGCGCGTATTCACCTGTGCTCGCCTATATACCTATGTACACCTATTACATTCATTTCTCTATGGGAACACCTCTCTCGCGCTCGGCGGCCTGCAGACGGAAGTGTGCCGATGTGTCACGCGGCTCTTCGGGCTTTTAACGACAATGCAGCAGCGACATGTGTATAGCGACTTTTGCTTTTGCGCCCGCGCGTAACTATATATCTGTACATCGGTCGTTGCCGCACCGCACCGCTGCCCGTCAGTCGGTATATACGTGCGAGCGCGCGCGCTCGTCACTTTTCATTTCGTTTCGCGAGTGCACGCGCGTCTCTGCCGTCGTCAGGTGCGCCGGTATAGTCTGATTTTTTCTTCTTTTTTTTTTTTGCTTGCTTTTGAAGATTCGTCTGAGAAAGTCGTTGGTAACTGAAAGGAAACTCGAACGTTAATTTGAACAGAAAGTTGCTTTAGTATTTCGCGAGGATGAAAACGAAAATGGAGTTGATTTTTATGTAATTAACTTGGCGTCGAAAAATAAGTGTTAGTGTTCTATTTTTATACGCAGAAGATTTTACGAGTAATTAACGTATGAAGTAATTTTATTTACTTGTGTATTGGCCTCGCGTACGCGACGCGCCGCCTACAGTGTCGGAAAAAAAGTGTTTACCTGCACGTGGTAGGAACTCAGACTCATCGTCGTCGTCTTCGTCAGCGTGGAGCTGGACAGGGAAAAAGTGTGTATATAATACATAAAGCAGAAAAAACTCTCTCTGTCGCGCTTGCGCACGATTGAAATGCAAATCGACGAAAGTGCCGGATGAATCCTCTGCCCGCGGAGTTTCCGGCCTCGCTAGCATCTGCAACGCCACTACCTGTAGGATATAGGTATAGTAGTGCCAAAGTTTATTGCTTTTTGGAGCATCATCAGGAGCCTTATTCTGTAAGTCTGTTACGCGACATATGGGTGATAAGATTGAGGGAAGTTTATTTTAGTCGCTTCTGTACGAGTACTACTGTTAATTTGTTTTTTATGCATATTGATTTGCGTAGATTAAAACCCAGACAACCCCATTATTCAAAAGGAATTCTTACAGAGTTAATATATGTCACTGGAATTAGAATTCTTTATAATCTCTTTTCGAACTCTTTAATAATTCTTTTGTACAACTTACATTTCATAATGAATTCTGAAACAATTCGAGAATAGTTTATAAAAAAACATTAATTTTGTTTCTGTCTGGATAGGTAATAGTAAATTATCTTGTTTTGTTTTACAAAGTATTAATCTCGCAGTATGTTATTAATTTTAGTCGTGGAAGGTAGATAAGCGTGGCTTTTCACATTGTCACTTGTCACACATGTTTGTCACTAAATTTTATGTAGAAACTTGAAAATAGGTATTAGATTTTGTAATATAGGGCACTTATGAACCTTTCCTGGCTAAAATCAGTGATATACTTGTAATGCTAATATTTGTTAAAGTTGAATAAGACAACTAATTATTATTAAGATTAGCGTAAATTAATAGTAAAAATCGTAAAATAACCTGCAAAATAGACTCTTGTCACTTTTGGCACTTACGCACTATAAATCATTTTTGTTGATCTAAGTGCACTTAACGTTAAAAATATCTGGTCGAACTTGTTTAAATTTTTTAAATGCTTCAATGTGGTTAGCGAAAACGAGCATTCGATTTAATGAAATTGCAGCATATAAAAAAAATTCAAACAAATTCTACCAGATATTTTTAACGTTGACTGTACGTATTTTTTAAAATAGAAAGAGTGACATAATTATATACTTGAGTAAAGCAAATATTTATTAAATTCGAGAAAGCCTTTCTCATATTATATGCAGGGCAATGCACACTCGACGCATTACCCCTATGATCGAAGGCGTTTGAATTTGTTTGCAAACCTCCAATGAACTTAGAAAAATCACGCGTTCGACCCAATACAAGTGAAACATTTCAAAAAAATGCAAACGAATTCCATTATAAGAATAGCTCGTCAAGTGATCATGCGTTCGATTACCCCACTCAAACATCCGGCCATACGCAAATGCACCACATATATTCAAAAAACCACCAACTTATAAATCAACAAAATGCATTTCTCCCCCTTCATCAATCGACATCTACCCATACACTCACCGAATAAATCCCCTACAGCCAGCGGCACGAGTTCGCGCATTCCGCGGCGAAAAGCACGTGTGCGGATCGCGCATCGTCATCGACGTACCCACAGCGCAACGAGAGGTTACGTAAGCCGTCGCTGCCGCGAGTAATGAGGCGGCCAGCAGCAGCAGAAGCAGCAGCAGCAGCGTCGAGTGATCGCGAGTCGCGCAAGCTGGACGGGAGTCGTGGATCCTGTCGAGGATCCGGATGATGAGGACGGGGATGAGGATGAGGAAGGCGACCGGGGGATTGGCGCTCGTGGCGGTTCTCGCTGCTGCGCTCGCTGTGGCAGGTGAGGTGTTCTTTGCTTTATTGGGTTTTGAGGGGTTGACGGGGGTTGAGGGGGAGATGAGGTGGTGCTGCGAGCTGTGGATTGTGGTTGTATTGATACGGGATGGAGGAAAGGATGGATTGTTGGATTTTGGGTGTTATAGTGAAGAAGCTTGCGAGAAAAAGTGAGTTTTTGAGATTTTCATTTAGCATGGGTTCTTGCGTGATTTTATGTGGAATTCTACTGGGGTGTATCAACTTAATTTATGAACAATATTTAGATTTTAAATTAATTATAGCGTCGAAATATGTTACAATTAAAAACGTTTTGCTAGGCTGTTATTTGATTTTGATATTTACGTTTTTAATTTTTCAAAGATTGAATATCATACACATTTTCAAAGTAATTTTAACTTTCTTATGATCGGTATAACGTATGCTCTTAGTTTTCTCTTTAACTTCCTTGGACAGAGCTATACTTATTATTCAATTGCAATTTTCCGTAAATCTGCTGAAAAATCCGACCTTTTAAGTTAATTATCTTGCATATTTGGACAATGACCCTATTTGAAATTCTGCAGGGACATAATATTATCAGCGGTATATTTAAATTTTACCTGATTCCTTTAAATTTCACGTTCGTACATATAAAACTATCATAACTTTTTAAATCATGGTTTTATAATTAACGAAATTATTAGTAATTTGTTTTTTCGAATCATGTCGAATGTATATTTTATAATCTATAGAATGTATTAAGCACAAGTTTTAATACAGCTAACGGCGCGTTCTTGAAAATTGAAGAGAAATACGTTTTATGCTGCTTTGGGCAAGTATGACAATTATTTACTTTCTAATTCGGGTATTTCTATACCAAAACATGTAAAACCTGATAATATATTTTTATGAAGATATCAAAAATATAAGTGACAAAAAACAGATTTACAATAAAAGAAAATATATTATTTAACCATAGATTGAAAACTTTTCATATTTTTTCCAGTTTAAAGCTATAATCTTTTATACTCAGTGTTTTTTTTAAACGATGCAAGTTTTAATAGCTTATTATTGATTAGATTAGAAAAATGTCATACTTAAAAGCTGAAAAATTAAATTTAAAATAGATTTTATAGGTGAAAAAAGTTTTTATTTTAAAATGCACGGAATACCTGAAGGAATTAAATATTATAAAATGTCAACTAAAGTTATCATTTATAACAAATAATCACATGTTATAATACAAGATTCGAAGTTCCTGCAAATTTAGCTTCAATGACAACGCGCTTCTTCGCTTGATATTTAACGCACGCGACTTTTTACGAGCTCGTTTCGACCGTACACACATTCAAATGCAATGCCTACAGTAGATACGTTTCTTTCTCATTCTTCAACAATTTTTTGTTCCATAACACACATATTTACATTTTCCTAAAAAGAAAACCTGCACGCAGCAGCTCGCAACAATCCAAAGTTTCCCCATAAACGAAAAGCGCCGGCGCGATATAACGCATTTCTTCGGGCAAATTGCAGGTGACCCGCCGAGCTGCGGGGGCACAGCCTGGGAGAAGGTCCGCGGGATGAGGCCGGAGTACACGAGGTCGACCAAGCTGCTCTACACCGGCCTGGACTCCCAGGGGATAACCACCATCTGCTTCGAAAAGTAAGAGAGCCGAATTAGCACGATGCACAAGCGTTTTATAGGGTTGCACGATACAAAGACGAGACGATAGTTCGACAGAAAATATTGTCTTGTGTTATCTTGTCTTGATCTTGGGGAAGTCTAATCTTGTCTTGGAAAGTCTTGGTCTTTATAATTATTAACTTTACGTTAAGATTTATACAATTTTTTTATGTAACTTGCATATAAAATACTGTATTTGAAATTTTAATTTTATAGAAAAAATGTGCATCTATAGTATATTATGACACTGTTGTGGGAGATGGTTTTCTACCTTGCTCGAGGGTTTTCGCACGAGCGAAGCGAGTGAGAAAATCGAGCAAGGTAGAAAAACACCTCCCACAACAGTCTCATACGATATTTTATAGCACAACAACCTCAAAATCGACAATAAAGTTGGCATTTTGAGGTTAGTGTGCTATAAAGAAGGTTAATAGGACAAAAGTTTAATAAGCTAAATAATATGTATATGTTACTATTGAATATTTTGCATTTTTATTACAACTAAAAATTATTGTTACAAATGCACTGTTGAAACAATATTATCTACATTTCACACAAAATGTGTTCAAAACAGTTATTTTCATTTTTTATTAGACATATTATGGATAAAAAGTTTACGCACGCATAGTTGTATATACAAATTTTACACTAAACTACTTTTAGTTTTACCCGAAAAATATACAAGAATTTTCTTAAATATCAAGACAATACCAAGACAAGACAAGGCAAGACCAATATTATTCTTAGCCTCGTACAGCCCTAACACTGACTCACTTTTTAAAACTGAAATGCAAAATTTCGTTTTGTTCGGTATTCAGGATTGTTGTTGTTAGTCATTCGATATATGAATGGTATGAACGAAGAAGGATGTGCATTGTTTCTCTTCCAAAAATGTACTGGGAAAAAAATATTTTGAATTCTCGTATGAGAAGAAAGTATGCTAAATATTAATGTGACGATTCATCAAAGAATAATTGAATGTGTGCTTCAAGTCATACTGTGTGCATTTAAAGTGTTACTATATATGGGTGATTTTAAAAAATGTTACTATCTAAACACTGTAGCATTTTTAATGTTCAGTTTGGTTTCCAATAATAAGTGTGCTTTCCTTTCATTTTAACAATTGAATTCATTTGGGGTATTCCAAAAAGACTTCTAAAATAAATAAAATATGTATAGTTGATCGAAAAAAATGCATAAATTCTAACTTTGATGCTGCTTATAAAAACTCATGGCACACACTCCATGTCATTACGACGAAAGAAAATGTACATTTTATAACAACGTCGATTTAAAGAATATTTTATCTAAGTAAATATGAGGCCTTTCAAATTGTTATTTAAAAAATAAAATGTATTACAGCTTTTAATCACGTGATAAAGTATTGTTGGACTTCAATTTTGAAAGACACCACAACTCTTAAATATATTTAACGTTTAAATGCATTATACCTAATTCAAGTCATAAAATATTCGACGTAAATGCCTGTTAAAACCTCTCTGTACATCGTTTTATTTTATTTTTAGATATACAAATTATTTCAACTCAAAAAACTCGAAATGAAGAGACTTTTTCTTTTTACTTTAGCAAAGCTCGCGTTATGTAATTTAATTTAAAAAATTGTTTACAAATCTGTGGTACGTGACATGAATATGAACAGATCATTATTCCCGACTATTCATAGTAATGAACTCGACATCATTTTTACGAACCGAGCCTCGCAAATCGTCTGAGCGATTGCAAATTATTTTTAGAACCTAAATAACTTGCAGCGCTAAAAAGCATCCTTCCTCGTAATTCTAACCAAAGTGCAGGAAAATTCACCGAACGATTATATACCCACATCCACAATATAACTACCAACAATAATTCCATTCCGCGAAACTACCTTTGTAAATTCCCCATCCTCCCGATAATTCATATCAAATCCGTTTTGCAAAACGCAGACCGCGTAATAACCTAATTGCTCGCGCATCTCCGATATTCTGCAATCTTTTTTTCCTTCCGCTTAAAAACCGTAAAAAGCTCGTATAACAATTACGTTACTATAGGTATATATGTACCACGTTACCCGAGTTCGTGCACTCGTGCAACTGTCCGGAGATACGATTCGGATTGCGCTCTAGGTCTATATGTGTATATCTGTACGTATGATGTTATAACGTGTCGAAGATAATGATTTATGCACGTACTCGGCAATTAGGTGCAGGAGTCTAAACTGCAGTGCATTCATCGTCGACCTTGAGAGGAGCGGCTGCTTCGCCGTCGTGCCGGACGGCGACGACTTCGTGCCCGAGCCTAATGTCACTTTCTTTCACAAGATCTGCCTGAAAGGTGAGCATTTGACAGTTCGGAAGGTTTGTTTTTGTTATAATAGCTGTGACGCGGAGGAGATTTGGAAAAAGCGTGATGCGAAGGTTAAATGATTGATTGCAAAAATGGACGATGTGTATAAACTATAAATTTTGGCCTCCAGGAAATGGAAAATCTTCGTGATTTATTTTTATTTCTTATTCTATGAAATTTAATTGTATCTATTTCCTTTCGTACGTTCAGGGAAGATAGAACAATGAAGAATTAAAATTTAAATTAAATTATATATTACAATGTTTTATAATATCCACATTTTTTATGCTTGAATTGTAATTTAATTTATATTGTAAAAAGTGGGTGAAAAAGGTAATTAATGGAATTTTAAAAATATCAATACTACCCTGCTAGAAATATCACCATTTTTGGCCCATTAATGGTCAAGATGAATATATTTTTAGGTGAACAGTTCATAATATTGATACTTTAATGTATAACAATAATTTTTTGTTCTTTATTCGATTTAGATATAGATTTACGCAAAAAGGCTTCCATTTGATTAACACGTTAACCAATAAAAATGGTCAATTTTCTACCAGGGTATATTTTTATCAGATAAATGTAATGAGAAACCTCGGTACACCGTACTTTTCCCTTTATATCATACTGTTAGGTATATCTTTTATATACAAAAATTGTACATATTTTTCATGATTTACAAATAATTATTCTATAACTATAATTTGGTGTTAATATAAATGTTGTTAATAACTGAACAATAATAATACTTAATTGTAAATAAGTGCTTTCAAAGATAAAATGATATAATTTTATCAACTTATATTCATCAGTTCTTTTTGCATATTTTCTCTCTAGTATTATGTTTAAAATAATATGGAATTTAATAGTATTTTTATTAATTGCAAAACGAAAAATTAGAAATTATAGGGTTATAAAAATAACTTACATAATAATTCAGGCACTCTAAATGAATAATAGTAAAGTAAGTCATGAAGGACAATATATAATATTATTTTTTTGTGTAGTTCCTGAATCTTGTTTAAAAACAAGACTTTGGCAAGTGGAACGAAGCTTAGGATCAGTATTGCTGGATTCTATGGCGAAAGTACTACCACAAACAACTTCTAGGGCGGATTGCTATGAAGAATGTATTAATACAGGTATTTAAAACTAATTATTTATGCGGAACATTGATTTTATCACTTGGTGAAATTATAACATTAATTTAAATTTCAATATTTTAAAAAAGATGAATGTAAGAAAATAAAGCGTCTTTTTTACGTTAACGATTCTATGGCAAATGCCATCAGATTAATTACTTCTTTAAAATTAATAAGTATTGCTTATTTTCTATGAATGAATAATATATAAGATATGTATTAACTGCATAATTATATGACCAAAAAAGATATTTATTGTAATGCAAAAAATGAGTGCAATGGAAAGTTCAACAAAAAGGAAAGAGATCGCAAACTACCTATTACATTAATTTATTGTTCTCAGTTTTTATTATACTTATATTTAAAATTTTCTGGTTTCGAAAATATTTTCTCAACAAAATATTAATTGCAGAAGGTTGCAAATCAGCTGAATTCCGAACGAGCCGAGATCTTTCGATCGGCGATACAATCGGAACTTGCTCACTGCTGACAATAGAGAGAGGAACAAAACCCCAAGCTTACAGGGCTTCCCTGTACAGAGATGAATATTTGGAGGATGAGTGCCATAATATTTGTAAGTTATCCTCCATTATACTGCGCTGTCTTTGTCTTCCACTGTACAGCGGACAAAAGTAGTCGCCTTTCAAAACTTTTCCTTTGAAATTAAATCACGCAAGTCAAGTGACGTCGACGCAAAAAAAAACGTTCTATTCTCTTTCATTCGCAGCGAAGACAGACTACTGCTCTTACGCCGAATATCGTAACACGTCGATGCCCTACTCGGACTTGAAAGTCATCGGTCTGAACGCCAAACAGGTAAGAAAATGCTACACTCATTTATGTATATTAGGGGAGAGTAGCGCACTTCTGTACACTTATTCTTATCTTTCAGAATTCAATTTTCGAATGTTTTAAAGTAATTTATAAAGATTTAAGTAACAAAATGAAATTATTTTTTAGTTAAATTCGACTTTTGACTAATCAAAGTCGATTTTTGATCTATTAAAAAGTCGTCTACGGTAAAATCCTAATACAGGTAATAAACTATTCGAATGGTCGAAAATCGATTTTCTAAAACGTGAACAAGTAGAAAAAGACTGCGATATTTCACCAAACAGTGAAAAACAAACGCTTCAAAAAAGTAAAGCATACAAAAATGCCCCTTGAGCTCTCGCCCTATCGCTTCCTCCACTCATATCGCCGAAATTCGCCTCCTCCTCCTCAGTGCGAACAAAGATGCGACGAGAGCAGCGACGGCTTCCTCTGTCGGGCCTACGGCATCGAGTACTCGAGCTCCAACGTGGCGACTTGCTTCCTGCACTCGGAGGACACAATAGGCGCCGGCGTCAGCGCCCTCGTTACCACGCCCAATGCCTTCTACAAGGAGCGCGAGCCCTGCATCGACAGTAACTATATATCTGTTTATACCTATATCTGTGTGTTTTAAGAGAGTTCTCGTATCAATGGACCGTTGGGATTTCCGGGCTGTGCTCGCGAAGTGCAATCTAGCCGGGTTGTAAACTTTATCGATTCGAGCTCGGAGCTTTATACGTATTCGAGGGAGATGGATGAAGGGTTAGGGCTGTATTTTGGGGTGAACGGCTTAAAAAGCGGAGGTTTGGATTGGCTTTTTGAAGAGAGCTGTTATAGGATATAGATGACAAAAACGTTTTACGTTTTATTAGTATGCGTCTTTTAAAACGTAAAGAGGAAATAATGCATGTAACTTTGTTCACTAAATTTTGCATGGTGGTCATGAAATCTAACGATCCAGTCATCTGAAATTTACGAACAACCCTTTTTCTTAAAGTTTATGCAGATCGTTGCGTGCGTTTCATTGCATACATCGAGCTACAGTTATTAGAAAATAGTAAAAAATTCGCAGCTCGGGACATGTTCTTGGAAAATGTTTCATTGCAAACATGTGGGATGATTTTCGCAGAATTTAGTAAATAAAATAATGTGAAAAATTTCTTTTTGATACGTATATTAACCCTCTACTGCCTAAGCATAGAAATCATTTATCCTAAGCATAGTAAATGTTTTAATTTTGCTTCCTCGAAGAGGAAGCTTTATAATAGTAAAAAAAATTTTGCTAAAAACAAGTTACAAACGTGTTATGAGACTTAAGAAATCAAAATTCACTATTTTTAGAAAATGTCTGTATGGATGTGTGTGTGTGCGTGCGTGCGTGTGTGTAGGCGCGTCCGTGCGTGTGTGCGTGCGTGTGTGTGTGTGTGTTTGTGTGTGTGCGTGTACATGTGCGTGTGTATGTATGTGAGTGCGTGTGTGCGTGTGCGTGTGCGAGTGTGCGTGTCCGTGTGCGTGTGCGTGTGTGTGTATTCGTGTGTGTGTGTGCGTGTGTGTGTGCATGGACGTGGATTAGCATCACTCAGCATATACACAGTGAAACTTAGTGTTTCAGGGCTCTTTTTTTGGTCTTCTTAGAGGAAGGCGGAACAATAAATTTTCTTTTTCGATTCGTTTTTGTATTTTAGTGTTTTTTTTTAGTTTTAATTATCGGGTTTTTTAATACCTTAGAAATAATATCATCGATCCAGCGAAAAGGCATTTGAAGTAGCATAAAATTACCTAAATTTTTCAGTCTGAAAGTTTAGATAAGGTTATTTCCATCTTTTGTTATACGCGAAAACGTCATTTCTTGTCTAAACGGTTCTATCTCGGAAACGTATGACGAAAAATTTTTGGAAAACTTAATATGATTATGAATTTGGAGAAGACTGTTTAGTAAAATTTTTGTGTCTTGACCTTTTTCTTTTGGTGATAGAAAAAAAATTTTATAAAAAAAATCGATTTCCTTCTCCGACGATAACTAAAGTAAATCGACAGTATTTTATCTAAAACTTTACAAAAAGATAGCTTTTTACTATCTCATGACCTGTATGTTTTTCAGATGATGAAACAATTTATTATATGAGATATTGAGGTTATGTGTTTTTTTAATTTGTTTTTGATCGCTTACATCTCGTGAACGGCGCGGTCATTTTTTACCAATCAAGTCTCATTTCTTTCGCTTTACCTTTATTTTTGAGTTACCTATCGATCATAAAATTATCTATCTTTTACAACCATAAATTTTGGATAAGCTTTTTTCTTTCTCCTATATGATTTTTAGAATAAAAATAACGGGACTAGACGGCGGAAAATGGTCTAGTTAAATTACTATTTCGTGTGGTAATGGCGGGAATTAGTTGCACAATCGCAATAACTACTTTTATTTTGTAGTAAATGCTACATTAATAGCAGTTATTGCTATTTATCTATTACCATTTACTGGCGAGTGTAGGATAATCTGCTAAATAAGTGTAGTAAATACAGTGTATAGTACAGTGTTCTTTTAGTTATTTTTCGATTTTTTATTTTAAGTTTTTCTGTTTTTTATTTTTCACCACAGAATGAAATAGAATTAATAATTTGATATTGGAACAAATTATAAAGTTTGAGGAAGCTAAGTGTCAATTAATTGGTAGCGGTTTTTCTAGTTTTCTCGGCTTATATGCGGTGAAAAATTACGTAGGCCTTGTTTATCAGATGCGGAATAGTCCACTTTGATCTAATCCATAGATTTAGTTTACAGAATTTTAAGTATATCATACGAAAATCTAAGAAAACGACAAAAATTACGTTCCCTCGGGGGAACGCTAGACATTAGAGGGTTAATTCTACAAATATTTTTTACTCCGTGTCTTCCTACATAATTTACTTGAAATATAATGCCTAAAAATCGTTTTTTAAAAGCGCTTACCAAATTATTTATATACTTAGCTCTACTGATCCTCGAGCAATAAAGTTGATTTCTCTTACATATTTTTTATAATTTTATATATTCTTGATAATTATAAGCAGTCTTAAAACTGTATTTTTAAAATCATAGCAGATCAACGAATTTTTGAATTTACATTTGTTCAACCGTAACAATAAAACTGTAATAATCAAAATCTATAACAATAACGCACGTCCGCGCTCGTTCCCACAGTGAACGTGCGCTGCAGCAACGCGTCGCTGACGGTGGAGCTTCACACGAGCGAGCCCTTCCACGGGCGCATGTACGCCAGCGGCTACAGCGAGAGCTGCGGCGTCCAGGGCCAGGGTGAGAACGTCACGCAGCTGGTCCTGCCTCTACCCGACACCAGCAACAGCGTCGACGCCGGCCCGATGAGCTGCGGTCTAGCTCCCGCCTACTCCGTCGATCAGGACAATCAGTCAGTATACCAATGCGTCTTTTATGCTGTAATCGTATGCCCTCGGAATAAGAGTATTTACGGCGACTCGATATTTTTTCTACTTGGTTTTTATAGGTATGGCCGATCTAAGGGAGAGCCTTATATTTGTACACAATAAGTAGCTGATAGGAAGAACAGGGATTTTATATATTTTAAAGTTGGTTAGACAAAGGTTGAGAAAGTATAATAGAGTAACAAATTTAACAAAAAAGTAATAAACTGATAGCTCATGAAAAATTAATGTTACGTGCTTGGTATTACAAAAACATAGAGGTTTTGGTTGTGATAGTCATGTTCTGGGGGTGCGATAGTGAAGACATATAGATATTTTAGTGAATACTTAGATAAATAATTAAACGCGTATGTAGTAAATGTTAAACGTGTTTAATAGATAGTTCAACCTCATTTCACACATTTAAACGCATGCTGTAATTTTTGCTAATCAGTCATTGACCCAGTAGTTTTTAGTGCAATTGCTTTAGCAGTGTCTAATGTTCTGGTCTAGTTTTTTGCTATCGAGCGCTTGTTAGAGCCTTTGACTGACAATGTTTCCTTTTCGGCGATGGGAATTCTATTTAACTAACTGAAATATATAAATAATTGAACTATTTTAGTTTCCCACGTCGGAGTGTACAAATTCCAGCAGTTTACTGCGAATTATTGCAGTTTTACATTCTTACATAAATTATTTAGAAAATTAATTACAAATTATCACAATTCTAAATAATTTTCTACGGATTATAACATTTCCTAACAATTCACCACAATTTACCATTAATATTAAACATTTTCTTAACTGTTTAATATTATTTTTATAATTTTTAATAATATTGTTAATCATTCTAACCGCAATTTTAACATTTTTTACTGTTAATCTTCTTATTTATCAAAGAATATTAAAATTCGTTAGAATTCATTACAATAATATTATATTATATTAATCGGTAGACAATTATTTTAAATATATTGCAGTAATTATTGATTCATTTTGTAGATTAATTTAACTAAAATATGTTTAAAATTAGTTTTAAATTTCGAGGTTAATTTTAAAAACCTTTACAATCTAAGGAATATAATATTTGCAACGATTATTAATTTATATCATTTTAAAACAGTTTTTAGTATATCTTAGCCATTTTTACAAATAATAACACATCCACCTATAATTTATTTTTACAATTTATAGAAAGTGGAAAAGGAATGTTAACTTAGGCTAGTTTTTAAAATATTTTTCAACATTCATTCATTTTTAACTTATCAAACAATTATTAACAAATTATTAATATCTTTTGAAAATGTATCCAAACAATGCTATACAAATTTTCAGGACATAGTAAGTCATTTTTATCTAAAAAAATTTGTTTAATCTTGAATAACTGATAAAATAAAGAAGTCGATAATACAGATCCCTGTAAAAAAATCTTTAAAAAAAATGGTATTCCTATTAACTTCGAATTTCTAAGAACATTATCTGCTTAAATCTTTAAGAGATTTTAACATATAAGTACCCTTTACCTGTAGTTAAATTATTTAACCAGAAGTCGTATATTTTTCAAATCATTTTTTGTACATTTAATACTGAAATCTCTTGAAAATTTAATTGAAGTATTTTGATGCAAATAATGTTTTAAAAGTAAAAAGTCGGAATTCAAAACTTTGATTAATTTATAAGTTTCTTATACAAAATTTCTTATCAAACTAGTGTAGAAATTAGAGTGAGTCCTTAATCGTTCTCTAATTTAGAGTAGTAAAATTCACTTTTTAGACTAGAGTGACCGCATTCACTCTTTTAGAATGAAAAGTCACTCTTTTTATAGTTGAGCCCTCGTTCATTCTAAAATTAGAGCGGAAAATGCACTCCAAAAAATGTAGAGAGTTGTACACAATTTTCAATATTTTTACTATTTCCAACATAAGAATTTTTAAAATATTACTCTTTGTAAAAAAATAATATTATTTATTATAGGATTGAAATCGTTTATGTTTGTTTAATTTAGTAAAAAAATGTGCATTCTGAATCCGCAAAATCAGGAGCAATTATACTTCCTTTTTTTAATTTGAACATTTCCTCGTCACGCTTACTTACTCAAATATCGATTATAGTTTACGACAAAACTTTCTTCATCGCTAACAATAACCATACAACGCTGATCACGCGAATAATCACCACATTCCCTGCCACTAACAGAACGCGAGCGGTGATCTGGTCGACCGTGATCGTGCAGTTCAACCCGATAATCCAGCGGCTGGGCGACCAGGCGGTCCGGGTCGGCTGCTCCCTGGACAACGGCGAAGTGCCCAGTCCGCGCAACGTCACCGTCCACTCGAGCTTCACTTTCATCGACTCCAAGTACGTAAACTGGTTTTTCCCGTCTCGCACTGTACCACTGCTCTGCACGCGCGCGCGCGTCCTTGCGACGCGCCGCTTAATTACCATACGATGTTGATGATGTGTGTAATACTCATCGAGTCTCGTACGCCACAGTGCAGGTCTGCCGCCTATAGTGTCGACCGTGATGAACACGTCCTCGGAGGTGCCGACCGTCAGCATGAATATCTTGGACGAGTCGGGCAATCGCGCCAATGTCACGCACATCGGCCAAAAACTCATTCTCAAGATTCAGATGACGCCGGACAACGGTAATGCGCGAGCTTGTTGTTGCTTTTAAGATATTTCAATGAATATCTGTAAGAGTTCTTGAAGAATTTCTTAATGTTACTGATATTAGAGCTTTTTTTGAAAACTCTTTAAGAATTCTCTTATAACTTACATTTTTAATAGATATTTAAAGAGTTTGCAAAATTCATAATAAGAATACTTTTTTGCTGTATGGAACTGACTATAGAGTATCATGCCTGCGGAAAACGTATTTTGATGGGGTTTTGGGAATAGTTTTCTGTTACTTGGACGTGATATCTATAGATACCGCAGTTTGATGATATACACGTACAGTAGATATAATAGTGTTTTTCATTAACATTGCTAATATATATATATATATATATATATATATATATATATATATATATATATATATATATATATATATATATATATATATATATATATATATATATATATATATATATATATATATATATATATATATATATATATATATATACACGATGTTTTTAAAATTGTATATATTAGTAGTATTAATAATTTTAGCTGTATCTCAGGTTCTGGGGCTTATAAAATCCAACTAAGGGTTCTAGACTCCATGTTGAGGTGCCAAAAGACATTTTCCAAAGCCTAAACAAAGTCCGTTTCTAGCGAGAGGACAGTTCGTTTGGAATATATTAATCTATGAAATCTCAAATGATAATTGTTCAAATATCGTATTCCAAATTAGGACTATTTTTAACTACATTTTACACAAAATGACTTTTACAAAAACATAATTCCTTTATATATTTTAAAAATTTATTTAAAAAGATTAAGTAACTAAAATATAATAATAAATTCATGTGAAAAAATTGTATTTCAAGAATAATTTACGTTACTTCCTGGATCTTACAAAAACATAGAATGTTTAGTTGTCATAGTTTTCTTCTGAGGATGCGATGTAAAGTTTTGAAGTGAAAATATTGTATAGGGAGCTTTACTTTCGTTTAAAAACTCTACATTTTTTTTTCGTAACATAATAGTTTATTAATTCAACGTCAAAAAATATGAATTTCATTTAAAATCGATATCGCGCAATATTTTTAAAGAATAAATTTTATACTTTGAAAACTCAACTCTTACATGTCCAATTTCATTTGAAAACTTTATTTTTATTAGTGTAAAATTGAATTTTTACGATAAAAGATCATTAAAAGTAATTGCGCAATAAAAATATCGTAAAAATGAGTTCTATTATCGTATAAACAAAGGTAGAACTAAACTTTGAGTATATTAATACAAAAGATAATAACCCATGCTATAACCAAATGCAACATTTGTTTCAATAAAATAAATAAAAGGTAAATTTTTTTAAAACACGCTTTTATAAAAAACAAATTGCATTGAAAAGAAAAAAATAATTTCTTAAAAATACTGAACAAAATTTTCATTTCATATATTATAAATGAATGCCCCATGCTTTCATGTTTTATAATATGAAAAAGAAATTTTTTTTCAGTGTTTTTAAGATATTATTTATTTCTTTTCAATGTATTTTTTTGTTAAAGCTTCTAAAAATTTATTTTTTATTTATTTAATTATTAATTTTTTAGTCTGCTATGAATCATACACTTACACTAATACGCACACGCGCGCGCGCATACGTGCACAAACACACGTAGGTACATCACGCACACATATCACATACATACACGAACTAAACGCATACAAACACGTATCCATGCATGCTTTCGCGTTCACACACACATACTTACACACACGCTCATACACACACATAAACACACACACACATACACTCACGCACTCACGCCCACACACACACACACACACACAGACATAGACACACACACACTCACACATACAAATTTAATTAAATATAAGCGTATAAAAATTGTCACATTTAATATTACCAAGTATAATAAGAAAGGCCTTAGTAAAGCGGGGGTATCTTAGTTCCTATCAAAATATAAGAAATCATTGAGTAAAACTTCTAAAAAGTATGTAGAAATGTGTCTCCGACACGTTGCTTTGTTGCAATAAAAAATGTTACAATTTTTGCCAACATGTAACGTCAATAATCCATCGTAAATGCCAGGACCATTCGACATAATGGCGGGCCACCTGGTGGCGAGCACCGAGTCCGGCGACTCGTCCCTCCTACTGCTCGACGCGATGGGCTGCCCGGTGACGAACGAGGCCCAGGTCTTTCCGGCCCTGGTGAAGGACCCGGCCGACAATCGCTCGCTCATCGCCGAGTTCCGGGCCTTCAAGTTCCCGAGCAGCCAGCACGTGCGCTTCAACGTCATCGTCAGCTTCTGCCTGGAGACTTGCCAGCCGGTGAGTGTTATACGTAGTGTGCGAACTCGTCAATGGCTGTTCAAATATCGCCGATTGGTCGTTGTACGTGGATTTGCTTCTTTTGCAATGATGCTTTGCTTTTTTTTGTACAACGTTTGTTTCTTTTTGTTATCTTGGTGAGGCGGTGATAGCGATTTTAAGGAATATGAAGCGGTGGTTTTATTTTAATTAAGAAACGAGTGTTTGATGCGGTATGTTTGAAGAATAGCATCTTAGGAGGTCCCCTTGGAATTTTGCGTATCTTTTTTAAGATTAAATTTTAGGTATTAATACCAGTCATTAAAAATATTCTTTTAGCTTTTTACAAATAAAAGGTTGCTTATTGATAAACTATTATTGTGACATACGAGAAGGTAATTAGTAACTTATTTAAGTTTCATGTTTCTTTAAAAAGAAATTAAATTTAAGTGTATTTTGTACCCGAAAAGCATACCTACACGGTTTTTTAAACGGACCTCATGAGATATTTGTTTTTTATCAGAACCCATCAAAACCTTGTTTGGTTAATTTATATGAAAGTACAAGGTAAAATAAATTAAATTATTAAACTAAAGGGAATTTTACTTCTTTTAATTTAAAGGCGAGATGTGGTGACAATGTGCTGTCTTACGGACGCAAAAGACGTTCGACAGAGAGTTCGCAGTTGACGAACGCGAACGTTACGGAACTATACGTTCCCAGTAACAGTACCACTGATCAACTTCCACTCCAGGCATCAATCATCGTCCAGGACACGAGACCTAGCAACCAAAATATATTTCCAAATCCGCTGAGGGCCAAAGACAATCCTGATACGTTTATTATTCAGGGATCTGGTAAATTCCTTTTTTTTTATCTCACCCTCTTTCAATCATCTTTATTACCTCTGATATTTTTTCAATAAGAAGAATAATTCCGTTGCATTATTATTTATATTACAAGTCACTGCGAGCAAACAGTTTTTGATTGATTAGCATTCTAATGTCTAGCCTGGCTTGTCTTTTTCTACTTCACTTATACAGATTCATGTTTCATAGTTCTTTTGATAAATATTAAATATTTCTTTTTCATTTTGAAATTTATGTAAGTTTAAAAAACAAATGCACTGGCATTATTTTGTTAATTATAATTTCGGATTGATTTCTCAAGGGCGAAAAGAGGAACATCGGTAAAATAAATAAAATCACTTTCACTTTGCACATATTATATTTTGCGACGCTTCAGCGATCTGCTTTGTCGACCTTATCAAGATATAATTTTGTCAATACAAAGAACACTTCCTTGTAGACAAATTACGTTTTTTCCTTTTAATTATAAAATTTTTAAAAATGACCACATTTAACCAGTTGTTTTTAGTATAGACAACACTCACTATTTATAGTAGATATCTTTACTTTACTGACAGAATGAAATATTTACTACTGAACGTGGTAATTTGTTCAGTTTATAATTTTAGGCTAAAATGTCCCTCGTCTTGCAAGAAAGTTTTATTTATACGTGGCAAAAATATACCTAATTCTTTCAATAAGTGAATGTCATTTATTTTACATATATACCATGTTATGAGTCTCAAAATATCAACTCGGTATTATACCTAACTTACAAAATTACGTTAAGTTGACTAAAAAATAATATATGTTGTTAAAGTTTAGGATAATAGAATAACATGAAACATTAATTGTTATACAAGATGTGGAAACAGACAAGTTATGCATGACATGTTATTAAAAATGTAAATCAATCAATAAACTGTTATCTTACTTATCTAGCATTGTCACTGAAAATCAATTCACCAATAAAAAGTTATTTAAATACAGCAACTTACATTTTATATTCTGTAACTTTATATCAATTAAATCGTTTTCTTTCAAATTTTATCGATCTTTGCAAGCCAAACTTTTTTCTTAAAAATGCCATCTACATTCTTATTAAGAATAAATACCATCAGCAACCATTATCTAAGATCTTAATTGAAACAGAATTTAAAAAAGAACTGTTTAACATAACACCAACAAAAAAATGATTCCACCTTAACAAAACAACTGCGCTCGTAAAGATCAACAAAATTTGAAAAACGTTCTTCCAATCAACGACAAACGTCAATATCCACAAGCATGAGTCAATTAAAAGTCACGTGTGCACAAATCTCTTTCAGAGTACACGGACGGCCAGTTCTGCATGAACTCGAGCCTGGCGCTCTTCCTGCTGATCTTCCTCCTGATAATCCAGATCGTCCTGATAGGCAGCTGCGTCCTGGCGGTGCGCACCTACCGGCGTCTGGCGATTCGGGCCGAGGAGGACCGCGCCGACATCCTGGCGCGCCACCTCTACGGCATCCACGGCGGCAACTTCGAGATCTCGAGGCGGGTGCGCTGGGCCGACAACAACGGCTCGACCCTCAGCTGATCCTGTCGCGCTCTTCCCCTCTTCTTTGTACAGATTTCTTTCGTTTCTTTATTTGCTTAGCGTTGAGCGTTCTGTCGTCGATAGAGAATGTGGGATTGTAGGTGTCACTGTGAATTCGAGTGTGTAAAGGGAGGATTGAGGCCGGGGTGCGAGTAGATATTATGGTGAAATAATAGTTTTTAATATGAGTTATAATTTGTTAAATTTGTTAAGTTAGAGAATGTTTTTATGATTGTTAAAAGAACATTTCTGGAGAACACGCAGACAGGTACAAGCACAGGTACACGTACCCTAATTGTGTATATGATAACATATAGTTTTTTGTGTAAAAGTAAGACTCATGGAGATGTTATAGTGGAAACATTTGTTTTGATAAGTTTGTTGAACCTTGTCGGCATTTTGTTTAACTGTAACAAATGAGACTCTAATCCGCAATGTTGAGCTAACCTTTAGAACGAATATATCTATCCGCTATGTTGGACAAAGTTTTGGCAATCTTAGGAGAAATTTAGCAAAGTTAAGCAAAGTTTAGGCAATATTTGACATAACAAAGTTAGGCGAAAATAGGTAAAGTTTAACAAAAAAAGGTTCCCATGTATCGGATTTAGTGATTTTATTATTTCAGGAAAGATAAAGTAAGATTGGCGAACTTTAAAAAACTTAGGCATAATTAGGCGAAATACGCCGACAAGTTCAATCGATATTTTCATTTTTAAATCCCCTTTTCTGACAAACTTTTCCTAATTTTTGAAATTTTGTTTAACTTTTCTAAACTTAGCTAATATTTGCTTAACGGTGACAATATCATACATAAGATAATTTTCGTATCTAAAGCTTTTTTGCAAAACTGCCAAATTTTGCCTAATTTTACGAAATATTTTTAAAGATACTTTGAGTTAGAAAGCAATTTTTTATAACAACATATTTAACTAGATCGTGACAGATTTTTTTGTAAACTATTCGAATTTTGTCAATACCTTGATCATTGACAGAAATATGATGCTCTAAAGGTATGATCATTTAATTAGGTATATCTCTAAAGTTTATAAAAAAAAATTATTTTTGTACCTAATTAGTAAAGTTTGACAAATTACATTTCTACTAGGGTATATGATAAAATTGACAATACAACAAGTATATTAAAGTAACACGTGTCTGATGAGTTTAAACGTTTAGTGAAAGTAACTTTACACACTTAAATTTGCACTGCCCTTATTATATATTGTACATATAGTCGTTATATTATGAAGGTTCCCTGTGTCTTGAGCAGCCGATACTGCCTCAGTTAATACCCAAAGTGAATTCAGTACACTGTGAATGAATGTGTCTTATTATTTAGTCTAATAAGCATAGTGACTTAAAATACAATACATGCTATTTTTAAATATGTTTTATTATCTTCTGTTTTTTGAGGCTAGATTATATTAATGTAATGTTATATGTTATATTGTGCAAGCGGCATAGTTTGATGGGTATTAATTGTTCATTAGTAATTTAGCCAAAGAATTATTCCTACTCACTGCATGCATGTGATATTCCCTTGCAATACTTTGATGTACGTTATATTGTACCAATTTTGTTATTCTTTAAAAACTTTCAATAAAACTTATAAATGAGGAGAAGAAAATATTATTTGGTGACAGGATTAATAACTGTTTACAACCAAAACAATGTATTTATATTGTACATGTACATTAATGCAAATTTCTTATTTTAAAATTATAATTCCATTCTCTTCAACAAATTTTTTCATTGTTGTCAACCCCTTCCCGGTTTTCGTCAATATCCGCATTTGCTATTGTCTATCACTGTAAACACCACTGTAAAAAATTGTAAATTAATTTATATTATTTTGAAAAATTAATATATTTGAAGGGACCACGAATACTTACGATTTCCACATTTTTGAGCACAGGCTATTTCCCCTGGATTAGCGTAAACAATGCCATCTGATCCGCAAATTGGATTATCTTCTCTAGTTGTCTAAAAGGACAAAATTTAATGATCATATGTATGAACTACATTTGAAATATTTATCAACTATAATGTAATGCGCTTTTACTAAACAACGTTGGATACACCCATCATAGTCCGCTGGCAAAGAGTCAGGTATCGGATTAGACCTGCGGACTTGATCTCTGAAGATAATATCATCATTTGGCGTGGTACTTGGATCAATCTCGAAGACTCGATCGGTGAAGATAATACCATCATTTGACGTGGTAGTCGGTAAGACTTGATCGGGGAAGATAATCTGATCATTCTATGCATTAAAATAACAATTATTTTCGATAGACTGACGAGGGGTCAGATCCTCTAGGAATAAAGATTTTGATAAAACTTTTAGAGTTATTTCTGGTACCTAAAAATTAAACCTAGCAACAGTAGTTTCGTCTAATGGGCCCTTGTTACCGCTATATAAACGTACGTCAAATACGTATCAGTTTAGGGTAAAAAGATACCTCTACTTCTGACTATAATATACTTATGTACTTATAATAGAATAATGGTTCAATATATAATAAAAATAGATGGATAGAGCTATAATTTAAGCTTTATTTTGTAAAGAGAATATTATTAATCTTATCTAAAGTTACTAATGATGAAGCATAAAAAAATACGTAAATTATGAAAGCCATTTTAATCTATTCGACTCTGCATTTTAATGCATTTGTGTGTCACTGTCTTTGATCGTTAATAATTTGATATTAGATTAATAATTTTGTACAAAATAAACGTTAAATTAAAACTCTTTGGACCTTACCTGCTTTATCTGCGGACTGGGATGACTAAAGCTGTAGGTAATTAGAATAGAAAACGCTGTAAACAAGTTATTTCCTCAATGTATTTATGTACAGTTTAAAATTCTCTTACATAGATTAAAACACGTATTTAACTACTATTACTCACAATTAAGTGCTATTCCAATGGTCAAGAGCAAGCGCATCATTTTGTAATATTTTTATTAATTTAAAAATTATTAATAATCTATACAACCGCCAGATATTTCCAATTCCAGTTCTACGATGTCTTCTAACTTACCAAAGGACGAAAGAAGTGCTCGCTTTTTGCTTATTTTTGTATACTTATAGTCGTTTAAATGTCGATTTAATTGAGAACTCGTGAAAAAAATATGTTTTCCGACACGACCGATCGTTTAAATTTCCAATTAATAGTATATTACACATCTATGGAGGAAAAGTATTGGCTAGTCTATAGCGCGTATAAATTGCCACATGAGCCAAAGGGGAGGGTGGTAAACTCGTGCTATGGGGTAGCCATTTTTCCTCCCGTGGTGCGTATACTATTTTTTACCATACCCAACACGAAAATAATACATTTCAGTTTCGGAGCCGGGAGGAAATGTGGTACTTTCGGCCAGGGTGTGGTGAAAAATACATATTTTACTTACTTTTATTTGCTATGTATGTAGACCTTTTTATTTTCCAAAAATAACGCGTATTATTTGCAATTATGTCAAATACTACGTATCACAGGCGCGCTACGCGTGTCACAATTTCGCTCGTTTCTTGTAGCAAAAAGAAAACAATTGTTAAGGGAAGAAGATACAGCAAACACTAAAATCCTTTAATTTAAGAAGAAAAATATTTTTTCTACAAAACATGTTATAATATAGAAAAAGATGACATTTTAGACTGGTTTTGTTCAAATTCACCACCCTTTGAAGTAGCCATTTTGAAAAAACCTGTATAAACAGACATATGTTTGATTATCACTGTGCACAAAGGTTTACGATGGATTGGTATACTTTTTTTTATGAACATTTCATGCTAAAATTAAGGCTAGAGTACACTCAGAGGGGTAAAAAATTCAACTTTTTTTTCTTGATAAGACTATTCATTAAAGCTCACTGTATATGCTGCAAAGCTCCAAATTGTTTTATAAAGCATCCTATAAGTTTTTGAATATTTATATGGAATATAATTACATTGCTGTATATGCAATTTGCAATCTTTAAAGTCGATTTTCTTAGCACTTCATTTTTGGCCTTATAAATGCTCCTAATATTTTTCCACCTTATTTCTTTTCTTCCCCTTCTGCTCCCGCACCTTCCACCACGTTCATATTGATCCTCCAAATACTATATATTGTAGTAAATGTACGCGTATTTTAGCGTCTCGGTTTTACGACCAACAGTTACAATCATTCTTTTATAAAATGGATTTATTTTTTAATTGAGAACTGCGCATGCCTGTAGGCGCGTAGTCACTGCTGGGCATGCGTGTGTGTACGTAGTTACTACTGTACATGTCTGTGATTACGTAGTTACTACTGTACATGTCTATGATTACGTAGTTACTACTGTACATGTCTGTGATTACGTAGTTACTACTGTACATGTCTATGATTACGTAGTTACTACTGTACATGTCTGTGATTACGTAGTTACTACTGTACATGTCTATGATTACGTAGTTACTACTGTACATGTCTGTGAATACGTAGTCACTATATACATAACTGCCAATACCAAAGTGCACGTGGACACAACTGCGCATGCCGATGTGCACGTGGACACATCCAAGTCCTCCCCTCGTCTCTCTCCTCACACCTACTTCATTTTATTCTCCTTAATATCTACGCCAGGATGTATGCAATTCCACACACTTTCTCTTTCTCCCGTCTTATGCCGCCTTCACAATCCCACAAGTCCCTTCCCTTTCCTTTCCTCCTTCCTCATATCTCATTCATTCACCTTCTACCTCCTATGCTCACGGTATATCTTGTCCTGTTTCCAGAGTCCTTCTATTCTGTCTTTATATCCTTTCTTTCTCTGAGAATATATATAGATTTATCTCATAAATTCATTTTACAATAATTTTTATTCTAATCCCCTCCCCGTCCATCGTCGTCCTCCACACTCCTCCTAGCACTATTTAAAATTATAATACGATTTATTTAGTGTTAAGTGCTTATATCATTATTTTCATTATTTTGTTTAAGAAAAATACCCCCCCCCCCCCTCCCCCCCGCCACTTTCCCCACCTATCCTAATTTTGTCCTCTTATACACCCCATCCATCCAACATCTCCACACTGACATTTTAGCACTATGATAACACGCATAATTTAGCATAATGGGGCTTATATAATTATTTTCGTTATTTTGTTTAAAAAATACCCCCTCCACGTTCCTCATTACCCCCCTCACACTTTTCCTACGTATCCTAATTTTGTCCCATTGTGCTAATGTACCACTATTGTCATAGTTATGACATGTTTAATTTAGCGTTACGCCTATTTTTGATTTCAGTTATTACAATCATTCTTTTACTATAGGGATTAGTCCCTGTTGAATATATCCATTGGAATTTCATATATAATTACAGGCGGATATTTTCAACAGTTTTCATTCTTCAACTATAATCAGAATCAACAAAGGATGCTCTGATTAGAAAGGCAATACAAATATTTCATTAAAAAAGTGATTTATTAACATTACTTACAAATACTTGCTAGTGAACGTTTATTTTGCGATTAACAGAACAGTCTTTTTGGATGGACAATAAGTTACTTCATGAAAATTTACAATAAATAGATATATTTATAATGCATTTTAGCCTCGTTGCGCTCCAGCAGCACACTGGCCGAAGTTTTTAACTTGAACATCTGCAAATAAGCATAATATAGCATAATTATGAATTCTCATATTTGTCTTATTTTTAAGTAAAATGTAATTGTATAAAGCTTACTGTTTCCACAGTTTGCGGCACAGCTCAATCTTCCAGGGTTTGAGTAGACAACGTTATCAGTACCACAAACAGGGTTGTATTCAGATGTAGCCTGAAACAAACATATACAAAATTACAATTATTAAATTTCTTCTTATAAAACAATATATTTAAAGCGTTTAGAACCATAATGAATGGTTCATTTAAGAACATAAATCTTATACTCTCTAAAATTATTGCAGTGATGAGATTTTCACTGCAATAATTTAACATTCAATAATTTAATAATTTAAAGCTATAGATAATAAGAACATTCGATTCACATTAGCTACAGATAACAAATCTTATGTCGCGCACGATCTTTTGTCAGTAAATACTATGTTTCTATACTATCAATGCCACTCGAGGAAAAATCAATACCAGTGGGACCGGTATGCAAATTTCAAAACACGTGCTTACTTTCATTAAAATACAAGTGTTAAAATACAAAAATATCGTAATTGAGAAGTTCCAGGAATTCGATCATGTAAAGCCTACCGAGGACAGTACTGTGCTCATGTTCACGGTGACAACCACAACTGCGTCACATGATTTAACGATCTTTCTTTCCTTATATAAAACTAATAGATTTAACAAAAATTCGATTAAACAAATAGAACTAAAATTAAATTCTTAATTTACAATTCAAAAATTCGCGTTTACATTTTTTACCATTGTACGCGTTACCTGATTCATCTATCAATATTTACACTTTCAATTCTGAATTAAATTTTCAATTCTGATTCACAAAAGAAAAAACTACCAAAGTCGCTTTTGTCGAGAAATCGGCCATACAAAGCCTACCGAGGTCAGTATACTCCGCTCGCGTTCGCAATGACAACCACAAATGTGTCACGCGAATCTCCATACTCTTTTCCTTATAAAACCAAATTAACTTCGCACGAGCCTTCGCTCGAAAAATCCGCGAATAAAGCTAAATTTAAATTTCCAACTCAAAATTCATGCACGTGTCACGCCTATCGACATTTGCACTTCATTTCAAATGCAACATCTCGATATCCAAAAGGAAAAAAAAAGCCACCGAAGCCACTTTAGCCAAGAGTCAAGGTGTACCGGTTCCCAAGAAACACGAAGAAGAAGAAGAAGAAGAAGAAGAAGAACGCAAAAAGTGGAGAGAAAAAAGAGAAACACCTATTATCGCTCGCACGCTTACCCGGCAATTGTCGACACACCGGTTGTAGTCGGCGAGGGACGGCGTGGTCGGATTCAAGCTGTCGCCTGGCGAGCTGGTGGTGCGCTGGGGCGAGGTCGGCCCCGTGGGCCTGGTGGTACCTGGGAAGCCCGACGTCGGCCTGCCAGTGTTCAGCGGGAACTTGGACGGCCGGTCGGCCTCGCCCGGGAACACGAAGCCGTCCTGCTCCGAGACCGTTGGTCTCTGAAAGAGAGAGACAGAGGGGTTTTATTAACGATTTGGATATGGTGTAGTGATTGTTGTTGCGGTATGCGGGTGAATCGTTGATTGTGAGTGTGGCTTTTATGTAGAGTTGGTAGGATGTTCTTTTTTCAGAGTTGAGGCAAGAAAGAATTTGATTTGAATGAGATGCTTTTTTAAGTTAAATATATTTTAGTTTTGAGAATTGTGGGAGTCGTGTAATTTTCCTTATGGTCTGGATGAGTAGTCGGTGTAAATGTATTTTTCTTTGCTCCAGAGTTCGTTGTATGAATTTTTTCAAGAATTTATTTAAGTGTAAAGTTACTTTAATGAATTAAGTTTTAAGTTAAAAATTATTTAAAATTATTTATCTCAGAAATCTTTAGTTTTGAGATTTTGTTTTCTATTCGTGTGATTTTTCGTAGAGTCTGGATGAATCGTCGATGCGATTGTGTCTTTTTGCTGTAGAATTCGTTGAATGATTTTTTTTTTCGAGAATTTAGTGAAATCTTTTTAATGAGCTGCTTTTTACTTCAAAAGATATTTTTATTTGTTGATCTTTAAGTATTTTAAGTTTTTTTAATTATTTGGAATCACGTGATTTTCTTTATAGTCTGGGTTAATCGTTGATTCAAATACGTATGTCTTCTTTTGTTCTAAAATTCGTTGAATGATTATTTTTCGAGAATTTTAAATGAAGCGTGATTTGAATAAATTGCTTTATTTTCTAAAAATAATTTTAATTTATTGATCTGGGAATTTTTAATTTTGGGAATTTTTTGGACCCACGTGATTTTTCATATAGTCTGGATGAGTAGTCAGAGTGAATGTTTTATTTTTTACTGTATACAAATATATACTCTATAAAGTTTGTTAAATAATTTTTGTTTTCTCGAATTGAGTGAAGCATGAAATTATATTATGTGAACTCTTTTTTATTTAATAAATCGTTTTTTATTCATTTATCTAATAAATTTGTCGTTTTGAGTTTCACTTAGACTTGTAGGATTTTTTTAAGGTCTAGGTGATTTGTCGTTGTGAATGTGAATTTGCTGTAGTATTGGTTGAATGATTTTATTCGACATGTAAGTGAAGCATAAAATTATTTTTAATTAATATTTCTATCATTGAAAAAAAATTTAGATCTATTTTTAAGACTTAATTTACTATTTATAACATACTTAAATGTATTTTAAATGCATTATAAATTATATATATTCAGCTATTGAGAATATCATTATAATGATGAAATAACGATGGAATAGTGATCTCTAATGATTACAAACTAAACGAACTTATTTTCGTTGTAGCCTTACCTGTGCATGACAGAAGCCTACGGCAACTGAAACATAAATAAAAGTCCATTGGTAAAATAAATAAATACTGTATAAATGTAAATATTAAAATCCGAAATCCTCCAAAATCCTCCAAAACTCAACAGCCATGAATATTTTGCTTTAAAAATTGTCTTAATTTAGCATGATATATTATTTATTAACTAGCTTAACTTCTAAAACTATTATTTTCAATAAGAAAGCTATTTTTACACAATTTTGTTGAATTATTTAAGTTTTTATTTAATAGTCTCAGCAAATTTCTTACATAGATAAATTGAATTTCTTCAAGTGAAAAATATTAATAAATGGGCTTAAACAATTTTTCAATAGACTATTGAAAAAATATATATAATCAACTCACTGATGAGAATCAAAACACGGTGCATCATCTTTATTTTAGAGGATCCTTCGAAAATCGATTTCTTCGATCGGTTGCTCCAAGATCTGCATAAACCAGACGAAAGGCAACTGAGAGGAAACCGTAGGCACGTTTGCTTTTATAGTTTTCCTCTCACAAATGTGTACATTCCTCCCGACGCCTGCAGGTGCGATGATCGCGATATACAGCTCAATAACTTATTATTCTAACGTTATGTGTACATATTTTTGTAAACAATCATACGTAAGTGAAATAGAAATCAAATTATAAAATATTATTTAGCATCGCTTTATAAAATAAATACAATTTATCTTATAACATAATGTTCTGTGCTAAGTAGCTTGAAATTAAACACCCATTATAGACATAAATATAGTGATTTTAATTATTCCACGTGTAAGTAGATATTTTACATGACGCATAGGTTTTAAATCGTGATCGATTTCTGGAACATTTTCTATTGTACTGTTCAAAGTAAAATAAACATCTGTTCAAACATACTTAAACAAATTATCAGGATAATACATATTTTAAACGAAAATTCAAGGGTATTGCATAAGAACTACTTATTTGTAGAATAATTTAGCATTACAAAAGTATGTTTTATTCCACTTTATTTTATTTTATTTTATTTATTATACGGGTATTTAGCTTGTGGAACTTTTTTGAAAGATTATATAAAATTAGTTAATATGAAAAGTAATATTAGTATATATATGCTTGAATGCTTCTTAAGTGAAATTGCCTCTGCGGGCTTTCCCATGTTCAGGAAACATTTGTTTCCATAGTATAAATTAGGAAACGTAAAATGTTTTGAAACGTTTATTATTTTATCAACAATACGTATTTATTCAGAAATATATTTCCGATATTAATCACTACTAGGGATTATATGTTCTTACGTATCGCCTTTGAAAAAGGAAACAAGAAACAAATCCAATATGCTTTTAAGACCATTGCAAAAATATAGGTGTTGCCCCATCATTTTATGCTTATCTGCTTTGTAAAGCGGAATTTTGGTACCGTGCGTAATGATACTTTTTAATGCAATGACACTTGCGAGACATTCGTACGTGACAGGCAGTTACCTACGTTCGACGAAACAGTTAACTCGACTGTAAATTGATCTCCAAAAATCAACATTTATAAAACAATATGCTCAAACGAGTCGTTTTTTTATTTTTCAAATATTTATATTACAAACGCAGTGTCCACTTTCTATCTATGGAAGGGAATTGCAGCCATGCAGAAAAATGGAATTCAGTGCGGCTGCCGTTATCCGCGAATTTTGCGTCCAGTGTGCGGCGACGATAATGTCACGTACGATAATTCCGGAGTCATTCGTTGCGTTAACATATGCAATCACACAGGTATTAATTAATATGCGATTATTATTGATCACTGAAGTGTCAAAGTGCAAACGAATGCAAATTGATAAAATTATTTTTTGGACCAACTGCTCGTTTTTAGTGATACTTCAAAGGTCAATAATACATGGTCTTTTCCCTGTCTTATTATTAATCCGATTTGATACATGCAAATTATTTGGTTATGTTTACAAAGATCTATTAATTTCAGATATCAAAGTGCTTCATACAGGACCTTGCGCCGGAGAAACACAATTATATAATTAACTATGACAAAATATTTGACATTGGTAAACATGTTTATTATATTTATTCATAAGAAAGATGTACATTACTTAATCAATAAATTTATTTATTAAAAAGTATTTAAAAAACAGCATTGTTGGAGTTCTTGGTTACACTTATGGTTTTTAAAATGTAGAGACATTGTATCATGTAATAGCCATAATCATAAAAGTCATTTAAATGAAAAATAAAAATAGGCATTTCATAGACATTCATGTTTCTTTAATTTTCCGTCATCTAGCTACAGCATACGCAATAACGTGATAAAACCGTCTACATTTGTTATGAAAAATAAATTAGTCAAAATAACTTCCTCGAGATATAAAAAATTTGTTTGATTGTTATTAAATATTTACAGTTTGTATATACATTACAAAAACTGTTGCTTTAACAATTAATCAAGTATTAAATTGTACTAGATTGAATGTAAATAAATAAAAATAAGTAAACTTATCTAATGAGAAAAGTAAATAAATTTCCTATTAGATCTATATATAATACTCTCAGAATTAATAAAGTACACAAAAAGCTCGTACGAAAAAAACTCCTTTAATACACTTTGATAAGTAGTTTAAAGAGGTTTATTTCATGGAAAAACTACGTTACTACTTGAGTTTACAAAAACATAGAATTTCAAGTTTCCATAATCTTGTTCTGGGCGTGCGATATAAGTCAATTAAATAATCATAGTTGTGACTTCGTAAAGAGACGAACGCATAAATATATTATCATACTAAAGTCGCTCGCTTGAAAGTTATAAACCAGGGTCTAATTAACTTCTAGCTGAACTACAAAACTCGTTTAAACTTCAAAATGCTTCTTCTATGGAACAATTACATTTGCATAAATAAGCGCTGTTTTCATAATGTCATAAGAATAGTTAAAGAAGAAAATCTGAATTGGTGATTCCGCGTCTCTATCTCTTTCTCGCTCTCTTACACTCCCCATCTCTGTCTTATAAATATATATATACGTCTTATATATATATATATATACATATATATATACGCTCGCGCACTACCATCACCAAAGACTAGATCATCTCATTCGTTATCGACTCTGTTTGTGGATATATTTGTTGTTTTGTGTTCGCGAGGCAGTTAGCCACGCACTTCGATACCGAACGCAACTCACGTCTCGCCAGAGCGACTCGCCCGATAATACACGCGCATATTAAAAAATTTTCGGATTCTAAGCCGTCGAAAGAGTAGCTCACGATGTCAAAGGCATTCGTCATCCTCGTATCTTCAATCGGTAAGATAAAATGATTTTCGTTTTGTTCTGCCATTTGGCGCCTATTTTAGCAGCTAAATGTTAGAGTAGTCGAACTTTATTTATTTACTTTTTCTCTAAGTATTGAAATCATTAAAATTCTTAAATGTCAAATTTATGTCATCATTAATATCTTCTGAGCGTTTATATGTTATCTTATCAAACGTGTATACCAGCACGCGTTTTTTTTATTTTGTAACTTATCTGTCCAGTGCTTCTAAAATCAGCTCCACGCATCTATATTTTTAGCTACTTTATTTAAATTTAAAACATAACAATGACCGTCTCATAAATAGAAAACATTGAATCATCACAGTAATTTGCATTACGCTTTCATACACTAAATAATAATATGGGTGATTTTCTACAAAAATGCAAAATTTTTATCTCATAAAAAGTTTATAAGTGCTTTTTACCTTTTTGTTCTGTAGTTTATGCCAATGGGCCCTTGTAATTAAAGTATCTAGTTATTTTATTTCAATTAAGTATACGTTATTTTAGTGAAAAATGGTAGGTACCTCTTCTTGTAGTAATAACTATGTACGTATCAGCACGAAAAAAATTATCCAAAGGATAATTAAAGTAGGCAGAAAGGGCTTTAATTTAAGCTTCGATTGGTTTTAAAACAGTGATATGACCCAAGGTTATTGAGAACTGAAGATAGCGGCGGAATATATATGAATAATCGACAAATTTAAAACAGTTCAATTTCCTCAAATATTCATATATTTTTATATAATACAGTATATTTTTATACGACACAAAGTTTTAAATTAAAAATCTTTTTGCCTAATATTATTATCATTTGGGTCATTTTTTTCTAGTGCTAATACATGCATCGTTATTATCACAAAAAGAGGTACCTTTTTTCACTAAAATAATGTGTATTCGAAGTAAAATAGCATATACATTGGCATAAACTAAAGGTCCTAAGCTTTATTTCTGGATACCAAAAAACATCTTCCAAAACCTCCTTAAAATCAGTTTCCCAAAGGTATAGCACTCTCCTTGTTAATTTAATAGTCTCATAAATTTTCAGACGATTTAACAAAAAGAAAATTAAAAAGGTAAATTTTTTTATAACAGTATGCTTCTCTGATTTTTAGTAAATTCCGTTCCAAATTTTTAATGAAAAGATCATATGACATATTATGTATCACGTTACATCATGGCATAAAAAAATATTTCCTTCGAAATTTTGCGAAAACATTTATTTAAAAACTCATGAGCCATTATCGATAATTTCATAAATATTACATGATATTTGCTGTGACATCCCTGTTGAAAATATCCATATAGATTCTACATGGGCTTCCACATAGGTTGATCCAAATGTACATCCACATGGAAATCAGTTCCAAATCGCCTTATGAATTTCTGTATGGCTTTCCATATTATATTGTTTTTCCGTACCAAAATCCATATCTATGGACATGGATATTTCTCTACAATTTCTTTATAAAATACATTTTAGTACTTCGAAGGGCTCCATTATCTCCTTCTTGAGAGTACCATCCGGATGATACAATCTATAAAGGTACAGTCTGGATACGGTCAGAGTACTGTCGAAGTATTATAGAGCATTTTTTAAATAATCTGTAAAAACAAATTTTTGTCCACATGTTAAGTTATATGCAATTCCATATGGAAATCAATATGGAAATCACATAGAAATTATGGCGATTTCGGACTGTTTTCCATGTAGATTTCCATATGGATCGATCTGTATTAAAATCCATACAAAATCGATATGGATATTTTAAGATGGCTCCGTCGCGTAGGAGTCCCGTATGTATGCGGGGCCTTGTGGGGGGTATACAATTTTTTTTAACTAATAATCAACGCAATTTTGAAGAAATTCAGGGGTATCACTGGGTGCGGTGAGAAAGGACGGTTTCCCCTCTTTCCCCGCGGACCACTCCACTCCCCGCGCACCACCTCGCACAGCCTACAAGCTTGACTTTTTGTTTACGTTTTCATTCAATACTCGGAATTAAATGCAGCTTCGTAAAGAATTACGTGATAACGTACATAGTCTTTTATTTCATTCTCTTTTTTTTACACGTGTCGCACCCTGCGTCAATCTATTTTAAAAGCCGTGTTCCATAAGAGCTCATGTATAACGAAAAAACTTCTAAGTCGAATATCTTAAATATAACATCGGTAAAGAATATTGAAAAATTTCAGGGAACTTCTTGATTCTGTAAACAATGATATGTGTGAGTTTCATTACGTTTTCTGATTTTTTGTAAAACCGCAGAACCTCCTTAATAAAAATTATTCATAATCCCAAATCTTTGATAGAGGTATGAACAATTGATTACAATTAAAAAATAAACCGAATTATGAGAAACCAAGATATCATTGCCCTTCCTTTTTTAGCATTTTCCAACTCTGTTAAGTTTCAGGTAATAATATCATTATATGTATAAATGACATTGGAACGAAATTTCAGATCACCTTTCATAGATCTCAGTGTTATGATGAAATTTCGGTCCAATGCCATTGATGTAAGCCGCATAATTTTTACTTGAAACTTTGCACAGTGTTAGATAATTACCAAATGAAGGGCAATAACCTCTAAGTTTTTCATTATTTAGATTATTCTTTTAATTATAGCCAACATTTTAGAATTCTCGAATCGGTAAGGTGGGAGGATATAAATTGACTTTGACACCCCCTTAAGCGGGAATATCACATGATGTTTGCACAATATTTTCAAAAACAGTTTTTGTAATAAATTTTTAAATATATATTACAGCTAAATTTAGAATGTAACATTGTGTGCTTAACGCGATCATATATCACGTGACATGGTAAGTGAGTTTTTTCACCAGGACATGACAATAAATATTTTTCTATTAGAGATATAGGTATCTCGATAGCTCTATGATAATATAAAAGTCCTATTACATGAAAAATTTCAAAATTGACACGGAATTGACCAAAAGACTTATTATACTCGTATATTACGCGCGTTTTCAGAGAATCACTCACATATAGTGCAGATAATGCAGTATTATTTTTAATACGGATATAGATATCGATCATTCTCAATTGACTCAATGGGATGCGTCAGACCTTACAAACATAATTAGATAATTTTGCTACTTTGCGATTCTGATAATAATTTAAGTGTTCCGCTCCTCATTTTAAATAAATAAAAAGCAATCTTCATGGATACGTAATAAGGTGTCGGAAACGTTGCCGCAACGTTACGCTAACATAAAAAAATGTCCGCTAGTGTGTCAAAGGCACCTTGTAGAAACGTAGAGGCAACATGTCTACGATGGTCTACAACGTGCCTATAACGTTCCTCAAATACGTACCTGGAACGTTTACGGAACGTTTCCGGAACGTCTTAGACACGTCGCCAGAACGTTGCCAAAAAACTGGAATATTTTGTTGAAAATTAAAATTCAAAATTATAATTTGGCAAGCCGGCTAGCAAGACTACCAAATTGCAAAGTGCTATCCAGATGATATAGCTAATCTGGTAAATTTTATATCTATAAACCTATCTACTCCCCCTGTATCAGGAAGGTGAACGAAATAAATACTATCTTTTGTAATAATGCTATTTATTGAACAAAACTTATATCCCAATGAATACAAAATATCGATTTTTATTTCTGCGTATGCGACCGAGCTCGTCAACCGGATTTTTTGATCTAATCTTTTTCTATCATCACCTCCCTCGTAAGACTAAACAAAATGACTCTCAATTAATAAACAATTCATAGCAACCGTCGCGCCGGTTCGACAAACGGCCTCGGTATTCACACATCGTGAACACCGCGCGCGTGAAAACTCGAGGGGGAATCACTTCCCCTCCTAAATCCAATCAGCCCCGGATAGAAAATTTTCACCGTGCTCGAGGCGTACGGCCACGAAGCGGCACATCGCCACTTCGCGCGCGCGGCTGCGGCGGCGCAAAACTAAACTCCTTAACTCTTCGAGTTTATTCCCCACATGATGACCTCGGTTGCATACACATGATATTGTATGTCACTTACACCCCCTTTTTGGCATTTCTTATTGCATTTTTATACATCACTGTGGCAACGTCTTAGCAACGTTCTTGCATCGTAAAAAGAGAACCCATGTAAATCCATGGTTTATCAGAGACGTTCCAGAAGTGTTCCAGAAACGTTCCAGGTACGTATCTACGGTGACGTTTCAGGACCGATATAGACACGTTGCCTCAACGTTTTTACGACGTGCCATTGACACAAAGCGGACAATTTCTACGTTGGCTTAACGTTGCCGCAACGTATCTGGAACATTTCTAGAACGCGTCTGATAAACCATGAATTTACATGGATTCTCTTTTTACGTTGCAAGAACGTTGCTGGAACATTGCCACGAGATGTGCTATCTGGGAGAAGATTTAATTCTGAAATTTAAATCAAAACTTTTTGATATACAAGTATCAGTGTAAAATCACTCAAAGAACCCACAATAACAAACCAAATCCTACGTAAATTTAATGATATATTTAAACGTACACAAACATACATACACACGTGCACATACACACACACACGCACACACACACATACAGGGAGTCTCAAATGTGGCAACTTCTGCGATATGAAATACATGTATTTCCATAGTACCGGATGACACATTTGAGATCCCTGCACATATACCTACACATACACATTCGCACAAACGCTCACACACACACACACACACACACACACACACAGACACACACACACACACAGACACACACAGACACACACACAAATCATCTTCCAAGCAATTACCGATCAAATAATAAACATTGCATTTCTCTCCTTTGAAACAGTCATCCTGGCGCTCGCGTTCGAGTCCAGTGCGCAGGAGGCCCAGGTCCTGCCGGAGGGCTGCGTGTGCGCAGCCACGGACGAGCTCGATCCCGTCTGCGGCAACAACGGCGTCACCTATCCGAATCTGGCGACGCTCAGGTGCGCCAACGAGTGCGCCAAGTACAGTGAGTAGTCATGTCTCATATAGAAATATCGCATGTATTTGTGTGCAGCTTATTATGCACCAGATCCACGTTAATGCGCTAATATTTCGATAACGCGGGTGAGAGAGAGAGAGAGCTCGTGTCATCGAGATAACGCTATGTAAGTCACTGATTGTTGCTTTGCTCGTTCTTTTGTAGGTATCCACCACATGCATCACGGACCGTGCAGAACGTAATGACGACGTGCTAGCGCTAAATCTCGGCTGTATAATTCGAAGAAGAATAATGCATGTGATTAGCATTTGTATTTAATCCTTCTGTTTGTATACTTTTGTTTTGTTAATGGTGAATAATATTGTCGTTTGTTGATTTACGTTTTGAAAATAATAAAAGCTGTTGTTTTAAAGGGTGTTATTGTTTTAAATTAATTCTTAAATTACATATTATTATGGTTATATATACTGATTGGAAAGATTTTTAGTGCAATCGTTGGAGTAATTATCAATTTTCTCAAAAAGAATGAATGACGTAATCAAATACAAAGCATTCGTATTCGTCTGTAGTAAATAAAATAATTACCGTGTCATATGTTACGAAATAAAACAAACATTTCAATTTCTCTGTTTTGAATATAATTACTTTCGCACTATCTTATCTATAAGTATATATAAAAAAACGTACAACGCTATTGAAATGTGCTTTTCTAATGTTGACGCAAATCTATTCTATGAAACTACAATAAACTTTCAAACGTTTTCAAACTACGCATTCAGGAATTTCCTATATTTATCTGCGGGTAACAGTACACGATGTATTTTTTTCTGCAAGCGCCAGCAGCGGTTATCCTTGGTCTTCAATCTCATCCATAAGTGAAGACTGTTATTAAGGGGACGCCGGATATCTCTGTCCTTGTCTAATTGAGTTTTCATTCATAATTTTAAGAGAAATCATATTTTTCTTTAAATAATAGTTGTCCCCGCTTCGTTTTATAGTAATCTACATATATGTCCAAGCTGGATTCATATGATTGTTTTGTTTTCGAGAAAACTTTGACACACTAAAAGGGCCAACTACGTGGAGATTAACCTTTACATACTAAGTTTGTCAAAGTTTTCTCGAAAACAAAACAATCATATGAAACCAGCTTGGACATATAATTAGGTTACTGTAAAACAAATTGGGGACAGCTATTATTTTGTCATTAAACAATTAACTTTGTAAATAAATAACGAAATACGTGTGTAGGATAGTAGGAATCTACTGTCGGTATCCGACGTCTCCTTAAATAACGTTATTTATTCACAATGTCACGCGAATAATGAGACAGACTTTGATGTACACGTTCACATTTGCTGTCTCTCTTGTTTCCTCGTGGAGAAAGATTTAAGATGATTAGAAACATGTTTGAAACGCCAAAAATTAAAATATACTATTTTTAGAATAGATATTTCGAATTAGTTGGTGTAAATAAATTTATATAAGGTCGCATGCCATTTTTCCTGTGTTTGTGTATTCTAAAATTCTCCTTATATCGTAACGACCCAATTCCTGATCTGGACCCAATTCCTAATAATTTTATCATAAAATTGTTATCTAAAATTTAGTTTTACGAAAATTTATTTCAAGATTTGGAGTAGCACCACTTTAGAGGGTAGAAAATTGACCCAATTTCACGGATTCTTCCTGTAAACTTAATAATAACAATGGAAAATCTTTTGATACGTCTTTATTATATATGTTTTAAACAGCATAAAAAATTGTTTTTAGAATTTTTCAGTCCCAAAATGCCCGCACAGCATCGCCGCAAAATGAGGTAGTGCCCGGAAAGGTTTCTTACTCAATTTAGGTCCTAGAACAAAAATCAAAAAGATTTGAGTTTTATACATGAATAGCTATAGGATCACGTAAGGAAATTGATAAAAAACGTATTTTTGTGGATATGACAAGCACTAGAAAAAAGTACGATTTTCAAGGTATAAATTTCGTACAAAATTGTTTATAAAACAAAAAGCATTCAAATAATCAAAAAATCCGTAAGCAGTCCAATGGATAATAGTATTATGAATAACTAGTTAAAATTTCAAGTCGATTCGTTAAGATGTGTTGGAGTACGATTTCCGGTTGTGTTTACAGTACATTTCGACACGGGTGCGGAAGTAGATTATTTGCCTCATGTGACGAAGCGAGAGTGAAAAGTCAGATGAGTAAAATAATCTACTCACGCACTAGTTCCGAATCGTATTTTATACCACGAGCGCTGCAAAATCATATCAAAGTCGTGATTTTGAGGTTAAAGTAATTTGGAGAAAAACGCGTGTAAAATTTCCAAGTGCTATTAAATTTCTGTTAAACAAATAAATGTTAAAGTTCAAAAACAAGGAGAATTTTTTTATAGTGATAAAACCAAGTGTCCCTTATTTTGAGGCGATTTTATGAAAATTCTTATGACGTCACCTCTTAAGAAATGATTATTCGCTATCTAAAAACACATACTTAAAGTCTAAAAAGTTTAAGTAAAATGTTCTCTTATGGAAATAAGACATAATCAGAAATAACTCCTAGCTGATCAAAAACTGTCTCCTTGACGGTAGTGATAATAATAAAGCAGTAACCAGTGCTCAAATATGAGTCGTTGAGCTGAATACGTTGGATCGCTAATCAGTAGTGAGATACCTCTAAAGAAGTCAATAAAACTGGGATAAGTTAATTTTCTTTTAAAATATGAAAATTAAATGTTATTTAATAAAAAAACTCCGAGAATTCGTAATTTTTTATAAAATTCGCGTACACAAATGTACGTACGCGCTTACACATATACACATACTTACCGTATAAGCGCACACACACATCCTTTTTTCGTATAGGCACCGAAAAAGGCGGTGATGTTCATCAAGAATCAGCGTGTCGTGCACCGAAAACGCAGCTGTCAATTTAGCACGTACTTTTCTCGTGCAGGAACCAAAAAATACGGTCGTTCTATGCACAATATTTATATTACCTACTATTTTACGTGATAGTAGATAACTTGAGCCGTGCGAAAGTTTAGAAAAAAGACATTGTCTCTATATTCTAGGGCAAATTAAGAAATTGTTGACCTACATTAGAGTATATTACCTTATATTTAATAAATACTTTATATTACTGTAATATAAACTTTGTCTTCTACAAGCTTCAAAAAAAATTATTCTTAACTTTATCAATATTTTTAACATTATGAGAAATTTTATTTGTAGTCATGACAAATCTCGATTTACAATCTCGTAGTTCCCCGAGTTATATTTCCTTTCCGTGTTACTATGCGGTAATGCTTGATCTATACGTGCATCATTCTGCCAATACAAATAAGCGGAGTGTCGTTGAAGTGTCGTCTAAGGGCAAACTTTCGTTATTCTTGGAATTTTTTCTTTAAGTAAACTTTTAAAATTTACACGGTCTAGAAGGATTACATTATTATATCATGAAGTATACTTATGTGAAGATTATACTTTACAAATAATAATAGAATTAATCTGATTGTATTCTATAGATTTTATTATTACAAATTAATTAAAAAACGTATGTGCAATTGTACAAAAAATCGAAAACAACGAGTGTCTATAAAAATAAAAAATAAATTTGAGTACGCACTTATCAGGCCCGGTATTTCCGAATGCTTTTGGTAATCTATAAATAGGAAAAATAGTGAACAATACCCTTTCTAGTGCCAAGTTTGATCTACGGTCACATTACAATTAAGCAATTTGTGTTTATTGAAGGCTCTTATTGAATCAGAAAATTAAAGTAGACGTTAATAGCTTCAATTAGAGACGTGAACGATCAAAAAATATTAGTTTCATGCAAAGTTATACGCAAATACAGAAGGTGATAAATAACGTCAAAAATAACAAAGTCTTGAAATTGACTCCCGTTTTTAGATCACCAAAAGCATTCAGAAAAACCGGGCTTGGTAAGTGTACACTCAAAAAATTTTTTTTTATTTTTTGGTCGAGTTGTTTCCGATTTTCTGTAGAATTGCTCATATATGAAATGATAATGTAAATAACTATTTTCTGGAAAAATTAAAAAAGGGTTACAAAATAAAAATTATTCTTTTATTTGTAAACTTTTGTATTTGTTATTATATCATTCGCGTATTCAAACAACCTTCATTGTCAAAATCACACTAATGAAGACACGTTGAGGTCAAATATAAAACAGTTTGATTAATCACGTTTTACATTTTGTTGTGTACTGTCTGAAGTGTTATCTAAATTTATAAGCATACATTTTGCCAAAAGAAAATATTAAATCTAATGAGTTAATCAAAAATTTTCATGTTTACTACAAATCTATTAAAACATTCATAATTATATTATAATCGTTACTGATTTATATAACTATCAACATTTTAGTAAGAATGTACCTCTGCAAAAAGTATTCTTAATACCTACTGTGTACAATGTTAATTTTTTCTGAAGAAGATACACAGAATAAGGCCCACGTGTATGGCAAAAACGATTTAAGAGGACACGAAAACAAACGACCGGTCATCCTCAAACATCAGAAGTATTAGGTGGGGATGCGCAATCTTCTATCTTCTGCTGTATATAAGACCGACTCCGCGACTTCCGAAGACATTACTGCAAAGATCTCACTCAATCCAGAACGTCTCTTCGATAAGACACCGCTAAGTCCAGTCTTTTTTGTGTCTTAATACAACATAACCAGCACAATGATGAAACAAGTAGTTATCTTCTTGGCGATGATTGGTAAGAGTAAAATAATTAACCTAATTTTGAGTATTATGACAGCATAGAAAACACTTTTATGTGGAAATTGAAAAGAAATTAATATCATAAAGATTGCATAATTTGTATATTTGTTAATAATATTTACAGGTTTAGATTTAGGTGGTTGTATCACGCCTCATTATAAGAAAGTTGTGTATAATGTGCAGGAATAAATATCAGTGAAAGTATGTCATGATTAAAATATAAGTTACATAGCAAAATGAAATTTTCATATCAATTTGTGTATGATGCGCCTAGATATTGTTAAGTAGAAAAAGTAGTCTTATAGTTACTGTAATATTTTACATTTTATATTTCATTTAAATTTATCAGTGCTTATCTTTTTATTCCAACATATACGGCTTAAAACTAAATAAACATTACTTTATATTATACAAGGGCAAGAGAGTTTATAAAAAAGAAATGTATGTAATTTTGTATAGTTGATTTTTTAATAGTTATTGGATTTTGATGAATTACTTCACTTTTATTAAGCTATTGTCAACCATATAATAAATACTTGTATAGCAAATAAAATTAAAGTATTTCGTCAATTAATTTAATTGTTTAAACATATCATACAGTAGTATGGTATTAAAGCACCTAATTTATTCAGAATTAATTTAAATAGTTATACTTTTGATAAAGAAAAATAAATCCTGAAAAATTAAAGTCAAATAGAAAATGTATAGTGCTATAAAAATTCTTTTTTAACGATATCTATGTTCATATATGAGAGATTTATAATCAACTATCAGATTTGGTGTTCTCGCTTTTTGCTAATATTTTAAAGCTATTCAAGTAATAAGTATAATGCGTTAATTTGATACATTTTTTTTCCATTTTATCGGTTAATGTACGCATTATAATTACTAATCCTTGACTTTATTTTTAAAATATAAAAAATCATATATTACACATATAATATTTCTTATGCTTGAAAAAAATATGCTAATATGCCTTAAATTCGAAGTAACAGTGTAGTTTACCGAAGTTACAATGTCACTTCGATAGTCACGACATTAAGCTTATATTATTTATAAAAAATTGTATTCAGTTAATATTTTAGATTATTAAAATGAGAAATATGTATTTTGTGGCTACGTGTTTGTAAAGTAAAAATTTCTGAGCTCAAAGTGAACTTTTTCGCACATGGTGCGTAAAGTGAAAAAATTCAATTTACCTTAAACTAACATCCGTGCGATTGTACAGTTATTTGTAATAATTTCTTTATCCTTGGTTTTCAGCAATGATGGTGGTTCTTGCACAAGGTCAGGGAGACCCACAGTCAGAAAATATAGGCTTGGAAGAGTGCAATTGCATTTCGACTTATGAATATCTACCCCTTTGCGCCAGCAACGGAGTTACTTACTCAAACCCGTCAATGCTAAAGTGTGCCCAGAGATGCTTGCAGAGAAACGGTAAAGAAAATTTACTAACCGCTTAACAACTTTTTTGTTAACGTGAATTCTGAGTATCATATATAATATTCATAAAAATAATTTCTATGTATTTTTTGTTTGTTTTAGATCTGGCTAAAGTACGCGATGGCCATTGTTAAATATATATCGCACATCTATAATCCTTGTGAAAGGAGTATCTGAATATTTTAAGCTTTTATAGAATAAGTATTTTATAAATTCATACAATTTTGTACATATTATACAATTTGTAATAAAGACTATGAAAAAATGATCATACTATAATCATATTAAATCATGTTTCTTGCATTTGCCTACAGTTTCGTTACTTATATATTTGAATTATTCTTGATTTGAGAAAAAAAACTCTCAATAATGATTTTTACTAACTTAAAAAATCTTGTTTTAAATATCGTCTCCGGAAAAACCTATGCTATCAAATTTAAATTCTTATTCGTTTGAAATAGAACCAGACCATGTATTTATATTTTTAGAAAGAAAATCATTATTTTATTTATTATCATTGCAATAACAGAAGGCTTTACACTTACACTCGCCACCATGGATTATACGCGTGCACAGAGAGAATTTTCTGATAAAAATTACCGTGAAAATAATTGTAAACGTGGGATATTCTGTCTTCAGGGGGGAAATTACTCTACTGAACGGTAAAAATTAACGTTATTCATTATAAATTTTACCATTCAGCACGGTAAATTTTACCGTTCAGTAGGGTATTTTTTCCCATGAAGTCAGAATATCCCACGTTTACAATGATTTTTACGGTAATTTTTATCAGAAAATTCTCTCTGTGTGCAAGAAAATAAAAGTAATAATAAAAAAACCGCTTCCAATTCATTGGTACTTAGATTCCTCAAACTAAATAAATGGTTCCAACGTGGATTTCATTATTCTAATACTGTAAGCGACATACAATATCATGTGTATGCAACCGAGGTCATCATGTGGCGAATAAACTCGAAGAGTTAAGGAGTTTAGTTTTGCGCCGTCGCAGCCGCGCACGCGAAGTGGCGATGTGCCGCTTCGTGGCCGTACGCCTCGAGCACGGTGAGAATTTTATATCCGGGGCTGATTGGATTTAGGAGGGGAAGTGATTTAGGCCAGGAGAATTACGACGAAATCTTTCAAATATGGCTCTAACGTGACGTAAATTATATAACTATTGGAATCGCTCGGAAATGGTATACCTATTGAAAATATCGATGTGCGCCAGCTTGAAAAGGTGTGCTATTTGCATAAACAACGAAAAAGTGAAAAAAAATGCGAAAATCGCATTTTTTCCCGGAAACCTCTAAAATGCATACTTACCGAGTTATATGCGATTGTGTTATAAAGAAAATTGGTATTACGAAAAAGGCCTAAGAATGAATATATGTGCGCTTTAATTGAAAGTAAAAATTTGCTAAAATAAATGTTGCTCTATGTGCAGTATTTTTCGAGTTATTGCCAAGAAACCACAATTTTCCACTAATTATTGTTAATAACAACGGAATGACCAAAATTTCGAGTTGAACACCGTGATTTTCTTAATGAGGAGACGAAAATAAACAAATTAACGTTAAAAAATTGCGAAGAAGTAAAAAAAAATACGGAGACCGCTATGTGGCGTGTGTACTACATTGGATACCGCCCTTCATTTAGCCATCATAGGCGGTGTACCTTTGCGGCGCCAAATGTGCGGCCGGCAGTTCTAGGTAGCCGACAAAGACATCCGAGCGCAAGTGTGGGCCGGTTCAAGACCTGACCTGCAATCGTCCGTTCTGCAGCGTCATGCGAGGGCCATAAAATCTACATCGATATCATTACAAAGACAATGTACGGCTTAATCCCCTACTTTCCTTTACTTTTCCCCGACGATATGGAGAATATACAGCTGCTATCTTTCGTGGAAGCTAACTGTTAATATAGGTGTCATTATCTTGAATAGTGCTCAAACAATATGGTATATAAAATTGTAGCTTTTTTACGTACTTTAAGATACAGGTGCGAAAATTGCAACTTTTGTTATTGTATTATGAAATAGCTACATATTTAATAAAAATCGCATCGACATTAAAACTGTTTGTAGATAATTCAAATCTACGGACCGAAAGCTACAGTTTAAGCTATTGCATATGGTGTCAAGTCATTTATATTTATAAATATAGTTAAAAAACAAAGTCGTATAAATCAGCTGCTTCGGCTCCCAAAACCGCCGATCTCCACGGGTTTGGAGACACGCAAAATTGAATGATTTTTTATAATACTACTTATTGTATCACAATGCTCATGTTTGTGTATTTACAGACGAAAACATTCATAATTATCAATAAAATTTTTATATTCGCTTATGCATGTTATAATTATTTCTTCTTTTATCATTTTTGATACTGTTTCATAAAAGAGTTAAGAGGGTATTTCATAATAGGTACTTTTAAAACATTCATAATTATCAATAAAATTTTTATATTCGCTTATGCATGTTATAATTATTTCTTCTTTTAACATTTTTGATACTGTTTCATAAAAGAGTTAAGAGGGTATTTCATAATAGGTACTTTTACCTCGGTAAGGATTATAATAAATAATATTGGTTTTTACCCCTCATCAGGGTAATTTTTCCCCTGAAGGCAGGGTACGTTTACAATGATTTTTATAGTAATTTTTATCACAAATTTCTTTTTTTACACGGAAACTACACATAGGTTGTAACAATTTTATTGGGTAATAGTTACCGACCGATAAGAAAATTCCTCTTATCTGAAATCTTGACTAGTAATTAATTAAGTAAGTTTTAATAAAAAATGTTTCTAAATTAACGTAAGTATCACATGTAATAATTATCAGAGAATAGAAGAGCAGCCTAGATTGTTAATCGAAATATACTTTAAAATAAAGAATATAATAATTTGACATATTAATTATAATTTTTTCCATTTCTTTCACAAAAGATAACATGGTATTAGAAAAAATTAAGAAACTATTTGTATTTATTATAATTATTTATTTATTATATAACATTACAACGCACAAATTATTTAAACATTTAAAGTAAATTATTACATTTAAAGTTTATTCTTATTCGCATATAAGAATTGACAATTAAAATCCTATCCTAGTTCAAACTTCAACGACGGTTCAAAAAGTACAGCGAGGTTGAGGTGGCAATCTCCGTCTGCGCGTGATCGTTGTCGGAGTTTGGCTCTTGGCTCTCGAAATAGTCGTCCCGTTGCACCCCGTTCACCTTCGCGAAATTGATGACGTGCTCCCGCAGGGTGACCGCCTTGTACCTGTGCGCGAGGATCAGGGTGTCGAACACGTTCGCGATCGTCAAGTTCTTGGCCATCCACCTCTCGCACGTGAGCTTGAGATCCTCGAGGGCGTGCTGGTGTGCGACGACGAGCAGTCTGTCGACGACCGGACCCAGCTTCTACACGCGGCCCGTGTAGAGGAAGCACAGCAGTTGCTCCAGTACCTCCTTGTCGATGTCCAGGATCTCGACCTCGCGCTGCTGCTGCTCCTTCGTGTCGTGCTCGAACATGGCGGCGAAGACGGGGCTGCGCGCCGACAGGATCGCCCTGTGCACCTCGAAGCGCGCCCCGCCGGCCAGCAGCGTCACGTCGGCGTGGGCTTTGCTCCTCAGCAGGCTCCCCACCTCGCGCCCCAGCTCGGCCTCGCTTCTCATCGGCTCCGGCTCCTCCGACGTCGGCTGGCTAAGTACGTTGCCCGTGCCGATTCTCACCTGAAGTAAATGTGGAAACTTTACATTAATAATAATAATAAAAGCATCTTTTTACACAAAAACAATCTTATCGATTAATTTATGTCAAATTTTCAAAATTCATTTTCAAACCCATAATTTTAATTTCAATTCTGTCCTTACCTCGCATACTATCCTAAGTCTGTCATGATCTAGAAATCCAGATCTCTTGTCCAGCAGTTGATTCCTTTCTATCAGTTTGGGCTGTCCGAGCGAAATCCAGAGCGCGTGGCTGCGTTTCTTGTGCGAGGCCAGGATGTGCTTGGATCCGTCGGCCTTGATGACGGAGAAGTCGAACTTGACGATGATCTTCGACTTTGTGGACGAGATCTTCTCCAGATAGAGGGAGATGTGGTTTTTGAAGTTCCTATCCATACCGACCGGGTACAGTCGCAGGCGCCACTTGAACTCATTGTTGTCCCCCATCGAGAATATCGAGGAGTAGACTCTCTGCGACAGACAGCTGAACTTGCGGATGGTCCAGATGTAGCTCGCCTTGATCACCTCTACATTCGTTGAGCTTGACAGCTTGCTCGTGGTGGAATCGCACATCTTCGACATGTTCTCTGTAGAAATTTAACTTGCAACTATTCGTCTGATGTTTCAAGCCAACTAAATCGTCCTGGCAAGAAGTGAGCTAATTTATAGAAAGTCGATTCTAAAAGGGCAAAACCATTAATGGTCATTGAAAGTACATTAGCCATAAATGGCGAGGGTTGGGGAGACTTGTATGATCACGTCATGTCTTCTTTCCACCGGGATTTTGAATGTATACCTGCTGAATCTTCGGGGAAAATTAAAGGAAAGTAGGGGACTAAGCCGTACATTGTCTTTGTAATGATATCGATGTAGATTTGATGGCCCTCGCATAACGCTGCAGAACGGACGATTGCAGGTCAGGTCTTGACCCGGCCCACACTTGCGCTCGGATGTCTTTGTCGGCTACCTAGAACTGCCGGCCGCACATTTGGCGACGCAAAGGTACACCGCCTATGATGGCTAAATGAAGAGCGGTATCCAATGTAGTACACACGCCACATAGCGGTCTTCGTATTTTTTTTACTTCTTCGCAATTTTTTAACGTTAATTTGTTCATTTTCGTCTCCTCATTAAGAAAATCACGGTGTTCAACTCGAAAATTTGGTCATTCCGTTGTTATTAACAATAATTAGTGCAAAATTGTGGTTTCTTGGCAATAACTCGAAAAATACTGCACATAGAGCAACATTTATTTTAGCAAATTTTTACATTCAATTAAAGCACACATATTTTCATTCTTAGGCCTTTTTCGTAATACCAATTTTCTTTACCATAAATGATGAAACAAACTAATAGCCATTACTGGGACAATGTAAAAAGCGTGTCCTATACTAAGACAGTAATAGATAATGTTGATTATTTATTACATCTTAACATAATCATAAAAGTAATATATTTTCTTATTTATTTATTCGCACTATTTATTTTTATTCTAAAACATTATGCATTTCATAAAAGTAATACAAAAGTACTCGTTAAAAGCTGCGGATAAAGCACGTATGAATACGTCATTTTGCTTGCGTTTTAAATATTTTAGCGAACTGTTATAGGGAAGAACGGGGTAATGCCGGTCACTGGCTAATTCCGGTCACCCTTATTTTCAATAATCTAACCATTTTTAGGTAATAATTCGAATAATATATTAAACGCAACATAAAATGCAATTAATCTAATGTCCAAACAACCTTCTATTCAGTTTTATTAAGGAATTATACACAATCAAAGTGTAGGCCTACATTTCTTGTAAGAAGTCTATAAAATAAGCTTTTATGCATATTATTTGTTGCTTTATGCAGTTATTTTTTGCATCTTTATTAATTTGAATAATCTAAGATTACGAAATAGTGAAGAAAAAAGAGTATAAATCTATTACTTTTTTGCCATTTCAATTTAAATTACTAAGAAGAATGGGGATAATCCCGGTTACAATGTTATTTATATGACGCTCCCGAAAGTGAGGCTAAGAAAACGTTCCGCTGCGCTCTCAGGTAGGGTAACTTTGCTCAAGTGTTTTTGATTGAACAGTGGTTATGTTATTATATATTTCACTATGTAAGTGCGAATAATAATGCGACGGATCATATGAAAGTACATATAATTGATTGACTTAATATAGAAATTTTTCACCTATAAAAGTAACTTTCTAATAGTGATCGGAATTGTACCAAGGCTGACCGGTATTACCCTTTGATGTGGAGTAAATTCGGTCAAAATGCTTTTTTTTATTTCGACTTATAGTTTCGATATCTTACATTTTTATATTAAACCAATAATAAATATTTATAGTCAATGGTTTGAACTAAGATAATAATTATTTAAAGTTAAAAGAAACAATTTGAAAGTGGAAATAACAAGCATGTTTGCTTAGGTGACCGGCAATACCCCATCCTCCCCTACCCATGAATTAAGTAAATTTGGCATATTAATAGACAAAAAATATTTCGGCTCATGTTCAGTATGCTTATAAACAAAATGAATATTTGTTTTAGCGATTTTATTAAATATGTATTTAAAAATTAGGCGGGACGCGGTGTTTCGAGTTAACCTAGTTCTGGGACAAGCAATTGGCACCAATACTGGGACAGTTATTAAGTAGCTTTATTCGTTACCATTCTGCAAACAAATATAAACAAGCTCATTTCTCAATTCATATGATAATTCTATTGGAAATACATGCTTTTGTAGTTCGGTAATAATCGGTCAATTAAAAATCACAAAAATTGATAAACAGAGACCCGTAACCCCACTTCTTGAGGTTATAGCCCTGATAACACATAACGTTTTTCTAAAGTTTTTAAAAATATGTTACATACGTCTGAAAAACGTTGGTAAAACGTCTCAATGTCCGCAGATTCATTCCACATAAGACGTTTTAAAAACGTTTAAATTTTTATCATTCAACAGATCTTTTTCAAACGTTTTAAAAACGGTTTTACAACGTCTTATGTGGAACGAATCTCCGGAGATTGAGAACGTTTTACCAACGTTTTTCAGACGTATTTATAACTTTTCTTTTTAACGTTTGAAGGTTTTAATTTTAACAAAAGTTATGGATTTCCAAAATCCACTTTTTCCGAAATGCATTAGAGTTGACATTATTGATTGTTATTTAATATCTTGTTTAGTAAGCTTTAAAGTAGTTTGCAATCACTGAATATAATTATAATTTGTATATTTTGAGTGTCCCACTACTAGTCCGTCGTAAAAATATGGGACCAAAACTTGGACACCTAATTGTACAGAAAATAATTATTGTTTTCACTAAATACAACTTTTATCGTATTCATGAGCGTGTCATCTATTGATAAAAACATTATTTTGATACTGGTAGAGTAAAATATTTCTTTTGAATGCAAAAGTCAATCCTTGCAATTCAGTGAAATCTGCACGATTCAGTAGCGCCATTAGTTACTCCTGGATCCTGCTCAGAACACATATTTAGTAAAAGCGTTGAATATAATTTCTGCCGTAGATTTGGAATAATTAATGTTCATTTGCATAGTTGATACCCTAGACAATAGATAAAAAAATTTACTATAACGATTTATGGCTGCATTTTTTATGAAAACAGTCATTTTTCGTCCGTGTCCCACTATAGGTCCCTATTTTTTATTTGACCATGTATTGGTGCTTTTACCTTATCTGTTTTCAAAGTCCCCAACCTGCTAACTTTTTAACGCTTTGAAATTTATCTTTCTTCTGGTATATTTAAAAACCTCGGATTACTATTACACAAAGATCATTTCATCGGAGAATAGTACATTATGCAATAACGGAATAAAGTCGACTTTATTCCCGTGTTGCATATAGAATTTTATTTCCGACTTAACTGTGGCTGCTTTATTGATTTGAAGAGTGGGACCCACAGAAAGAGAGGAAATAGCTCAAATTTGAGAAAAAAGATAGAAAGCATTTGCGGGTAAATAAAAAAAAATTATCCGCTACGCAGCCACTGACCCAACCAAAGATGCCGGTTCATTTGGGGTACAGTTTAAGAAATGAATATGTTTTACAAATAATATGAATATCTATACATTAAAATTAATGAAAAAACACTGAAAAATGGGCTATTTTAAATGTCGTACGTTCTAACATGTGTAACTTTTGTTATCATTCTTCTAAAGCAATTCCACATCACAAATCTCTTTATTACGAATATTACAATTGAAATATCCCAGGAAAATTGTCACAATCGAATCCTTCGTCGCCTGGACTATTTTGAAAATCTTCATTTTTTGACAATTTTTAACGAATCTTGATGGATATTTCAGTTTTTAAGGGGACTTTTGAGGTCTTTTGGGTTATTTTTTCTTAATTTTTGTATATAATACACTAACATCCCCCTTCACGGCTTCGCCCGTGCTAATAGTGCGTGGAACTCACAAGTAAATAATATCTATTATTTGACTTGGAGACTTAAAATTTTATAATAAAATAAAATATATATGTGTTATGGTTTAGATAAGAAAGGATGTTTACCCCTTTTGGGCAACCATAAATCCATAAATTGATATTTAGGTAGTTTCATAGGCAACCTTTGGGAATAAAAATCGAATTCAGAACTTTCGATATTCCGAAGATATCGATAAAAACGTAATAACACGTTTACCTCCCTTTCAGTCTCTTAGAGTCCTTATCTCACTCCTACACCATAAGAGATATATACCACAAAAATGTCAAGTCTATAGATCCAGTGGTTTGGTCTGGACGTTGATGTTGAGTGAATTAGTGAGTGAGTGAGTGAGTGAGCCAGTGAGTAGGTGTATCGGACATCTTCTTTAATAGATATAGATTGATTTATAAATATTTATTTTGCTTCTTAATTATATTTAGTTGAAAATTAACCTGAAGAAATTTATACTTTTTCAAAAAATTCGCGCATGAATCAACTTAATCTTTTGTCTTCAATAAAATATTGTTTCGTTGGATAAATTAAATAAATATAGTACAAAAATATTAGAACACATTTCACCCTTTTTCACCCCTTTATCATTTAGTAGGGAAATACCTACAAATTTTCAAGTTGTCGGTCCAGTGGTTTTGGCTGATCATTGATGAATCAGTCAGTCAGTCAGTTACGTCATGTTCTTATATGTATATAGAAGATATTTCCACTCTCATCCTAAAATACTCAAAAAACCAACGCAAACTATCGAAAATAATGCAGGAACACAGTGATATTACTCACGATTGGCTCACGATGAACTGTTTCATTTTCTACTATGGCAGATTAATTAAAAAATTTACGAAGATTTAACAAAAGTTGTGTCAATTTTTCATTATGTTTATAATTTATCATGTTTTTAAATGATGCAAGTATGTTTAAGTAAAAACACCTAATTAGATCTTAAAAAACAATTAAATACTTTTAAAACATTGTTCTTAATCAAAGGCATTCTATTTGTTTAATACAATACTTGTTAAAAGAAATCATTATAGGGCCAATTGGAGTAGCTCGTGAATGTAAAATAAAATTACTTTCGACTTGTTTTTATGACTTTCGTATCTATAAAATGTTAAAATTAATATTAAGTTGTGAAATTATTTTGTTTGAAACATAAAGATTACATGTGTTGCAATGAAATTCAGCACAAATAGTACGCTACTTCTTCGAATAGCCCCACGTTTACTGGGTTTTACCGTTATACATGTGATATTGCTAGCGTACCACATTCACGCGTAATAACGATAATTTACAATAAGGTCAAGAAAAGAACAATTTTACGTGAAAAGTCGTGAAATAAAATAATTATAGCATGCCGTAAATCGCTGATTTTCCAAAATATACAATATAGTAATGATTAAATATTCCGCTTTGCCCCACAGTTTTTGTAAATCGTCTAAAATGACTTCTATAAAAATCGTTGAATAAAACAAATTAAAATTTTTGCTGCTTTATATCATTTTTGTATTACTATACGAACTGACAAGGAGATCAAACCTTAAAACTGAACTATTGTGCAGAGTGATGAAAATTAAGCTAATATAAATCGTAAATAAATCAGCTTTGCCTCACTCACCCCTATACTTATTAATAAACTATTTTGAGCTCTAATGAATAGCATTTATCGACTTAGCGTCCAAATATAAAATAAAAAGAAAGATTTCTATTTGTTTTTTTTCCTTTCAACCAAATCTGACTTAGATAGATACATAAAAAAACAATTTTAATTAACATTATTAATTTATACCGAAAATGAGAAACACATGTATGCTGAAAACGACTTAATTTAAATGGGTTGAAAAACAAACGATGGGTTATCCCCAAATATCAGAATTAGTACTAGGTGGGGATGAGTAATCTTGTATTTTTTGCCATATATAATACAGGCTCCGCGAATCTTAAAAGTATCAGTGTAAACTTTTCATGTAATCGTGAATGTCTCTTCCATAAGACACCTCCAAATTCGGTTGTATTTTGTATCGTAGCACCAAATATTCAACGAAATGGTGAAAGTAGTAGTTGCCTTATTGGCAATGATTGGTAATACTTAAAAACATTTAACCTTTTTTTCGCGAACTGTAACACCACGTAAATAATTAATTTGTGAAGTTATTATAATATTTTAAAAAATTAGAAAATCAGATCGAAATTTTATTCGTGAATTGAATATTTATTTATAATAATTCATTGATTGTTTTTCAGTATTGCTGGTGACTATTGTTCAAGGACGCCCACAGGTTTCTGACATAGACTTGGATAACTGCAATTATTGCAGTACAACTTATGAGTATTCGCCACTTTGCGCTAGCAACGGAGTTACGTACTTGAACCATGGGTCAATGGAGTGTGCGAATCTATGCGGACGACGTAATAATAAAAGTAATATTGTATTAATCTGTAAAATTTATTTATTGACACAAGCCTTACTGAATATAATTTTTATTTATTTATTTATTTTTTTTTATTATTATTTAACGTCGCCATGTTTGTGCTTCCATGTGGTGCTAATCGACGACGGGGGTCTGCGGTGTGTTTGTAAACAAAGCACATGTAATTTTTACAGAGGTGCTTGTATCAATCGGCAGAGACTAGGATTCGAACCCGGGTCACCGGCGTGGGAATCCGACACTCTACCGACTGAGCCGCCGCAGGCCCTAATTTTTATTTATATTCCCTATTGCAAAATCTCACCTGAGATCTCACGTGAGATTTTGCAATAAGGGTTATATAAAATTATAACTGTTGACTCATAGTTTTCATTTGTAAATATAATAACTAATTTGATTTATATATATTCAAAATAATAATATTATTGCGTTTTTGTGTTTTAGACCTGGTTAAAGTACATGATGGCAGCTGTGAATAACAAAGGTATAAGCAGTGTGGAATGAGCATCTGTAAATAATAATAAGAATCTTTTATAAATTAATCATTTTTTAAATACATACAATTTTGTACATATTATACAATGTGACATAAAAAACTTTGAAAAAAATAATGACTATGTAATATTAAAAGTTTCTTATAATATCACGTATAATATAATACTTATAATACTTATAATCACTTATAATATAGTTTAAAGGAGTTTCGAACTTTAAAGCGAATTTTGCTTAAAATAAGCACTTTTTTATCTTTATATTGGTTCGAAATTGAGTCGTTTCTTACTGTTAGTTCTTCAAAGAGTACATTATTTTTTTATTTATATAATTGTGATACAGCCAGCATTTATACTCGTCATGGGTTGTGAAATATATAAAGTATATCAATGCGAAAAAAATGAATATACTCGCATAGGAGATTTCCGCAGTTATCAGCACTCGTGTACGATTAGAAAACACTTGAAATTCACTCTCATTCACTGGGATGTAAACATTATGATAAATATGATGTTATTGTTATAGAAAATTTAATATCGTGTCGTACCTCGGTTTTGCAACCTACTGTATCTTGGTTAATAATTGTCCCATTTAAAAAAGAAAATATAGGCGTCGAATATTTTTCGATATTCTTTCAAACGGATCTAAGGATTTCGAATCTTTTTCATGTAATATCCTAATTGTAGGTATTAAATTAGGATTACCAACTTTTCTAAAGCATATCATAAGGTTTTGATCACTACCTATTGTTTGCTGCACTGTTGTTACATCATATTTTATAGTATCGAAAACTGCAACCGATACGATTATTCATTTCGTTAAGTACTACTTTCATTTATTATTTAAGTTTTTAATTTTCAATTCGTAAATCTTGTACTTACATGGCCCAGTTAATTCCGAATAGATTAATCCGTTCTTAAATCATTGTAACATTATAAATAGTTCAACATAGCGTATATGCAATATAGCATTGTTACGCAGCAATCAAACTGTCTAAAATGTTATTATTTCGACAAATAAATTGGCGAATCGTGAAATATCGAGCTGTTCTGAGGTCGAGGTATTCTATATCAAAAGCACGCGCACACTAAAAAATATTTCTTAGTTTCAATTAAAAATAATGATTTATATGCTACAAAGCTCTTCACACAGAAAAATGTCCTAGTAAAAAATTATTTAATTTTGTATAGATTCCCAGCGTCTAATCGTATACGATAAAAATAGGTATTTTTCTACCAGGGTGATTAAACATCTGAAAAAGTAAGTTTAGGGTATTAATTTTATTAATTTTTATTACATACCTCGATAACTGAAACAATTCTCCAATCAGTCAATATTTTACCTGTAGATCAGGAAAAAGGAAGAGGTAAGGTCAGTGGGGAAAACCCTGCCAGTAGAAAATCCGCCCCGATGAGTAATATAGATAGATTGGAAACTTTAGATTCATATTTATACCACATTTCATTGTCGCTTGAACACCGAAAGCGTTCCAATTCATAATTACCTACCGCTGGTTTTGTCGAGTGTAACAGAATACCAAAGCGACCTAACGAAAGTATATGGGCAGCGGGAACCCCCAGCTGACACTTAGCATCCAAGTACTAACTGTGCTTTGGTGTTTACCATATGAATACTCGCACATTGAACTAAGGAAACACGTGTATGCTGAAAACAAACTCAAGTTGTACAACGAAAAACAAACGACAGATCATCTTCGAACATCAGAGGTGGGGAAGCGAAATCTTGTATCTTCTCCTGTATATAAGGCAGACTCCGCGACTTCCGAAGACATTACTTATACAAAGGTTTCATTTAATTGAGGACGTCTCTTCGACAAGACAATTCCTAAAGTCGGTCTTTTTTCGAGTCCAAGCACAGTTTATTCAGCACAATGATGAAACAAGTAGTTACCATCTTGATGGTTGGTAAGAGACAAACATTTAAACCTTTTTTGTATATTATAAACAACATACAATTAAAAAGAAAATTAAAAATTATTATTATCTTTTATTATTTATAATAATTATTATTATTATTATTATTATCTTTTATTATTTATAGTTATTATTATTATTATTATTATTATTATTATTATTACAAGAGTATAATACAATATATACATGTTATTACATCAAGACGTACATCAAATAAGTCTGATGTAACTTACACCCTATAGGTAGTCAATCTACATGTACATAGATCCGGTTTGAACTTAAAGCTATAAATTACTGAGAAACTACGAACTTAAAACTAAAGGAGACTTAAAGTTACTAGTAACGTGTGCTGCAAAGTTCTTAATTTCAAGAATAAGTAGTGTTTACACTTGAGAAAAATTAATTTATAAATTTCACTAGAATTTTTATAATTTTGTACTAAACAATAGTCAACAACTCATATATACTTTATTCTATAAAAATATTTAAATATTCGATAGTTTATTATTCACATGCTTCAATAAATTAATATATTTAATAAATGTACTAAGATCTAATATTTAAGTAGTTAATTCAAATGTCATTTGTTATAAAATAATTATTTCAAATAATTTATTGATTATTTTTCAGTGATGCTGGTGTCTCTTGTGCAAGGTCACCCACAAGTCTATTTCACTGACTCAGGACCCTGCAGCTGCCCTTCGCTTTATAGTTATTTCCCACTTTGCGCTAGTAACGGAGTTACATATCCGAATCCTGAGGCACTGGCATGTGCCCAGAAATGCTTACAAAGAAACGGTAAAGAAAAATAATTTTGTATTATTTTGTATAAAATATTTTTGTTAATGTAAGTCCGTAGGCTTTATGCTTATTTAATATTTCTATAAAATTATAAATTTTGACTTATAATTTTGATTTATAAAAAGACTATTTTAATTTATTTCATACTTATAAAATATAAAATATTTATAAAAATGTTTGTTTTTTATTTATTTTAGATCTGGTTAAAGTACGTGATGGCCGTTGTGAATAAAATAGTTAGCCGTATAGAAGGAACATCTGTAAATAATATCAAGATTATAAAATAAGATTCTTTTAATACAGCCTTACATTGTTTTATTTTACTTTTACTTTTTGTACATATTATATAATTCAAAATAAAAAAAATTTAACATAAATATATTTGTTATTTATTTATTGCAACACTATGTTGAAAATAATAAAGGCGCGGTGAATGATTTTGCTAATCATTCATTGTAAAATGTTAGTATGTCCATATTGTAAAGATGAGTAAGCGCTTTTGACGATATCTGTTACGAATAGAATCCATTAATAATAAGAAAATGTAACTGTGTAATAAGTTCCTATGCAAAAGGTGCACTCTGGCCTTTATACAGATCAGTAGTTATAATGCACGTTATATTAATAAGGCTAATATTGTATTTAATAAATAACAGTCTTTATTATAAATGGTGTATAAATTATTTTAACAATATCCTTAGTATAATTATATCCCGAACAATATCAGTTTTATGTATAGATGTTTAAAAGGAAAACAGTGTGCTAGATTTTTCTGATAAAATTAAATGTTTTATTTGAAATAGATCCACCAGGTATGTGTGGAATGTCCTGGTTTGTTCTTATTTCTTCAAACTGAAAATTAGAATTTTAATGATTATATGTGTGATACAGAAATTTTTGCACTTATAGCATGATTCATAAAAAACCCATGCAGAAAATATAAATATTATCGTTGTCGAGAAGATATCCAGTTTTCAGCCTACGCCCACTTGCGAGATGCATCTTTTCCCTTATATCCAAAAGAAGAAAATCACACTTGCATACTTATACACTGGGATGTAAAGGTCATATATCATAGATTTTTATTAAAATTGCAACTGGTTATCAGGTGGGGATTTCCAGTTTTGATTTTTGAAACATATACCTGTGTGTTAAGTGGGGATTTAGAGTATAGAGTTTTCAAGCATATATAAGGTTCACTTACCGATTTTCTGCGGCACTGTTGTCGTGCCAGTTTTTATACTACTAAAAACTGCGGTGCATACAAATATTAATTTTATCACGTACTACAATGACTTATAATTTAAGTTTTTTAGTTTTTATCGGTAATTTTATATATTGTTAGTACTTAAGATTAGTATAATATTAATGCATTTTAATTTTAATATATATTTATTTATGATTATTTAGCGCTAGTACCAAGAGCACTACTACAAACGAGAGACCTTAAATTTGATAATAAGGAAGCATTGTCTGTTTCACCCATTCGAAATACAAGAAGCGTATCTGAAAATAATAGGTCAATACTAAAAGTGGATGATATAATATCAGGATGCAATTGTGTGGTTACCACTAGTTATACACCAGTCTGTGGAACGAATGGACTAACCTATCCGAATCTTTCAAAGCTAACGTGTTATAATACATGTAAAGGTCAAAGTGAGTACTGAGAACACAGTAATAGTATATTGTATACCGAGGGAGAGAGTAAGCCTCTCGCCCATGTTGCACACCGTATTTTTTGTACACATGTATTGATTTTCGTGGTTTTTCGTGTTTATCAAGAGGAACCAAATAAGGCCGTTTTTCAACACGGTGCAGATGTCGCCTTGTTCTATTAAGAAATAAAAATATGTATAGCTACACATACATTGATTTATACACACGCAGGCACGCACGCACGCACGCACGAACACACACACGCACGCACACGCGACCCGCACCCGCACCCGCAGACGCACACGCACACACACCCACACAGATACACACTTAAGTAAAAGAAAGATAAGATAATTTCAGATTTTTTTAAACCGTTGGGTTCAAAGTTGATCGTGGCTAAATATGAGCATGTAGTCATTTTTTACGTTTCTTAGCAAATTTTAACCTCCAGTTATATATCCATTATATATATATATCGGTAAACCGCGACTTCTTATCCTCTTTATAGGCACGAAAAAGTGCGAAAATCGTACATGCGTTACAAAAATATATTTAATGTATCTTAAAATCTAAACATAGTGTTCTTGCTCTAAAAAAATAATCAAATTTTAATTTTAGACGTGCTCATTAAGTATCATGGCCCTTGTCAAGATTCCCCTGAACCTGACAAACTGCCGCTTCCTTATAGATGTAATTGCGTGTTTACATACGATTACAGGCCTCTGTGCGGATCTGATGGCGAAACTTACACTAATCCTTCAAATTTAAATTGCGCCAATAAGTGCGATGATAAAGGTAAGCATAATCTGAATGTTCTATTTACTTTCATTTCTCATTTTGCTGAACCTAAATTTAATTATTGCAATTTTTTAATTCAATTTTTTTAAAGATGTAGTCAAAGTACACGATGGTAGATGCAAGGACGACATTCGGCATACAAGAAGCTTAGCTGAACATGAAAGAGTAGCAGTAACACTAGATGTAATTTTATCACGATGTAATTGTACGGTTAGCACTGAATATAAACCAGTATGCGGAACCAATGGAATCACCTATCCGAATCTTTCTAAGATGACGTGTTATAGCGGATGTACTCGTCAAAGTGAGTACAACAAACAAATTTTCTACATTTTTAAACTTTAAAGTTCTGTATCCCATCAAAAATATTAAAATTATTATTGTAGACGTGCTCGTTAAGCATCAAGGCCCATGTGAATACCCCATAGAATCTGAACCATCGCCTCTTGATCTTTCATGCGGTTGCGTAGTTACTGACGAAAATTTTCCTCTATGTGGATTTGATGGAGTAACATACCAAAATCCTTCAATTTTAGCATGCGCTAATAACTGTGGAAATAAAAGTAAGCAAAACTTGTATGTTCTCTTTTACTTTCTTGTCCGAATTTGCTGAACTTGAATTTATAAAGTATTATAACTTTTGTATTTTATTTCTTTTTGAGATATTATGAAAGCGCACAGTGGTAGATGTTTATGGGATCGAATTGAAGATGTTTATGGATCTGCGGAGTGTTTATGTGAAATTGTTTATGAATACGCGCCGGTTTGTGGAAGCGACAAGCGCACCTATAACAGCCCATCATTTTTGAATTGTACTAACAAATGTGAAAAAAGAGGTAAATGATTTTTAATAATAAAATTTAAAACATTTATGTATACATTAATGCAAGTGGCACTTTTTATTCTAAGATGTAACTATATCTCATTATGGAGTTTGCGACAACGATAAGGATAAATATCCAAATGACGAGCACTTACCCTTAAGTTTTGAAAAATGCACATGCATAATTACTAATGATAAAAACCCCGTATGCGCAAATGATAGACGAACATATTCTAGTGCATCATATGTGATTTGCGTGAACAAATGCACAAATCAGCGTAAGTGTGCATTAATTATTCTGCTGATTTTTATTTCTTAACCCTGTAACGACATATGTTGCGCTTGTGCTATGAGTAAAAATCTTTTAAAAATATTACTTTGCAGTCAAGTAGTAAAATCTGTTTAAACAGTTGAACTGGACTGATTGGGTTTGTTTTACATAATAAATTTTACTCATTTGTACTAAATATAAACTAAGTAAATTTTACTTAACTGATTGAGTATTAAGTAAATTCTTTTGTGTAAATTATTTCTGTCAAGAAGTGTAAAAAAATATAATAATATAAAAATAAGTGTTGAAAAGTGTAGAAAACGCTTTCTACATTTTTCTTGCACGTTTTCAAACTCTTTTTACATTTTCATACATATTAAAAAAATCAGTTTTTCTTACTTTCAAAATAGTTTAATAACAATACAGTGACAAACATAATGATAACAAAAATTACTATAAACTGCAATAGATTTTTCGCCTTAATTTTCTTTTATACTTATCATCTGGTGAAATTATTTTTGTAAAACATTGGTTAACAGTGTAGAGAAAGTACAAAAACATTTTGAAAAGTGAAAAATTATGTAAATAAGTGTCCAAATTCAGACGCTTGTATATACTTTTTCCCACTTGTTATCACTTTCTTAAGCTATTAATCACTTTTATAACACTGTGTAGCCTAAATCCGCACTTAAGTCACACCTTTCCGTGACTTAAGTAGTCCATTATTGCACCGTCCTTATCGAAGTCGTCCTTCATAGCACGGCGTTTAGCTAATACACGTCGTGCTGTAAAGGACTACTTAGGTCACACGTATCGTAATGTACTATTTTACACTTTTTATCACTATTTACACTTTTTCACACTTCTTAACACATTTTTGCACTTATTTTTCAAAAATAACATTTTTCTACAAAAATCATTTTCGCCGAGTTCTGCTCACAAGGAGAATTCACACCCGTAGGGGTCCGTGTTTTAGACTGTTTTATATAGATTTGCTGAGTATTTCGAATTCCAAAGTTTAGATTTACACAAATTAAAAATAAATAGTTCCGACAAAAAGAAAGAACGAATATACGAACAGTCAAAAAAAATATTTAGAGTCCTTAATGAGACGATTTTTGAAATAAGATTGATAATAAGTAAAATAATTATAAGTCAAACAAATTAAAGTAATACTGCTTGAAAATTCGAAAAACGATGTCATTTTTATATATATCTTCATATTCATGTATATCTATTTATTCTAATGACTTATTTTTCTACGTTTATGAGATAATATTAATACAATTTCCCTTCGTTTATTTGGACGTCGAATTATTTGCATATGTTCATTTTAGCATTAGTTATATTTAGTGTCGAAACTATGAACATTCTTCTTTATCTATTTGTTTGTAATGCAAATTCTTAAGTGCTAGCAGATCCATAGAAAACAGTTTAATTAACGGACTCCTCCCCGCCCCCCCCCCCCTCCTTCACACCCTATGAGAAATTATTTTTTATCAAACCTTAGAAGGTGGGTTCTGGTACCTGAAAATTAAGTTTAGCACCCGTAATCTTTTCCAATGGGCCTCTGCTCTAGAGCTATGAGGTATGAGGTATTTTGCTTCTTATATGCATTATTTTAATATAGAAATGTACTTCTTCTTTTGATAATAACCCTGCGAGCTTCTATGCTACAAAAATTAACCCAAAAGATAATCAAAGTAGCTCGCAAAAAGCTATAATTTAAGCTTTGTTTCGTATATAAATATTAATCTGATGCAAAGCTATTAATATTTATTTATATATATTATAATTATATATAAAACAACACGGATTTTATTACATGTAATTACAATGAAATTTTTTGGCATGTATTAGTTCATGTCATCGAAAGTAATTATATGTAACTATGTATATATAATAATATAATATTATATATAATAACCCGAAACATTATTTTTTTAACTTTATATGAAAATATCGCAGCGAATAGGTGCAGGGTGTCAATATAAGCTAAGACTCTGACCCTTATTCACACCAAGAATTTCAGTTCTTCACTGTATTGCAAGCATACTTGAGAAAATTATTATTCGGACCCGAAAAACTGCTTGAAGTTATTTTCCGAACAGATTAACATATATACCTGATGGACTTCTGCCAAAATAACTTCGTTTACATTCAATTGCAACTGGTTACATGCGATCATATATATTTACATACTATTGCATGTCGGCATATTATAACATGATTTACAAAAATTTATTGTGAACTCCCGGATCACATATGATCGTATGTGAATATATTTAATGACATGGAATATTATATAAATACATATAATTACATATCCCTACACGTATCACAAAATTTTGTTTTATAATAAATGCAAATATATTGCAAATGAAATCGCATATAATCATATATAATTACATACATGTAAATCCTTTTTACCCAGATAAATTTGATGATTTGATGATTTTTGCACCAGAATAATGATTTAATACGAAACAAAAATTGAATTGCAGCTCATTTTACCCACTTTCATTATCTATTGGGTCAATTTATGTAGCACAAAAACTTGCACAGTTGTTGTCAAAAGAAAAGGTACATTGTTTCATTAAAATAACGCATAATTGAAGTGAAATGCCTCATATCTCGAGAACAAGGACCCATTAGAAAACATTACAGGTGCTAGACGTAATTTTTAGGTACCAAACCATCTCCTTACGATTGATCAAAAATTGTTTCCCACAGACTGTGCACTCTTCTTGTCAGTTTATCAAGCAGATTTCATTCAACTCAATTAGCCTGGTATAATTTACTTAACCCAATTATGACAATTTTACTAGTAATTTCGTCCCGTGTATTAGATGCGTTTTATCCCGTTAAGGACGAGACCCTAAAAATAGAAAATCTCTGGAAATTATTTAGAATTGCATTTTAGTGCAATAATTTTTCTTTGTTTTCTCGGTTTCTATGCTACCAAAAATAATTTAGGCCCCCTTCAAAAGATCGGAAATAGTCCACTTCGATCTGATCCATAATTTAGAGTTGCAAAATTTTAAATGTATTACATACAAATCTTGGAGAAACGCTAAAATCTAATGGTTCAAAAATAGACCGTACGACCTTAACGGGTTAAACGTATAAAATTCTGCATAATAAATATGCGGATTAAATCAAAACTATCCTATACTCAATAGAAGCCAAAATAACAAAAAAATACAAAATACGTGTACGTTGATTTTTTTATTGCAAAACTCAATCAGAAAATTACTGTAAATTATTCTTCATTTTTTAAAGAATTGTTCTTCACTGTTTTGATGGTTTCGGTCTATACAGGGTTAATAATTTAATGTATCTTCTAACTTTTTCATAATATAAATATATTGGTATAATGCACTTATCACGTCCGAGTTTTATAATTCTAGAACTAAACATAATGCACAATGGGCCTTGTAGGGAGGAAGACAAAAGCTTGTTATCAATGACCAGCTGGTTGGAGAATTCTAAGCCTCACATATTTAGATTACTTACAGATACTCAAAAAAAATGTATAATGAAATATTGTCCCAAAACTTACGAATTCGAAGCTGTTTGTGGAAGTGACGGGCTCATTTATGAAAATCGTCTACACATATCTTGCGCTAGAAATTGTTACAGGCCCAGTAAGTCAATTAAGTAGAAAAAATTGTTTTTGACAAAAGCATTAATTTATAATCAAAACAGACTCTAAAATTTTTATTTTTATTTTAGATTTGGTCATAACATCACCATTAGCATGCCTACCATCATTGGCCACTGATTATCTAGAATGTAATTGCACAAAGCCTTCGTCGATGAATTTAATCTGCGGAAGTGATGGACGTATATATCCGCACCCTACTATCTTCAAATGTATTCAGTCTTGTAAATATCAGAGTATGTATATTTATTTTTATATTTCTTCTTATACGTATAAACATCCTTTATGGAGAAAAAAATAAATGTAAATTATTTATAATATAATTTTTTTAGACTTAGTCCCACGAGATATGGGCAATTGTCCATTGTCGTTCTGATGATTCTAATAGCATAAACAACAATTGCAAGAACGATAAACTGTAACTACATAAGAATTATGATAAATAATAAAGAAGTCTTATAATGTTAAAATATATTATGTTTTACGCAAACCATTTATTTGATTTTTTAATTCTGGAAATTACATTAATTTTGTTTATTCCCTTCTATAGATTTGGAAATAAGATCTGAATCTCCTTACAGTAAGTAATTAATAAATTATTTTAAAAAATGTTATTGCTCTGTGAGTAACAAAGATTTATTATTATATTATATTATATTACTATTTATATTTTTAGTAAGGAAAATAAAACGATTAGTGTCGCACTAAAATAACTTTTCTAAAATATAGTAATCGAAAAGAACTTCATACTAATACTTCTTCAAATTTGTACGTGTTTATGATGCAAAAATGAGTCGATTATACTTGTAACGATATGTCTCGTGAAATTGAATTTTGTATTTATTTTTAAATAGAACCAGTTCTTGTTGTTACTTCTGCAGAGAAAATTACTCTTTTATTTATTATAAGTATGATACAGCAAGCATTTGCACTCAAGCATGGCTTGTAAGGTATACATGCAAAAACAATAAACATGATCTTCGTCGGGGAGATATCCAGTTCTCAGCTTTCGCCCACGTACATATGCATATACAAGATGCGCCTGTTGCTCTATAGCAAAAAAAAAGGAATCACTACTTGCAACTTGTGCTCATCCACTCGGACGTACTTAAATGTTATGGGGTTATATATAATAGATTTTATTTAAATCGCAGCTGAGTATTAGGTGGGGATTTCCAGTTTTGAGTTTTGAAGGATATATAAGGTTCACATATCGATTTTCTGCGGCACTGCTGTTGTGCTGGTTTTGATACTATCAAAACTTGCGGCACAAAGCTAAAACTATTTATTTTATCAAATACTACGATGACTTATTTATTAAGTTTTCTCATTTTCATCGGTAATTAGATCATTTGATTTTTCCACACTAAAAATTAATATAATCTGTAATAAATTTATAAAATTTTAATATGTATAATATTAACTTTTTGTTACTTAGCTTTGGCACCAAGTGCATTGCTCGAACCAAACAAAGATCTTAAATATGAGTTATGGAACAGTGACAGTTTAAAAGACTGTAAGTGCAATTATACTTTGGATCTCGTACAAAAGTGTGATAATATAGATGTCACTTATAATAAAACGGAAATGTCAGATTGCATCGATAAATGTTCTAAGAAAAGTAAGTGTAATGAAAAATAAATTTCGAAAATTCATTAGCAATACAAAACTTTGTTCAACTAATTTATAGCTATTATAAAAATGTAATTATGCTACTAGGTACATTGAAAATAATCCATACTCGGGAATGTTCTCAAAAGTCTGCTGAACTGCAAGCTTCGTCAAAGCCAACAAAACAATGTAAAAATTGTAAACTTACAAATGATTTCAATCCCGTCTGTGGAAGTGATGGAGTTACTTATGCTAATCCATCATATTTATTCTGTATTGCTGAATGTGAAAAACCGGGTTCGTAAGAAAGAAAATATTAACAATTATTAAAACAAGCAAAAAAATATTAGGCAGTAGACTAATTCCCTCTTGAAAACATCCTGTTAGAAATGCAGTTGGAAATCAATTCAAAATCCAGCTGGAAATTCAACAAGAATCCATCTGGATTTAACTGGATTTCAGATAGATTTACTTGGTTGATTACCACCAGGATGGTATCGTCTGTATGGGTTGCAACATCACAACAAAAACGTTTTTTATGAAAACTAAATTGAAATCCAGCTACCTTCTAAATCCATTTTGATTTTAATCCAATAGAGCTGGATTTATGTCAATTTCCAACTAGATTTCCAGCTGGACATTTTTAACAAAATAATATCAATTGTTCTTATATTTGTATAGAATTAAAGTACAGTCATTGTGGCTTTTGCCTGAATAAAGACATGGGAAAACCACGTGATAGTATTATCATGATGGACGAACAGCAAAGGAAATTATCAAAAGGACTTTTAGATTCATTGGCAACATGCAATTGTGTTATAACGTACAATCTAAATCCAGTTTGCGGAAGCGATGAACAAACTTATCCTAATCCATCTATGCTATACTGCTTCAAAAAATGTAGAAAAGAAGGTACGTTATGTATAACGATATAAATTATACTAAAGAAAACTTACACGTTTTATTATTATTATAGATCTTCAAATTAAATCGTGTGGCAGGTGCTCTGCAGAACCATCGCAAATATTGTCTAAACCCGAAATAACTTCGAAATTTTCTGATAGCATTAACAAATGCTTAGCAGCATGTCCTGTTACTCTAAATATTGATCCGGTATGCGGAACTGATGGGAAAACCTATGACAGCGATACGGAATTGAGCTGTTATAATTCTTGCACGAATGAGAGTAAGTATTATAAAAAAAGCAATTCAGTTCTATATTACTAAGTAAATTATTTCTAAATTTATAATTGTATTATATTTTTTATCTAAAAATATTGATATTTAGATAATAGGTAGTTTAAATTGATTGCAAATTCTTTTTCAGGTATTAGCGTGAAACGTCGTGGATCTTGTGAATTAAAATGCGGATGTAAAGTCGAGAAAGATTTTAACCCAGTCTGTGGAAGTGACGGGATTACTTATGCTAATCCTTCAACTTTGTTCTGTGCAGAAAAGTGTGAAAAATCGGGTAATTTAAAAAAAATATAAGATTACTGAAGATAGTAATTTAATGTTAATAATTAATATAATTTACAGATTTAAAACTATCTTATTGCGGCTCTTGTAAAACAAAACCAATCGAATTACAAAAGGAATCACGATCCGATCAAAAAGAAGCAGAAATCCCGCTTCCGTTATTAAAAACATTTGAAAAACGTGGCTGCATTACTACAAAGGAGTTTGCACCAGTCTGTGGAAGTGATGGAATGGTGTATGCCAATCCTTCAGTCTTTTATTGCACAAGAAAGAGTATCAATTTTGGTATGTAAAAGAAAAAATTGCCTTATACTTTGTTGATATTTTTCTCGTTACATATATGATTTATCGACATTTTTAATTTTCCCAATCAACATTCTTTCAGATATAATAATTAATAAATGTGGTGTATGTAACAAAGAGAATGATCAGTCGAATACAAAGAGTATGCAACACAATCGAAACGATTTGAAATCACTGTCAAATCCTTTTATAAAATGTGATTGTGTAGCTACGGCTACCTTATATCCAGTTTGTGGAAATGATGGTATTACTTATCCACACCCTTCATATTTATATTGCACTAAAAATTGTAAAACAAATAGTGAGTAAAATTAGAAATAATCTATTTTTTATAATACGTACATTAAATAAATGTATGTATTATTTTACCTTTATTTAACAGTTTTTACATTTTCAAAACTGATTTTATATTTGTTTCTCTAATAGACAAGTCTATTGAAAATTTACAACTGTCATACTGTGGTCCTTGCAAAGAGGGGATGTCAGAACTACAAAAATCTAGTGATGCTCAAGCTCGATTATCAGCGGAATCACTGAATATGTTTGAAAAATGCAATTGCAAGGTCACTAGAGAATGGAATCCAGTTTGCGGAATGAACGGAATAACTTATGACAACCCTTCAATATTCTATTGTACAAAAAAATGTTTAAATCGAGGTAAACGAAATATATTTTTGAGTGTAGAATTAGACCTGCTAAATAATGAAGTATTTTATTAATGAATTTACATTCTAGATTTACACATAAAACATTGTGGTAAATGTCAAGAAAAAGATAATCCAAAACCGCTTACAAATAACTCAGATGATGATATTGACGATTTTAATAAATGTCGGTGTGTTGCTACTAGAGAATACAAACCAGTTTGTGGAAGTGATGGAAATAATTACGCCAACTCCGTAGTTTTTGAATGCACTAAAAACTGCACAAAACAGAGTGAGTATAAACTCATACATTATATATATTTTTGGTTTGTTCCAGATAGGCAAGAATTTCATCTCAAATTAGACAAAAAAATATTTAGTTTAGTTTAGAAACATTTATTACGCATTTCTTGCAGATATAAATATTGCATATAATGGCCTGTGTAATGATGAAAAGGAAGCATTGTCGGATTCACCCATACGAATCACAAGGAGCGTAACAAGAAAATCAACGAAACAGGATTACATTTTATTAGGATGCGATTGTCTGGTTACCACAGACTATTCACCGGTCTGTGGAACCGACGGAATCACTTATCCGAATTTATCAGAGCTGACGTGTAATAACGAATGCAAACGTCGAAGTGAGTATATCTAACAACAACATATACATTTTCTGCAATTTTTAATCTAAAAAGTTCTATGTTTGAACCTAAAAAGTAAGCACTTTTCGGGGAAATATAGACCTTTTTAACTTAAAAACTTTTCGACTTGTTTCTTAATCAATATTCAAAGAAATATTCAAAGACTATTCATGAAATAGCTCTAGCGTCTACATAATATGCGCTCCCCAGTGTAAATTAAAGCCTTATAAAAAATAATAATAAATCATACACAAATTACAAGAGAATTTCAATAAGTACATGCTTTTTGGTAGTATAAGATACCTACTCTAAACGTTATAAGAAATAAGTTATTGGGCTACTAAAAACTGTTAGTCATTTAAAAAATAAAAAATTCTTATTATGTGTATAAGTAATATATACTGAGTTGCAAATGTCTATATTGCACCTGCAGATGCAATATAGGCATCGATGTAAAACAAATACATAAAAAATGTTGGGTTCAAATTAATGATCTCTTCGCGGAGTAAAATAATCACTTTGCAAAGTAAAATACACACTTTATTTATTATTTGATTATGGTACTATTTAATTTTAAGAAATAAATGTGACAAAAATATTCGGGCAAAATTACAACCTTGTGACGTAAACTGACTATTTTATTTTCTATTTTTTATTTTATATTTTCTTTGATCATAGTTCACTTTAATTTTAATTTTCTTTGACAATATTAAAACTTTTACTTTTCTTTCAACAAAACATACTTTCTTAAATAATTGAAATGGTCAGTTTATTTTCCTCCCCCCTATATAATAATATTTAATGTTTCGTTTTAGACGTGCACGTCGCACATTACGGCCCATGTCACCATCCTATAAGACCCGACAAGCCATCGCTTCCTCACGCGTGCACATGCTTACCTACTTACGAAGCCTCGCCTCTGTGCGGCTCTGACGGAGAAACGTACGAAAATCCTTCGCATTTACACTGCGCCAACAGTTGCGAAAATAAAAGTGAGTATTATTTCGAATGTTCTCCTTTTCTATCTTTTCCAGATGAACTGATGAACTTTAATGCAATTATTTTAATTTGTTTAATAATCAAATTTTTTAGACATTACCAAAGCATACGATGGTAGATGTTTATGGGAGGACGTTGAAGATCACTATGGGCGTTCAGAGTGTTTCTGCGAAATCGACTACGACCATGCGCTGGTTTGCGGAACTGACTTACGGACCTACATCAGTCCTTCATTTCTGAATTGCGTTAATAAGTGCGAAAAGAGAAGTAAATAATTTGATATTTATCGAAATTGAAATATTCATGCAGGGAATTTAAAGCAAATTTGATTCTTGGTTAAGATGTAAAAATAGCTCATCGGGGAGCTTGCTACAAGGATAAGGACAAGTATCCATATTACGATCAATCGGCCGCAGCGAGTCATGAAAAATGCACATGTATAGTCACGCATGAAACGAATCTCGTGTGTGCAAGCGACGGACTGACATATTCCAGTGCATCGTATGTCATTTGCGTTAACAAGTGCAGAAACAACAGTAAGTTTAAAATTTGACATATTTTTACATTATATTACAAGACTGACTACCATTTATTAATTTTAATTATTTTAATATAATATATTCGTTTGCTTTCTCAAAGAGAAAGCTGTGTAAAGATGTAAATTTCTTAATCAGAGATTTCGATGAATTTCAATGTTTTCGGGGTTTATGAGTCAGAAAAATAAGTTTTTAAAAAATGTCTGTCTGTATGTATGTGTTCATGTGTATGTGTATGAGTGTGTACGTATGTGTATGAAATTTGTATCCACCATAACTCTTCAAGGGAAGCATATTTCCCGCCGAAATTTCGTAGACAGATTACAAAAATTTGAACTTAGAACTTATTAGATTTTAGAGCTGAATCGATAATATTAAACTCATTGTTTAATAAAAATATTAATTTTGAAAAATTTGTAACATTCATAAAATAGGCGTAATTTCTTTTCGATTGATACATCTAATAATAACTTTAAAGTTATTTTTGCGTAATATTAACAAAATATTAGTTTTAAAAAATTGTAAAAATCGAAAAAGAATTTATCTTATACGTTGAACTTGTCTTAAATATGTACGTTTACATAAAGTAGGCGTAATTTACTTTCGATTAATATATACTAACAATAACTTTAAAGTAATTTTTGTAAAATAGTAACAAAGTATTAGTTACAAAAAAAAATTTTAAATATAAAAAGTTTTGTTCATAACTCTTTAAAGGATGCGAAATTTTGCAGGCATATTACATATACTGGAACTTAGAACTGATTAGATTTTGGAGCTAAATGGATAATACTAAACTCATTTTTAGTAAAAATATTAATTTTGAATAATTTGTAAAAATCGAAAAAGAAATTGTTTTCAATGTATACATTGAACTTGTCAAAAATATGTAACGTTTTATTATTTGTCTTTTAAAACGAATATTAGCTTGTTAGTATAAAATAAGCTAATATTATTCATAAAATAGAAACAAATATATTCAAGGTAATAAGGGGCTTTAAGCAACTTTTTAAATAAAACTTATTTTTATGGTAATATATATAAATATATTCAAAAATTAATAAATGCATAAAATATAGAATACAAATTTTAAAATTCAAAGGCAGAGACCCACAATTTCTTTTTATGTAACACTTAACACTTATTTTCAAGTGTGATTCAATTTATTGTTCTATCTTTTTATAAATATAAACGTATTCTTGAAATAAAATTTTAGAAATTCATAAGTATATTTAACACTATTATTTTATTTTAGGTCTAAACATATTGCACAATGGACCGTGTAAAAAAGAAGACAACAGTAAATTACTATCAATGATTACATGGTTACAGGAGTCTAAACCTCACATATTTAGGGCACTAACAGATACTCAGAGAAAATGTTTAAGAGACTATTGTCCTAAAACTCACGAATTCGAAGCTGTCTGTGGAAGCGATGGCATCACTTATGAAAATCGCTTACACGTAGCTTGCGCTAGGAATTGTTACAAGCCTGGTAAGTTAATTAGATAGAAAAATGTATTTTTTTTTATAAAAACATAAAAATATGTTTAAAACAAATTCAAACATTATAATTATAAATTTTAATTTTAATTTTAATTTCAGATTTAGTCATAACATCACCATTAGCATGCACACCTTCATTGTCCCATGATTTTCGTGAATGTAATTGCAAAAAGCCTCCCACGACGAATTTGATTTGCGGAACTGATGATCGTATTTATCCACATCCTAGCATCTTGCAATGCATTAGGTCGTGTAAATATCCGAGTAAGCACATTTCCCTTTGTATCTCTTATTACACGTACAATTTTCTTGAAAACAAATATGAAATTAAAATTTTTTATATAATTTTTTTAGACTTAGTGCAACAAGATATGAGGTTTTGTGGACAGCCAACCCGGCAACGCTAACAGCTAAAAACTGAGTACAACTATGAGAAACATCAAGAAAAATATGATAACAAAAAATTCTTACAGTTCTAATAAAGATCCATAATTAAATATTTTTCAATAAACATACATTATATACACAAAATCGTTTACATTAATTAATATCTATTAGTTTAAATTTGATCAAACAATGATTTCTTATGACTAAAATATTTAATACGACATATTAAAATAAATATATCATATTAAAGCTTAGTCTTCAAAAATCTCCTTCAGAAAACTGGATATGACATTTCAAGTTTTCTGCTATCCTTATGAAAAAAAACTTGCTTTCGTGGATTAAGCTTATTGTTCAAACAAAAACAGTTCGATAGCTTTTCTTCTTCAGAGGAATCCAGATCTGCAGTAAAAATCATTTTTATAAAAATGCCCATTGATCGTTCGTTGTGGTGGGGATATCCAGTTTTCTTCGTGTGCCGTATAGCCGCAAGACTTGCTCTTCACCTTCAAATTTTTGCAAAACAGGAGGATCAATTTTCTATTTATGATATTCATGGTATTTTTACTTAAATGTACGTAGATGGTGGGGAATTCCAGTTTTTGACTGTTCTGCATATATAAGACATGATTTATTATGTTTTTAAACGTCTACTGAGAGAGTTTCGCGTGTCAAGATATAATTTAAACAATAATGAAATTAGCGGTGTTTTTGAACTTTATTGGTAAGATACAAATTGTTTAATCTTCTGGAGGATGTCATATCGTAAGGTCACGAATACTCAAAAACTTTAAGGATTTTCAAATTCATGACTCTAAGCTCTAATATATGACACTTTACCATAACAAAAATTTGGGCATAACCAAGGTGTATAACAATTAGACAAATTATTTATTAAGTAAACTCATTTCTATGATAAATATGTAAATTATATAGTGCATTGTTTGTTGTATTTGGTATTTTCAGTACTTTCTTCAAGCTGTGCGCGAGCCCAGCTGCTATTTATACCATCAGTATCAGAAGCTATACTTTCAGAAAATCCATATGAGTGTTCGTGCGATTTTATTTACAATGAATATGATCCTATTTGCGGAAGTAACGGATTGACTTACACTAATCCATCGTATTTATATTGCGACCAAATATGTAAAAATCCAGGTAAGTAATTAATTAATGCAGAATAACAACATTTTGTATTAATTCTTTTGTTGTAATTAATCATACAAAATATCTATGTAATTTGTTATTTATAGATTTGAACATTTATCATAATGGTCCATGCATAGTAGACCCTACGAAAGTGCAAAATTTAACAAACAATAACGGGCTACAACCACAATGGAAGTTCAAAAATTTCAACAAATGTAATTGCCCAACGTCAACTGAATACAACCCTGTGTGTGGAACTAATGGGCTAACTTACGACAATCCATTACAACTACAATGTGAAAAAAGATGCAAACAGCCGAGTAAGTTCAGCTCAAGATACATTCTTATATGTAAACGCTCTTAAAGTATAACAACTATTCTAAAGATAACCATATAAGACATAAAGTAAAAATTCATTATAGAATTTATTAAAATATATTCGTAAGTGTAAACAAATTTTTATTCACTAATTTCTACGAAAAACCAACCGAGATTGTAATTTAAAGAATATTTCTAAGTTATAATTAACAAATACATTCTATATTCCTCTGTTGTCAACATTTTTTACAAGAATATTTACAGCAACCAATGAATTCTTATATTTTTTTTTAATAAATTTAGTGCACATCTACATACATTTTAAGATTTTTTTTATTTCTTATGACTGCATTATTAATTTTATGTGTACCGTTTGACTAGCTAATATTTTATTGCAACGGTTTCGCCTGGATTTTGCAGAATTCATTAAACAAAATAATATCCTAACAAATTTAAGTTACATCTTTAAATAAGTTTGTATCAATAAGTCTTAAAAAGATTTTTACTATATGTCTAACTTACAGTTTTCTTTTTAAAAAGTTCAAAACAAGCCACATTTTAAGAATGTTTACATCCGAACTAATTTAAACTTAATATATGCATTAAAAAAAATTACGTATCTTAATTTCAATACGTGCATGCATTTATTTCAGAGTTAAACATAGCTCGCTATGGTCTCTGTCATGAAGAGGAATATTTCAATGACCCGCTGCCATTCTTCACGGACGCTGTCAAAAAATGCGACTGCATATACAGAAATGAACGTGACCTAGTTTGCGGGACCGATGGATATACTTATCCCAATCCTTCATCTGCGTCTTGTGTAACGAGATGCAATAATCCGAGTAAGTACTAGAAGTACATCATTCATTTTCCCATATTGTCTCACCGCAGCAGTAAAACTGATCGTACCATTTCGAACGCAATTAATTAATTTTTAACACGTTGCTGATTTATTTTTAAATCAAGCAAATAGAGCATTCGATAAAACTAGTTTAAAATGTAGCATAGGGTTATTATAAAAGAAAATTTACACAGGCGGCATTGACTTATAATGTCACGAACTTTCTTTTCAAGGTTTGCGCATAGTTCATTACGGTCCCTGCAGAGAAGATCAGAAGCCGCATAATTTCGGTGCTGTCAGGTGTAAATGTGTTTCTTCCTCCGAGCATTATCGTCCGATTTGCGCAGATAACAGCATCACATACGACAATCTTTCACTGTTTTATTGCGCTCAAGAGTGCTTGAATCGAGGTAAGCTATTGTCATATCCCCCAGCACACGCGAAGTCGTTATTCATATAAATATTGTTTACTTCTTTCTAGATTTGAAAATAGTGTCTCAATATCCTTGCCGTGACTACTTAAACGCAGATGAACGAAAACTTTGAAGAAGTTGAAAAAGAAAAAAAAAAAAAAACTTTGAAAAAGCTGCAGTCGAAAGTTTCAATTATTTCACAAACATCGACGACATCAAACTTTTAATATTTTGGAAATAGTATTTACTACGAAAGAACGTTCATATCTCTAAAATTAATAGTAAAATTTTATTAAATACTATAAAAGAAATATCTGTTGAATTATTTAATATTGATTTATTCTGAAAACTTCAATGAAAAGATTATAAAAATAAATCATGACTCCCTTAAAACTAAATGCTTCTTTCTGAATGCTAAATATTTACGAATACATAAAGAAGCTTTCATCATAAAGTTTCTTAATAAAAGATATTCAAAAATATACGGAAATTGATTCTTTTCTTGCCTTATTTCAAAGTATAAGGATCTGCTTCGACTATATAAGCCATGTTGGCAGTCCCAATTGTAATCAAGTACATTGTTAAAAACATACTGTTAAAAAAGATTATCATTTTGTATGAGTATGTATACATTACATCTAGGTAGGTAGAACGTTAATAGGGGGGCTATAGTAAAACCGATATGAATATAAAGAATCCATTTTCTTCTGTACAAAGTGGAAAATATGATAAAATTGAATTATTTAAATTTTGACTACTGTCTGCCTGATAGAACCTGAGTTTTTCACTTATTTTATCGAATTCGACCTTGTTTATTTTAAGTTTTCCTTCTTAAACCGGTAACTTTGGAAACACATTCTCCACATGAATAACTGTTGTACAAGCCGATACAAAAAATCAGTATTTTGAAACAGAGAAAGTATAGAAAGTCCCTTTAAGTCCCAGACGCCTATTTATGGGCGCCTTAATTTATTTGAGGCTTCACCAATAAGCATTTGTTTTTTAATTCTATCGATGTGTATATTTGAACACTCAAACTAACGAGCTACCATAATGTTAGTTATTAAGATGTAATTAATTTAAGGACCAGGAAGTCTTCATAATATAGTCGTTTTTAAAGGCCACCTCTAAAACTCATATTTAGAGCTTAGTTTTTCTTTAATGAATTATTGGAATCTAAGTTTCAAACCATTGCCCATTCTAAGGATAAATAAATATTAAAAAAAAACTTTTTTTGATTTTTAACATAATTTGGATCTTAAAGAGCTAAACTTCTAAAGCTAAGAATTAATTTTATAGTATAATGTCCTATCAAAGTTTTTTTATAAATGCTTGAATTTTTTGTACAAAATTTAAAGTTTAAAACAGATTTTTTGCTCATACCGTGATAACATACAGGTAATTATCAACTTATTGTATTATCGTATCTATCTGTTAGAAAGATAATAATTAGATAAATTACCGAAATAACGAAAACTTATCATGAATAATTGATAATAAGATAAAAACATTAAAATAGATAAAAAAATAAATAATAAACCACTGATATACCTGTGTAAGTTCAACAATAATTTATATTTTTTAATAAATATTGATGCACAAGAGCATCGCTAATTATTTTCTAATTGAAAATTAGAAAATGGAGTTGAATAAACAAAGATTTCTTTTATCCTTTAATCCCCCTTAGTAAAGCGAGAGTTAATGAAACGTAATATAAACAAATTATTATTATTATTAAGATGATAGAAAATAGAATTGAATAAAGAAAGTGAAAGTATATTTTTCCAGTTGACAGTTATCGGTAAGAAGCTACCATTATTTTATTATCTACAATTTTTTCATATCGACTATCGTTAAAATACTAGTGCTTTTCGCAGGAAAACTAGCAATTTTAGATTCTCAGACGAAAATCACTTTTCGGAGAATTTTAAAACATGCTAGGTTTTAAAAGTGAACTCAGAAAGAACTAGCTATTTTTGAAAAAACCTAAATGGATTTTACATCACAAGAATTTTGGACCACATTATGTTTGTTAATTTTTAAAATATGATGAAAACTCCAAAATTTTTCAAAGAAAGGATCTCACCCACTCAAACTAATTAATTATTCTATGACAATTATAAAATTATTATCAAAACAATGTCCTTTTTTAGGTATTACCCAAAAGCATCATGGAAAATTTAATTAATGAATCCAGATGAAGTACCTATATAGAAAACATGGAAAGTCAACAATATGTATAACAAATTTAATATATTAAGACTATTAAGAGTCTTATTTTTATTTTTAAATTAATTAAACGTGTGCCAAATAAATTTTTTAATAAAAATAAATGTTTTCTTTCTTTTTATAAAAAAATTGAATGCTTTAATTGCAAAAATAAAATATATTATTATTAAAAATTATTATTAATAAAAATTATTTATAAAATAAAAAGTGGAAGAAAAACTAATAACATTGTTGTAATCTTAAGCTTTATTACTGGAAATATATACATTTATATTGAAATGATATTTTATAGCAATTCTAATAAATCTTCCAGTAATTAATTCATAATTAGAGATTTCTAAATAATTATGTACTTATGATAGAATTTCAAAACACATATGTAGTATGATTATTATGCGTTTCTCATTAGGCATGATTAATATATATTATATAATGTCTATAAAAATATTTAAGTATTAAAAACACAATGTCAATCATTTTCATTTATATACTCTGAATAAATGTTGACTATATATTTTTATGAATAACAATAGTAATAAAGAATTGAAAGTTATTTACATACAGGAAATCTATGTACATCATTCATTTATATTTCAGTGAATAAACTTATTTTATAATTAATTGCATAGTGAATTGATTATGCCAAAAATAATGTAATATGATAGTGTAATTTTTAAAACGTTTTTAATATTGAGAATATTTATTTTTATTCCTGCGGGTTGCCAGTGAATATGTAATGTAACTGATAAAATAACAAAGATCTTAAATTAAAATATTTCAAACTTTAAGAGTTTGTATAATAGCTGGAATGAGAAACTCATAAAGAATCTTTTGAAATTAGTTTTTCTCTAAGTGGCAGTTCACAGGAATGCAATTATTTCTTTCAAAGATTTTTAAATGTCACTATAAATCAGTGTATTGCTAAACAGCATAATAGTCCTATGACTATAATATAATACAACAAAAAAAAAATTTTTACGACTGATTAGCCACATAAATAGGTCCAGCCTTTTGCTTTGCGAGATCAGTTGCTTTCTTTGCGGCGTCTTTCATTTTTTCGGCTTTGTCTTGTAAAGAATGTTGAAAGTCTTCAGCAGCATGAGTCAGCCTTATCATGGAAGGTTCATCGATCTAAGATAATAATAATAATCTAAGATAATACATAAACAAATCAAGTAGAATATTTGTTAACAGTACAAAAAAAATTTATTTAAATTCAAAATGTATAGTGTATATTGAATGTAGCAAAAATATACGAGAAAAATTTTTACCTTAGAGAAACCCATTTGAGAAAGATTTGGATTCATAAATCGAGCAGTATTTGGAAACATGTGAGCAAGTACATAATTAAAACCATTCGACATTTTTACACAATTCTTTTTAAACCTGTCAAGTCCAAAAGCTTGGATGGCTCGACTAAAACCAAATACTGAACTCTCAATCCAGGCTGATCTTTTAGCCACAGTCCATTGAGGATTTTCATCAGAAACTTTATAAACTACTTTCTCAACAACACTCTAGAAAGCAATCAATTTTATAAATTATTTTGTAAAAAACAAAATGTTCATAAAATCAGCGACGTACCATGACTTTAGTGAAACCCAAATTTCTACTGTAAGTAGTAAGAGTTTTCTCTTTTGGATCTACTATGCTTTCTTCGATAATTTTGACATTGTTTTTGCTTATAAATCGTTCGCCCCATTTTGGAACACGATTAGTTTTAGTCAGTAACCTTTTAGAGTATAGTTTGCCATTTCTAATTTCCCTTACAACTGTATCTTCACTAATTACATGCATACTGTAGAAAAAAAAAACATCAATAAATATGGATAGTGAAATAACTGAAAGAGATTATTAAGATAATAATTTAAGTTTTATCTGACCTATGAGGGTTTGGATATCTCTGCCAAAATCCTTGTGCAACTTGCTCCCAGCTGAATTGAAAAACTGTGCTACTTTCAAAGTACTTGACCATTTTGCCAGTCTAAATTGTTTTCTAATTTTCAATCGCAACTTCTTCAAGCCAAGCTCGGCGTCAATCAAACAAAACTGCGTGTAATCATTGAATCGCTTTTACCTTCTCTGTTTTACAAATCTCCCATAGATCTGAAACAAACAATCAATTCTCATAAAAAACATGACAATTCATTCCATATAGTGCGTGCAGTCATTTAATTTTTCACTAAATAATACACAATCCTAGAGACACGACAACGCTTCAACTCGTCTTCTCTGCGTAGCTCGCGATAATCGCTCATAGCCACCAAGGTTAAAATTATCCCATGGTGTTGAACTTTCACCGCGCTCAATTAAGTAAAGTATATACGCAAGCACACCGACACGAATAATTACATAACCTTATTTTAGATCAAGACCCATCACACGCATTTCGTAACATCACGCAAATCACTTATAATTCAAAATTCACCGATAACGCCAATCGTATACTATACCGAAAAACGTCAGCCTCCATCCTCGCCGACAAAAGTAAATAACGTCGATAAAAAAAAAAGACGAACCTGTCCCCCCCGTGCGTCTCTCTCACACGTTGTTATATACACTTTCGGAGCGGTGTGCGATAAGAACCAGCTCCTTTTCTTTTTTTTTTTTCAAGTCCACCTACCGAAAAATGTCATCCTCGCGGCCCTTGCGGATTATACAATACCCACCTACGTAGACTCGCGGTCGAAGAAGTCGCGACGACGACTTACCGAAAATTCGACGGCACCCCGATAATCCGTGAAAATTTCCTCTCTCTCCTCGTTTTCTCGCTGGGCGATGGGGCTTACATGTTTTGGAGCACGTAAACACCACACATGCACGCCGCCCGCCAGCAGTACAGCAGCTCACTTTTTCCAGCGGTGTGATGTGCTTGTACAGCTGTTATATGGAGCCCGAAGAGTGGGGGGGAGGGGAGGGGCAAAGGAGTAGGAGGGGAAGATAGCATTTTTCCTACTTCCCCCATTTGCGCCCTGCGGCATCATCATCGGGCATGCCCATTGGTCGCGTATCATTCTAATCTGGAAAATGTGCGCGGCGCCCTCTTCGCTAGTCGCATAACCCTACTTTTTACTCCGGAGTGTTCATATAAACAGATAGTCAGTTTTGTGTATATATTTTGTATATTTTTTTTAATCGAGGAAACTTTTTTTTTTTGTAAATATGTCTGGGCTGTTTGATCAAATTCAGCATCTCTACGATCAAGCTTTGTACTCGAATGTGATCTCTTTAGTAAGTGGATGGTTGTCGATGAGTGGGAAAGTAGTTTTTAAGTGACAAACACTTGTTTACGTTTGTTGATTTAAATCTCTTTTCGTCGTTTTAAATATTGTATTTGTGCTAAGGGCGTGACGTGGAGTAATGATTTGTTTCTTTAACGTTTACAGGCGAATTTAGTTTTATCTCTCAATGACCACAACTATGATCTTTTACCGTCGTGCACAAAGTTTCTTGTTTATGTTTATTGTGCAGACTCGTATTTTTATCTTGGAAAGTATAGGAGAGCGGAGTCTCTTTACAAAAAGTCATTACAGTTACGAAAATGTTTATTAAAATTGAAAGGCGCTACAAAGCCAAGTCAAGAGGGTCAAAAGGAACTGGCATCAGATGTAGACATAAAATATCAAATATATGCCTGCCTGGTGAAATTAAAAAATCCTCAGGAGGCTCTGCAAGTGTTGCAAAGTATTCCTGGTAAACAGCGAACTCCAAAGGTAAGAATAAATCAATTGTATCAATACGTGGCTTGTAGAAAATAAATACATTATTAAGTTATAAAATCTTACTTCTAGTTTAATTCTGAGTTATTTGTAATTTAGATAAACATGGCCCTGGCAAAAATGTTTCAAGAGCAGGGTATGGAACGCTCTGCTGTAGCATCGTACAAAGAAGTTTTAAGAGAATGTCCTTTGGCTCTTGAAGCAGCGGAAGGCTTATTAGCTTTAGGAGTAAAAGGGATTGAAGTTAACTCTATAATTATGAGCTGTAATTTAAATTTACAAAATTTTGACTGGCTTAATGCTTGGATAAAAGCACATGCTCATATAAATAATAGGGAATATAATCATGCCGTGACGACGTTACGTTCATTAGATAATGTTAATTGTTTAATAGATAATTATAATCTACTTGTAACTATGGGTGAATGTTATTATTATGCAGGAGACTATAAAAATGCACTGATGTGCTTGAGACGTGCAAGAATTATTGAACCTGATTCCACTAGAGGGTAAGTGTGAAAAATGGTAGATGAGATAATTCATCAGTCAAAAGTTTCCTTTCATGTTATATATTTGATAATTAATATTATTTTAAATTATTATAGTCTAGATATATATGCTGCTGTATTACAACGAACTCATCATATAACAGAGTTAGAAAAGTTAATACCGTTTATATCCTCAATGAGTGAATGTACAACAGAAACTTATACTGCAATGGCGTATGCTTTATTTGCTCTACACAAATTAAATCGAGCCAATACTATAGCCAATCAAGCCATACATATGTCACCAAATAACGTAGAAGCAATAGTTCTCAGGGGTAATGTTCTTATAGAGCAGAAGAAATATCAAGATGCGTTGCATCATTTTCGTCAAGCTCTACAACTAAAGCCTCATCGGTACGAAGCACATAAAGGCTTAGCCGATTGTTTTGTTGGAATGCATCGCCTAAGAGAAGCCTCTAACATCGCTAGCAGTGCTTACAAGCAATTGGGGCCTACACCTAGAGTACTCACGGTAATTTTAAATAAAAATTAATTTAAATTTTAATACAGAGCTAGTTATTAAGATAGCCTTTTCGTGTGCTTCTGCATGATTGCAGAGCATAAAAAGATAAATAGAAACTTTATTTGTAATCTTTCATACAAATTATCACATAAAATGAAGATTTACAAACAAAATTTTTAAGATTTTGATTAACAAAACCGAATAATTCTACTTTCTTCTATTAGTTTAAATGAAATAACATATCTTTTGGTACGTTTTTAATAGCTTTATATTGTGTTAAAGTACAAAATAAGATCAGAAATAGAAAGAAAACATTTAATTCTTGTAAGAAGTCACATAAAATCAATTTTTTCTAAAAGAAGAATAGTCCACGTTTGTTTCAACACTTCCCATTTACCTGTTGTTTAAATTAATAAAGTAAATAAGCAGTTCTTCGGTTAATCTACCGTAAACTCCGATGTTCAAAGTTAATTATCTTGAATATTTGACCAATGACACAATCTGAATTTTTGTAGTCATAGTTATTGATATTATTAACAATGTTAACATTTTTTTATATACTTGTGCTTTTCACTTTCGTAGAAGATCTACCTTGTGAAATTGTAAAATATTCTAAAAGCTTTTGAAAATTGCTACTAGCTTTTAAAAGTTAAATATTTTTTCAGCTTTATGCCTCAGTTTTGATGAAAGATCCAGTAACAGTAGGGAAGGCCAAAAATCTTCTTGAAAAAGCATTAACACAAGAAGAAACGTATTTACCTGCAGTTTATTATTTAGCAGAAATTTATGAACAAGAAATGAATTTAGAGGCCGCAATCGATCTTTTAGAAAAGCAAGCTGATGCACAGCCAACTTGCAAATTGCATCAAATGCTTGGCGACCTATGGGCTAGGATACATAATGCAGAAAAGGCTCTTGATCATTATGCAATAGCTTTAAAGTATGTACCTACTTTTTCTTTACGTTTATTCATGAATTGGGCTAAACTAATATGTAAATAAGCATGTACCTCGTACATCAATTATTACAAAACCTAACACAAAAAATATTCTTGTAACAATTAGACATTTGTATTCTCAGAACGTTTGTTACTTATCAGCACCACTATTATGTTAAAGTATTAGTATTATGTATATTATATATAGAAGTATTATGTATAAATGTTTAGGGTCAGAAATTGTATTTAAAAAGATCTGTAATGTTTACTACCTCACTAAAATTTTTCTTTTAAAGTTTGGCACTCAAAAATTTTTTTAGGCAAATTATCTTATTAAACAGTTCACAGCTATCTGAATTACGTTTACTTATCACGCTTTTTGTAGCCAATTTTTCATCTGAAACTTTTAGAGTATGTTTATTACACGTGCAACCTCAGATTAACCGATAAAATGTTTAAAATATTAATCCTAGGTTCAAAAAATATCCGGAAAAATGAAAATGCCATTGTGCGCAAAAGATTATTAATTGACTAATATTTGGGCTTCTTGATGTTTTGAAATATCCTAAAATTTGTCTGGATCAGTCTGAGATCATATGTATCAAATATGTTCCCTGAAAATGTCAGATCAATTCATTAAAAATTGGCTTCAAGAGTGATAAGCAAACGTCAATATTAAAACTTTGATTTTTGAAATTATTCTTTTCGTAATTTCAATTACAGATAATTATTCTGAGCTAAGTATCTAGAAAATAAGATGAAATATTTTAATACTTAAGAAGTATTATATTTTTCCTAAAAAAAGATTGATAGCCTAGCGTTGAAAGAAAATTTCTAGTTAGGTTTTAAATATTTATGCCTATTTTACCCCTTTATAGCGTTAATACTAATACAAATTAAGACGTGGCCAAAAAAATCGGATAACTATACTTCTTTAATTCTGAGAAGATTAAGAAAAACTGTAACCATTATCTATTAGTTTAAATGAAATAACGTATTTCATATGCTATTAACAACGAAAAACCGCATAAAGTCAATATTCACCAAAACTCACCTCACTTCTGACTACAAAGAAATCAGCAACATTAACCTACTTAATTTATCGTCGCAGCATCAACCCGAGCGACAGGAGAGTATTGGAGGGCATGCACAGGCTCGAGAGCACCTCGAACACAATGGACTCCTCGTCCTACTACATGGCCGTCGGCGAGGAGCACACGGATCCCACGTACGAGGTTGGCGAGGGTCTGCCCGACACGGACAACGACGAGGCGGCCGACGAGAGCGAAACGGAGGCGGTTTGGTCGGACATGGACTTGGAAGCGAATAGTCAATAATGAAAGAACCATACCTATGAATACTTTTTTATTTTACGATTTTACATGTTTATCTGTTTATTTATTTTGTAAATACATAGGACAAACCAATTTCTTTTTTCTTGTTACAGTTGCTTAATATAAAAATTATGAAAAAAAAAACATTTTGGTACACTTTTGCTACACGACAGTTTTTGTATGATTCACCGGTATATTACCGAAAACGATTCCCTTCGAGATACAGTCAGAAATTAAATATCGCTCGTTCGCGGGAGTTCACATGATCCTTCACAGTTTCACGTGTGTACAATTTTTATCTATATAATTTATATAAAATGAGAGCGCCGCTCGATCAACGAGCGGTCTTAATTTTTGTATTACAACTGGTCATGAGAATGACGATGCAATGCGACTGCTTTTTAAAATTTCATCGAATTCTGTACGAATTTTCATACGTATACGTCAATAGATAAAACTTAAATTTCAAAAGTTTAATTGCACTTTGATTTAAAGGGAAGACAGCGTCTCCGTTTTATAAAATATGTCGTTACAAAGTTTTCGTTATAAAAAACCATTTGTTATTGTATATTTTTAGCAATTCACTTCGTAAATGCGAAGCTTTGGGGGGGGGGGGGGGGTAGTTTGTATGAGTAAATATCAATTTTTACGGATTTGAATATGCAGTGTAAAAGTTGAGAAGACGAAAATCTCTCTCGAGATAATCAAAGATTTAGCAGCTCTGGCAAATCTTCAATGGTAGATTTTACAAAATTCCCTAGATCGTCCCTAACAGTATTAATCGATTGTTAAAAAATCTTAAGTTATACATTACGAGCAAAAACGCAGTAAAATAATATCAAAAAATCTCTATATCGTCTACTAATCTACTTGTTTTGTGCTTTGGAACATTGTGCCATAGCGAAAATTAATTTCCCTCGTCGTTCCTTTACATTCTGTTCCAATACGCGTAATTATACATAAAACGTGTATCTAACATTAGTAATAACATTCGCATTGATCTTTTCGTTTAATATATATTATATATACTTTAAAGAGTCAATGCTGGCTCGAAAAAAAAGAGCCGCAAACTTAAGAGTTATACGCCGGAAGCTCAGCTTCGATTACATACACGAAACGTTATTGTACATATACATGGTCAATGGTAATGACTGCTGGTCTCTTCTCCTCTTTCTTGTACCCCTCGTTCGCTTTGATTATACAAATTCAATACTAAAAAATTCGGAGGCCGTTACGTGGGCGTGCACTCCTCTCTTTCTCCCTCGCGCCTCCTCGATGCTTTGATTTTTCATTCCTGTTTTCCCCTTTTTGTTTTCGTTTCGTTCGGGCGATCATCATCCTCCCCGATGATCGGGCGAAAAGGCTCGTTTATAAGACACAACACTTCTTCTTGTTTTTCTTGTAGTTAGGCTTTAAGGGCGGCCTCTCGGACAGCTGGAATTTCCGCACGATGCGAACGAGCTCGTGGAACGCCTGGTCCACGTTCATCCGCAATTTGGCGCTGCACTCGATGTACGGGATTTTCAGCTGTCGCGCGAGATTCTGAGCTTCCTCCACCGAAACCTTTACGACAAAATGTAAAAAAAAATTGTTATTGTGTGTAATTTTTTAAATAAGCGTTTGTGTATAAGAATATATACGTAATTGACCATATACATTGATGACTGTATAAATTAATGAACTATAGAATTTATGTATTTAAGTTTTGACATTAAACATTTTGTAATTAAAGTGTGCGTGTGTTACGTTTTCTCACTTATTGCTACATTGCATATATATTTTCCCTTTAAGTGAATATATAAATCATAAGATTTATGTAATAAAGCATGCGCCCGAACGAGAAAAAGCACTAAAGCTGACAAGTTGAGTGGCATTACCTTTGGAAATCGGATTCTGATAAGGCTTTAGGAGTTTTATTTTATATCTAAAGGCCATTCGATAGGATCAAGGCTATCATTTCAATATAAAACTTTATGCAAATGTGCATGCATACTACTTGTTTTTGTTTGCATTATTATTATAGTAGATCAAAATCTGGAAAATGTGAGAGAACGTTATTTATCTGCCTACTGAAGCGCGAATTGCTATGTAACAATGCGACTAAAAACATCTCTTCTACTTGTGTACATGCACATACACATGTAGTTTTCGATTGAGGTCACATACTCCAATCATAACTCTGCAATCTGCATGCATTTACGTCAGAAAAATGACCCAAAATAAAATCAGAGTAGACGGAAAAAGCGTTTAACCAAATGCATTGCCCTTGGCTTCTAAGCTCCGCGCCAAGGATTTTGTTCTTTTAAATTTGATGATTTTTCATGCATTTTCGGTCATTAACTTCGATTGTTCATAACTTTGGAATTAATTAATACTTTTATATAAAAAAAGAGTTTTCATTAAAACTTTTTACATCTATTTCTATTTTCTTTTGAACTATTTTTCTAGCGTAAATATATGACAGTTCATATCTAGAACACAAGTACCTAATGAAATTACAGATACTAGAATTCCTGTTTAGCTAGCATGAAGCATCTCTTAAAGCTTCATGAATATCCGTTTTCCAAAGGCATACTCTTGTGAGTGTAATTTCGAATACTCAACTGAAATCGAATATTATAGTTTTCTAATATAACGACACGTCGAATTTCAGTTGATTATTTCGAATTACATCCAAGTTGAGTGTTCTTCATAATAAAGAACATATAACATAAACTTTCGGTTGACCATACAGTAAGAGCCGATAAACTAAAGAAAATTACCGCTCTTTGATGATCAAGATCGGCTTTGTTGCCGACCATGAGCATCGGGAACTCGTCGCGGTCCTTCACCCGCAGGATTTGCCTGTGAAATTTGAAGATCTCGTCGAACGACGAGTGATCCGTCACCGAAAACACGAGCAAAAAGCCCTCTCCACTCCTCATGTACTGTTCTCGCATGGCACTGAATTCCTCCTGACCGGCGGTGTCCAGAACTGTTTTAAAAAACAAAACAGAAAGTCATGTTTAATTGTATTTTCTTTTTGTCGTATTCTCTTTTTTTTCGACGATAAGATTGTAATAGGACTCACTGTCGAGTTTCGCCGGGACATCGTCGATGACACACTGTTTCGTGTAGGAATCTTCGATCGTCGGGTCGTAGTCAGTCACGAAATAACTCTGAAATGAAAAATAAAATTACCAATCTATTTATATATATATACTTTTTTTCATATACCGCGATAAATATCACAAGCAAAACAATATTTCGTTATAACGTAACTTTCGTCAATAACGATTCAAAGTATAATATTCAACTTTTGCGTATTACAGTGCGTCTCATAACTTTAGAAACACACACCAGAAATTTTCACGTTTAAATGTGTGTACTCTAGTGTGAGAAATCTATTAAATCCTATTAATTCCTTTTTCCAAATATGAAAAGATCCTATTTGTGAATAGGACGTATATGCAATTTTTGTATTGGTTAATAGGATTTTAATTTTTTGAAAACCTGTAACTTGGAAGCAAAAATACGAGGATAATTTTACAAAAATGAAGTTATCATTGCTTCATAACTATAGAACCCTTTCAATTTTTAGAACCATTTAAATCTTTAAAATTTGCTCTAAACCATACGTGAATTTGTCATAAGATAATGTAGAAAAAAATTCTGGTAACGTTGTGAAGAGAATACATTTTCCTTTCATTTGCTTCTTTTTTTAAATTATCCTCGGATATTTGCTTCCAAAAAAAGGTATAATACACACATTTAGACGTGAAAATTTCTGGTGTTTCTATAGTTATGAGACGCACTGTATAACACGACGTTTTCTCTTTTTTATAACGCGCAGAGTTTCAGCTCACGGCAGCGCGAGTAAAAGCGCTGGATTATAATATTCGCTTCTGATACGTGGCCCACGCATAACGCCCATGCGCGCATTTTTCAGCTCTGGTTTTATATACAGTCCGGTCTTCCCTTTACAGTTTTTATACGCGGTTGCGCGCTCATTCGTGCGTTCAATCTTTCACAATGATCCCGATGAACTTTCATTATTTCAAAAGCTTCGGTAAACAAAATATGTATAAGTTAAGTGAATATTATTTTAGAATTGATAGTAATATTAAGTTTATCGCGAAGTGAGTCGTGAGCTTGATCAGGATGTATTCGACAGAATTTATATAAATATAACTTTAGCGAGATACGCGCGACTTGTATGACTAATGTTACACGAAAGCGATGGAAATTCAATAAAATTGACTTCGTAATAATTGAATGTTTTACATTGTAATAATGATTAATGAATGGGACCTGCATATAATTATCTGTCATCATTATTATGATTATATGTAATATGGGAATAATTTCTAAACATTATTAGCCAGTATATTTGCAATGATTTAAGATAATGCGTTATTTTGTTGATGGAAATGAGGTATATATGTAAAAAAGTCCTTGCACGTACTACCTTGACATACAGTTATAAGATAACTGTCATGTATTTTCAAATTTAGGAACAATAAATAGTCGTTGTCTATATCCCTTTATAAAGTATCATTTATCTAAAGAAATATAAGATCCGATTTGGTTTAGAAATACGTAAAAGCACTAAATTGTGTTAATACACGTATTATAAATAATCTAAAAAATAAAGGCAATCTTTTTTAAATTCCTTAGAAAAAAAATAATTAGAGAGATGAAAATTGAATCGGTATTTTCGATTTTTATCGAAATAAAACATAAATCTATTAATCTATCTATAATGCCTCAATTCGCTATGCGCAAGAACTATTAATTTTATGTACGCATAATATCGATTCATAAAATAGTGCTTATTGTCTCTCGAAAATACTTTTGGTATATAAAATCATATTTTTTTATCTATGTATATATAATTACAATAATTAAGAATAATCCAAATTGTCTTCAATATTAAAATATGAAAAAGAAACAATAATTATTATGTCAATAAAAATTGCCAGAGTTCCATCTTTACCACAACAAAACACAGTCTCATATCATCCGTCACCTTTCCAATCTACGTCCCAATAAACTAATAAAACACTTTTTTTCAACGAAGTTCCTATAATAAAAACAGATCTCAAGGCTACGGCAAAAGTTCCGCAATAAAGCGCGACGAGAAAAACGTCGATTTCTTTCCAATTATAACGTTAATTGCAGCGTCCTAAAATAATATAGAACGGGAGCGGCCAGCGTTAGACCCAGTTCCCGCGGCGCGACGGATTAAGGTAAAAGTACCGGTTATGGAACGCTTTTTGGTCAATCCAAGATTGTCGTCTAATTTTTCATTATTAAGAATGTTAATAAAGAAAAGTATTGGGTATGGTTCGAAGGGCTGAGTATAGTAGATTCATTTACAACCTGCAAAATGCAAATTCGTTACGAATTCTTATTATTATAAATAAAAAACTAAAGCAACAGCATGTACCTATTATGAAACACCGTTTTCCTAGCTTGTCCCTGTGTTCCAAGATTGAAGCCCCTATTATGGAACGAATAATTATATGATAATATGACTTTACTCTTTAGATTTCGCTTGTAAGTGATATAAAGATTATTAATAATACATACAATGCACACGAGGAAGGAAGTAATCATTAAATTTACGCTCTTTTCTAAAAGTTATTTAGTAGCAATCAATGAACATATATAGGGTTAAGTATACCTATATGCACCGCTGAATTGACTGATGGTTGTAGGTTAGAATTTTCAAATTCAATATACATTAATACATTGAATTTTTCACATTTATGAGGCATAAATCATTCAAATATAATATTTATAACACTATGATATAAAAAACAATACCTTGTCAACTTAAATTATTATAGAAATGTTCGTGCAAAGGTGTTCAATGAATATGGACATAACGTAATTATATGTACCCATTATGAAACAGTCAAATATTTAATATAAATCGTATCAATATTAAAATAACATTGTTATAACTTGAATCTATGGACCGAAAACTATTATTTAAACTAATATACATCTTATAAAATTGTTTAGATTTATAAATACAGTGAAAAAACGAAGTTGTATGAATCAACTGTTATTGCTCAAAAAACGACGAATTTGTGCGACATTGAAGACACGGATGATAAAAGTTTTTTTTTTCAATGTTACTGCTTGTGTAACAATATATATTCTTTTAAATTTGAGAACCATACATAATTATATATCCATGTGATTTTTATATTGGTTTATATATATCATATTCACATTTTATTTAATCACTATGTTTAGTGTTCCATGTTAGGAGCATGGTTTAGAAGGTGTCCCATAACCGGTACTTTTACCTTATCATGGATGAGAATAGAAACATAATTTTCTCGCTCGCGCCACGGCGGCGGCGGTGGCCAGTCGATTTTTTGGCTCCCATTAACTTTGGCATTGATCGCGTTTTAGGAGTCAAAATTTTGCACGCTAATTGCAGCTTTATCTCGCAAAGTCTAGAAATATACTGCGGAATGGAGATTCTTGCTTTCAAACAACTAATGATTCTATTTACTTTTTATTCTATTATTTAATATTTAAATATTTTTGTAAATTAAAAGCTTATTTTTTAATAGAATTATTACGATTTGCTAGGTATAATTTGTTTAAAATGTAAATTATAGTTTTTCAATCGAAGCTTACTCAATGTAGCTTTTTCTTAAAGTTTTGTAAATTTAATGTATTTAATTTACAGATATATTTTATAAACTAAAGTATAAATATAAATTTCTCAGTACATTTATAAATTAATTCATTTTGGCGAGTTTTAGATGTTTTTCTCGAATGTTTTGTAACTTGCTCCCACGTTTTGGAGTATTTGAATTGCTTTAAAAAATGCTTTGTGTTTTCTAAAACAATCTTCGAAGTAGGTAGAAATCGGTAATTAAGATTATTTTACACATCCCAGAACTTTATTTAAAAATATCGATTACGATGCTGTTATAAACTTGCTTGATCCAAATTTTCGGAGCGATCTTAAAATAGTCCATTTGATAGACCTTATAACTACAACGTAAACACGACTATTTACATTCGTGAAAGCATTCCCAGGTTCAGATAATAATTTCGGAATTTCTATTGAAACTTCTTTTTTTAACCAACATTCATTATTACACTAGTAATAAATTAGAATTTTTAGGTATGATTCTCATTTTCTCTGTAAACATTGTGAACATTTTTTTCTGACCTTTTAACTCACACAAATAGAACTGCGTTAAACAATGATTTCGAAAGTCACTCTCATTTTATGGGCTCATGTTTAGCTGTCATTTGTGCAATAAATGTTCACAATTTTGTCTTCGTATACTTAAAAAACAGACGTAAGTAAAGTGAGTGTTGATCCTTCATTTCGTGGATGCCTTGTGGGGATACCATACAGTTTTATTATTTTTCAGATTTTTATTAGTGCATGAATATATAAATATAAGGTCTCGTTTGATATGCTTTTACGTAAATTATATAACATAATGCTTATTGACGTACAAATTTGGAATATTTTAGTGCTATAACGAGATTAGTGAGATCGAGATATTATAGTTGATTTATCTGTCAAACCATTAATAACATACAATTTTCTTGATCGATTCTGTTTTCTATAGTAGACATTGAATATACTTACTTTATCGTGAAAAATATTAGCATAGAATTATAAAACCTATTCAAGAGTATATATGGAAGAAAATAGTAATTTGCCTCAAATTAGTGCGAAAAATGGGTTTTTAATACAGTTTACATTTATTTACTAATTAATCTACCCTTAAATGTCGAATAACATTACGTACAATATATCGCATCCTCAGAACAAGACAGTGACAACTAAAAATTAGTGTGTCTTTGTAAAACTAGGCAAGCAACACAAACGTTTCATGTATATATTCTTTAACTTAAATTTTATTACTTATTAGTTACTCAACCATTTTAAATCAAATGCCACGGTACGCGAAGCGCTTTTATTCCCTCGCATATACAATTTTGTACATACAAAATTAAATTAAAAATCATTCACACAATTCATCAAGTCTTCAGCCTGATCCGCAAAATCCCATCTCACGTCATATACGTACACACGGCCATCCGCTGCACCCAATACACGTCTGAAAAAGGTCATCGGCGATCAATCGCCCGTACGCGCACACTCATCCCTCAGCGATCCCAACCCACCCGTCGTGCCATCGCCGAAGGCAAGCGCGCATCGTCACATCGGACGCTCCTCCAAGACACGGGCCGCGCGGAAAAAAGGCGTGTCACGGCCAAGAAGCCATCGCACCAACAGCCCCAGATTCACCGGACAACAATTACACACACACACACACACACACATACACACACACACACTCACCTGAATGAACTGTATCGTGACAGCGGACTTGCCGACTCCGCCCCCGCCCACGACGACCAGCTTGTACGTCGACGAGTAGTTGCTCATCCTGCTGCCGTTCGAAGCAATTCAATCCTTCGAGCCCACGCACCTCTTCCTTATTTATTCCTACTTAGCGAAGACCCTGCACGCACAGCACAGAACACACACTCGCGCGCGGGCGCAATGATGTAACCCGCGGGCGCGACTCTGCCCTTTTTTCGTGCGCCTTTAACACCGTATACGGCACCTGTGCGTTACGGTACCTGTATACCCGCGCGCGCTCGACTCCGATTTTCCCGTTCCGAAGGCGCGTCGTCGTCGTTAGCCGTACTGCGTGCACGCTATCTGTTGTGTTGTCGTCGTGTGCTATACTACGGTCTACGCTACGGTCACTATGGCTAGGAACAGTGAACTGAGCACTCAACAGGCAGCGGGAGGGGGGAAGCTGTATACAGCGCGCGCGCGTGTGGATGTGGCGGATGTCGTTGACGCCATCAAGACGCGCGCGATTTGCGAATTGTGTATCGCCCCCGCGGCGTCTCTCCTGCGCACGTTTTATAATGTAACACACATGCACCGTGCCATTAAGAGCATTTGTAGTAGCTGCGGCGGGGGCGTGAATTTTACGAGGCGAGCGCAGTTTCCGCGGTTAAAAAAAGACACACGCACGCGCGCGCGAAGATCGTATCCTCGAGCTGGCACTGCTGCGGACTGCGGAGTGCGGGTGATTTCTACCGCCGTGCGTGTTGTGGTGCTTTTCTCGCGTGCGTGTGTGCGTGTTTTCTCGAGGGAGGGAGAGAGAGGGATTTCCCCCTCTTTGCGTGCGTGCGCAGGAGTGAGTACGAGGACCGAGGAGTGGCATCGACATATAAGTACACTGGTGGCGGCGGCGGCGGCTCGCGCACGCGTCTAGTCGGCATACAGAAGCAGGAGACGTGGAGATGATGGTCTTCAATGGGAGTGGAGAGGTGTGCGTGTGTATGGGGCATTACACCCACACGTGTTGCGCTTCTTTTGTGAGCTGTTGGTGGGGATAGTGGGATGGATGCGGGATCGATCGATACGCGCGGAGGGTTTGAATGCGCGCGCGCGAAAGCCCGGCGAGTTTCGATTGATCGTTGATGCGGGGGTGCTTCGAGATTTGGAGGTGGGAGTTTTTGAAAGTGAGGAAGGGGAATGTTGATATCGGTAAAATTTGACGATGGAGATGCTATAAGGGTGCTGGTTCGGGGTTCTCGATTGGCTGAGGCCGATTTCTGATCAATATTTATTTAGGGGAGGTACTACTTGAAATTATTAAAGTTTAAGGGCTTTTTATGTTTGGATCTACAAAGCGTTATGTCATACCTATGCGAGGAGTTTTTTTAAATCATCTAAGGAACATGTCAAAATTATAGTTTCAACAAAGAAGAACACATTTATACAAACACTACTCACCACTTTATTATAATATTATCTAATAGAAAAATTATTTTTAACTCTCTAATTAATTATCATTTCTTTACGTATTGCTTTAGAAAAACACATAAATCATGCTCATTTGCAAAATAGAATTCTGTGGCTTCCGAGAATAACTACTTAACTGAATTTTTGGTGTTTTCGAGATATTGAAGTTTTAATGTTTGCGCTGATGCGCTAAATCGAAATATAAGAGTTTTCAGGTGACACAATTTATATTAAATAAGGTATGAAATAGTAAGTTAATTGCAGTCGTAGAGTTGAAAAATACTCCTTACATCCCCGAGAAAATGCACATGAGAGCATACAATACTGTAGTTAAGTGGTTATTCCGCGAGAAATTAAATATACACGTTATAACTTGGGTAAACTTATTTTCGAGCATTTTAATAGGTTTCCTTCGCACAAAAAGAATTTACCATAAAGATAGTAATAAAAAAGTAACATTTAGCCAGTTTAAAGCAAGCTCCAAAATTATTATTAGCTTTTGTGGGTATATGTTACATGCGAGAATGTACTTAAGTTGTTATTCCGGGAACAGCGTACTTAGCTTCAATTTTCTAAATGCTATAATAATTATTTAAAAAATAGTTAAAGTGGTATAAACCTTTTCAAAAACAATATTTTGTTGAAAATGTATAATATAAAGTTTTAAAGAATGTTAAAACCCTTTATGAACGATTTTAAAATGAACTTAAGTGGTTATTCCAGGCACAATTTGTACGAAGGTGCAGTTAAGTGGTTATGTACTTGGCTGGCATTGGCATATATATGTAAGTTTCAGTAATTTCTATGACTTTTAAACGTAAAAGGGCTATGAAAACATATTAAAATCAATGTAAACTTAATTTTGAAAAAAGTCAGTTAAGTGGTTATTCCTGCAAGCCACAGAATTGCACATATTTTTATACTAAGTTGTGGCATAAAAAATTGAAATAGAATACCTATAGGTAATCAAATATTAACTATAAAATAAAATGTAAAAACAATTCAACAATGGAAATCGGTGTAAAAAATATGTAAAGAAAATGTTATATATTTTTAAACTAATGTAAATTTTTCTATTAAAATAAAAAAAAAGTAAAAAGTAAAATTAAACAAATTTTATTTTTTCTTTTTTTCAACAATACTGGGTGTGTTATTATTTGTTTCCTTAAATAAAATACACGCAAAAAATGTAAAATAGTGTATAAAGATGTAAAAAAATGTTTATAAGTGCAAGGAAAGTGTTAAAATATGAAGTACATACAGTGTAATTATAAAGTGAAATAAAATGTAAAAAATAGCGTAAAAGCATTTGTCCTAACTCCCTCTTTTTACGCTTTTTCTCACATTGCTGAAATTTATAACATTTTTTACAGAAAAAAATTCCGCCTAAGATACGAGAAAATCGAAAAATGATAATCTACAAAACGGAGCACGGTAATTAGGACCTCTACCCTACCTGCATTTTCCGATCCTAATCGTCCGATCGTCGCACCATCTACACAGCATTTTCAGCAAGCAGTGCAAAAGCGCGTCCGTCCGGCGTCGGCCATACACACACACATCACGGCATTTGTCGCTTCTTGTTTATAACCACGCGCTCTAACCACAAAAGTAGTTTCTCCTTCTTCGTTATCAGGGCCGAAAGCTCAACGAAAACCTCTCCAAGATGTCGTACAAGGGTCCGCCGAAGGTGCAGAAGGTGATGGTCCAGCCCATCAACCTGATCTTCCGCTACCTCCAGAATCGCTCGCGCGTCTCCGTCTGGCTGTTCGAGAACGTGAACCTGCGTATCGAGGGCCACATAGTCGGCTTCGACGAGTACATGAACATCGTGCTCGACGACGCCGAGGAGTTCCACGTCAAGACCAAGATCCGGAAGGTCCTCGGCCGCATCATGCTCAAGGGGGACAACATCACGCTCATACAGAACACGAATCCCGGCGCGAACTGAGCCTCATTCCTTTTTTTTTCTTTTCCTTTGTACATCCTGCACAATCCACCTGTAAGAAGGAAGTTTGGAATAATCGCCTCGGCGATGCGAAGTTTCATCCGTATTTTTATGTTTCGAGAGAACATATGCGAATCTTCAGTGGGAATTTACTTGTAATGGAACGTGCTTCTGTGGGAGACAGTAAACAAGAAGTGAGGTTATGTTCGATGCTCGAGAGAGAGTGAGAGAGATAGAGTGCTAATGCGCGAGGCGGAAATATTGAAGCTAACGTTAGGACTATTTTATTGGAGTTGGAGACCGAAGTATAATGAGACATTGTATGAATTGAATGAGTGAATAATAATTAAACTATCTTTATAAAAAAGAACTTTGTATTTATTTGTTACGTGTGTACCTACCGTTATACTTTTTAAACAATCTATTCAAATATTTTTTTACAAATATACTTTTTTTTATACTTTATATAGGGTAGAGGCACTAGTAGTTGGCTATCTAAGGCAAAACTTGTATTCAAGCTATTGCAAAAACTTCAGAAACATCTTTGTTTATAAATTACCGGTTCTATTATACTTTAATTGTATTCTAGTTTTTAATAAAATGTTTATTTTTGCTTAAAATTTGCTAAAAGTTTTAATAAAATATGACGAAAGCGCTAGTAGTCGGCCAGGTAAATTTAAGGCTATACATCGCGCTTTAAAAACATTGTTTATTCTTTTTAATAGTTCTATGGTTTAAGTTTAGCTATAGAAGATTAAAAAAATATTAAATGAATTAAATTAAATATTAATTAATCGTAAGGAACATTACAATTAAAAGTGGCTTTGGACATGGGTTATCGACCAGGCCCGGCCGACAACTAAAATTCGTCAAAAATTAAAAAAACTCTAGTAGTCGGCCACCTATAAGCACATATCGACAAAGATATATCGAAAAAATTTATTATAGCACACTAACCTCAAAATGCCAACTTTATTGTCGATTTTGAGGTTGTTGTGCTATAAAATATCGTATGAGACTGTTGTGGGAGGTGTTTTTCTACCTTGCTCGATTTTCTCACTCGCTTCGCTCGTGCGAAAACCCTCGAGCAAGGTAGAAAACCATCTCCCACAACAGTGTCATAATATACTATTATTTAATGGTTCTGAAACTGTTTTAACGTCAGAACTAAATATTTAAATAGCATGGATTATTCAAAAATTATTAATCTAGCGATATTTTGTCTACGGGTTTATTTTTTAAAAGAAAATAGCCAAAGTGGACGACTACTGGGGGGTGACCGACTACTAGTGCCTCTACCCTATAATTAATTAATTAATTACTATTTAGCTCTTTTCTGTTCTGAATTTGGCACCTTGTTCTCGATTAATCGCAAAAAGGTTATAAATTCAAAATGTTGTGTTGTAAAACTCAAACTCCTTATCACGCTGCTGTTAAAGTAACAGGCAGCGCTCCCTAGCGGCCATTCAAGAACTACTCATTTGGTGATAACAAGTGTATTTTAAATGGAGAAAACGTAAAAAATCTAAATTAATCATTTTTTATAAATATTATGAGGCAAAAGCACATCTGAAAGATGGTATACAGTACCTTAATATATTAATATAGTAAGTTTTACCATTATCATCCTCGATTTATTTAATTTTGGGTCCTTTGAGAAGGTGTACTATGCAGATTTCTGTTTAAATATATTCGCCTTTTTAAGTCACCAGTAACGCCATTTGACCCATGTAAAAATAGACAATGCGGTAAAACATGGAACTACTCTGTTGGTGGTAAATACTTTGAACAAGATACACCAAATGTTATAAATATTGGTTTAACATTATATAGGGTTTGCTATTGATTATATTTATTTTAAACAGTCTTTTAACTGACGTTATCATAATAATTCGGAAAATTTCCCTAAGCCTTTTTAATAATTGTCAATCTCCCATGTATTTGGTATTTATACGGCGACCACCCAATAGAGTAAGTTGATTTTGGGATTGCGCCACAGGTGAGTTAACAAAGCGAATACTAAATACCATATTTTAGATGTGTTAAGTACTGCCTCTATCAACTGGAATTATTAATTTTCACCATTTTTCCATAAAAATATGCTTATGTTTACCACCAAGAGAGTAGTTCTTGACCGATCGCAGAGTGGCGCTGCCTGTCGCATAATAAACACCACATGTCATATTAACCCACTATGTGGCGTTGCTGCTGCTGCAGTATATATCGACAGCTGCTGTGCAGTGAACATACAGGTAGTGTTGCTGTGCAAATTTTTCCTGGTCCACTCCGTTATTGTCGAACGCTCGAGGAAAGCATCCGCGGGTGTTTCTTCGCTTTTTCTCACCCAGTCGTCCGGATAACTCGCCAAAATGGTTTTGGCGGATCTGGGGCGGAAAATAACGTCCGCACTGCGGTCGTTGAGCAATGCCACGATTATTAACGAGGAGGTAGGTTATGGTAGCCTCTAATTACCATCCTTGTGCATATGTAAACAGATGTTATGGATTGGTATTTTGTCCCTGTCTAGGTGCTGAATTCTATGCTGAAGGAGATATGCGCGGCGTTACTCGAGGCAGACGTGAACATCAGATTGGTGAAAAATCTGAGGGAAAATGTGCGAACGGTCATCGACTTCGAGGACATGGCTGGTGGTCTCAACAAGAGGCGGATGATACAGAGCGCTGTTTTCAAGGAACTTGTCAAAGTACGGACTGATGATAGTGTTATGGAGCATTTAGAGTTTTACAATGTTATGAATTTTGCTTTCGTCTTTAGCTCATAGATCCTGGAGTCAAGGCGTATCAGCCGGTCAAAGGTCGGGCAAATGTTATTATGTTCGTCGGTCTGCAGGGTTCCGGTAAAACCACAACTTGTACAAAGTTAGCCTATCACTACTTGAAGAAGAACTGGAAAGCTTGCTTAGTTTGCGCTGACACGTTTCGTGCTGGTGCATACGATCAAATTAAACAGAATGCTACTAAAGCTAGGATTCCATTTTACGGAAGGTAATCAACAGTTTTTTATTCAAAAGACCCTACAAAATTGCAGTAATTATCTGAATAATCTTTTTTACAATACAATGTATTTCATAGCTACACAGAAGTTGATCCTGTTGTAATTGCTCAAGATGGCGTGGACATGTTCAAAAAAGAAGGATACGAAATTATTATTGTTGATACAAGTGGTAGGCATAAACAAGAGGAGTCTTTATTTGAAGAAATGTTGCAAGTGTCAAACGCAGTTGTAAGAAACAATTTTTTAATAGCCTCACAATAAGTGTTACTATATTATCATGAAGTCATTGCTTCAATCATTGTTTCATTTCTGTAGCAACCAGATAACATTATATTCGTGATGGATGCCACAATAGGTCAGGCTTGTGAAGCACAAGCTAAGGCTTTCAAAGAACGTGTTAATGTTGGTTCTATTATTATTACAAAATTAGATGGTCATGCTAAGGGTGGTGGAGCATTATCAGCGTAAGTTTTGAGTAATATAGAGTATTATTAAACTTGCTTGTTTTTATTTAAATCTTATTATATTTATAGAGTTGCTGCTACACAGAGTCCAGTCATTTTTGTGGGTACTGGAGAACACATAGATGATCTTGAGCCATTTAAAACAAAACCATTCATTAGTAAATTGTTGGGTATGGGAGACATTGAAGGTTTAATTGATAAAGTTAATGAGTTGAATTTAGATGACAACGAAGAATTATTGGAAAAAATTAAACATGGACAATTCACGTTACGTGACATGTACGAACAGTTCCAGAATATAATGAAAATGGGTCCGTTCTCACAAATTATGGTATGTTAATTAATTTATTATATTAACTACAATAATTCATCTTGATAAATACTTTACTTAATTTAAAATTTTATAATTGAAATAGGGTATGATACCTGGATTTAGTCAAGATTTCATGTCAAAAGGAACAGAACAAGAATCCATGGCTCGACTGAAAAAGTTGATGACCATAATGGATAGTATGAATGACTCAGGTCAGTAAATGTTCAAAGTTTTTAAAATAATTGTATTCAATTTAAAATGTAAATAATTATCATATTCCAGAATTGGATAGTAGAGATGGTGCCAAGTTATTCAGCAAACAAGCTGGAAGAATCACAAGAGTAGCTAGAGGTTCTGGAGTTACAGAGAAAGACGTAAAAGACTTAATAGCACAATACACCAAGTTTGCTGCTGTTGTAAAAAAGATGGGTGGAATCAAGGGTCTGTTTAAGGGTGGAGATATGACTAAGAATGTCAACCCTGCTCAAATGGCAAAACTCAATCAACAAATGGCAAAGATGATGGATCCTCGTGTACTTCATCAAATGGGTAATTATTATACCATTATATTTAATTTCAAGAAAGAATAATTTGTATTTAGTTAAGTTAGTTTAACTAAGCTTTTTTATAATGAATATTGTTTAATTTTCTAAACCATTGCCATGTGCAGGTGGAATGTCTGGTCTTCAAAATATGATGAGGCAACTACAACAGGGTGCTGCTGGAGGCTTAAGTAATTTAATGGGAGGTTTTGGTGGTCAATCCTGAAAAGAGTCATTTTGTGACAAATTTGTCACAAATATTTCTACTATTGATCAAGCAATGAGATAAAGTGGCTGCAGTTTCAGCAGCCTGAACGAGTTTTTTTTGTTGTGAAAAGAAAGGATTTTAAAAAAATATGATTGTTTTTATATCGTAAATTAAGAGTTACAAATTTTTACAATGTTCGTCTAATATTTTGAAAAACAAAACATGTGCATTATTGAATTACTATATGTGTGTGTTTGTGGGTTTGGTCTTCTGTGCAGATTCCAAAAGTGCACCTAGCATGTTTTGGATACACAAATTTTTACTTATAATGTGCTTCCGGCATTCAATACAATGAGGTAGAAAAATAGAGAAGATAAATATATGTTGGATAAATAGAGACATTGAGAGTGAATGGGTGAGAATATATTATGTACATGATTAATAGAGCAAATGTGTAAAAATATAATATGCAGAAATGAAATATATCTATGTAAGACCAGAAATGCCTTTTTAGTAAACTTATTTTTCTCTTTTAAACATTTGTAAAAGTTATATTTCTTGTGTTAAAAGATTTGTAGTCTTTTAAATTGTATGGCACTGACGTACAGGGTAAAGCATGGCAATCAGCTGATTTGTGACGTCATTCAGTAATTGAAACATTCTTAGATCTACTAACATTGAGAAACATAACCTAACAAAATTAATCTCCATCCCCAATGTCGCGTGCCAAATAGTTCAAGGTGTTAAGTTATATAGGTATTTATTAAATTAGTATATTTAAATTTGCATGCTTGAAAAGACATCTTTCTTCTTCTTTTGAAAGTTTATCTTACCATAATCTAAATCAATTCTTTCATCAAAACCAATATACTTAAATGTCAATAAATTCATTGAAAGGAGTGAAGTTGCCATTATGTACTTAGTTTCTTAAGCAATCTTATGGCTATCAATTTTTTTACAGCAGAACAAGTATTTTTATAAAATAATATAAAAATGGGAGATAAAACTAACAAAAAATACACACCTGGAGATGGCATTCGTTCCTTGCAAAGTACACCAATGTTCCGAGCTATTAATTATGAACTCTACATTAAACCAGTAATTACTTACTATATATAATTATATATTTTCAAACAATTTTAATATAAAATATATTTTTCAGAATAGCATTGTTATGGCCTTAGGTTTAATAGCTATGGCTGGATGTACAGGTTATATATTATATATGAGGTCTAAGTATGAATCGATGGGATTTTATACTGCAGTTGAAGCTGATGGTACAGAAACTTTTAAAAAGAAAGTATCAAAATGGACAGTATAATTAAATTTTATTTTTTATTAGAATAATTAAAATTTATTTATTTAAATTAATATTTTTGTCTACTAGTTATAATAGATAGTTAAAATAAAATTATATTTTTAACTGTTGTACTTTTTAAACAAGTTTTTATTATTTAAACTGTTATACATTTTACAAAACTACTTCTAATGTTATATCATCAATACTCAACAGAACTCTCAACTAAACATCATTTTAACATTCTAGATCATAGTTATCTTTCTATGTATATATTATATATAACAATGTAAGCATAACATTTATTTGCTACATTAGTTGCACTCATACATTACTTATGTCATGCTAAATGCAGAAATTTTTAACATTAACATTATTATGTTCCCTTACATTTTAATAACTTGTTTCATTTGTAAATCTCTTAAATGGTTGAGTTTTGTGGTTTCTTATTCAAAATTTTAAATTCAATAAGTAAAACATTATAAATTGCATAAAAGTTTCAAATTAATTGTTATTGAAGTTCAAAACGGAAATGTAAAAACTATAAACTGCCTTTTTATTATTAGGTGTTTTAATTTAAAAACTAATTAACAAAAATATGAACAATATTAATGAGTATGATTGGCAGTATTTGGTCACTATATTTCTTAAATTTACTTTGTAGAACAATGACTGGAACTTTCTATTATTATTATCACCACATGTAAAGCAACATTAGTAAAAATAGATTGTGGTTTTTTCTTGTTTGACACATTTGCACGTTTCTATTCATGATAATTTCGTGTAGTACACTAACAATTGGTTATAACAATTAATCTCCTATATTTATTTATATTTAGAGCCTAGTTGCTTTGGTTTAATCATTACGATAATATGAAGAATAAAAATAATTTAATTTTCATATTTCAGTCAACCACCCAAACGATAAATTCGATGTATGATTCTTATCGAATAATTATTACAATTAATTTTTTATTTTTGATTTGAGTTGACCATTTTAATTTTAAAAAACGTTTTGTTCAAAAAATATATATTTCAAATTTTTGTTTTAAAAAATCAAAATATTCATATTGACATTTTCCTCACATAAAAAATTTAGCATTTACCCTCAAATTACAACATGGCTTTGTACTTTTTATAACGTATAATACTACGTTACATTTGGTATAAATAATATCGTCTTGCTTAAGATAATTTAGTCACAGCATCATGTATGGCTTCAGCTACATAATCCAAATTATTCTCATTGAGACCACACATATTGATACGCCCACTGCGTAATAAGTAGATGTGATAATTTTTTATCAAATGCTCAACTTGTTTTTCTGAAAAATATTTAATTTTTGATAGTTACTTACTTTCTCTTTATTTTTTACTTTTAACTTTAATTAAAAAAATGTTACCTGTAAGGCCAGTATACGAAAACATTCCAATTTGATTTATAACATGTTCCCACGTACCAGGAGTTTTCAACTTCTGAAATTTCTCATGGAGGCCTTTTCTCATTTCTTTTATTCTTCCAGACATTGTACGGATATGTTCTTTCCTACAAAATTATAAAAAATGTATTTATTTGTTTTATTATTTTAATTTTTTAAATCATTATTTGAAAATAAAATGTTATATGTAACAATTATATGTACATACATACCATTGTTCATAAAGTTCAGGATTATTCAGCACAGTAGAAACTACTCTCGCTCCATGGTTAGGTGGATTACTATACATTCCTCTCACAATAAGAGTTAATTGAGATTTCATTTCAGGTATCTGTTTAGTACTATTGGATACCAATACGAAATTTCCTACTCTTTCATTATACAAACCAAAGTTTTTGGCAAAACTCTGAGTACATATAAATTCAATGCCACGAGTAACAAATAATCTTACTGCATAAGCATCATAATCTAAATCTCCACTGGCAAAGCCCTGGAAATGTTATTAATATATTTTTATTAATTTTTAAGTTAACATTAAATATTAAATTAAATATTAGCATACCTGATAAGCACTGTCAAAAAGCGGAAACAAACGTTTCTCTTCAATCACATCAGCTATTTTGTTCCATTGGTCATGAGTGGGATCACAGCCAGTAGGATTGTGTGCACAAGCATGAAGGATAATAACTGAATTTTCTGGAGCATTTTTCAGGTCCTCTAACATACCATCTAAGTCAATACCAAGAGTATTTGGATTCCAATAACGATATTCACAGTTTTTCTTAAAACCTCCATTTAAAAATACTAATCGATGATTTTCTGCAATGAATATTATTCAACATACATTCATTTTTTATTATATTTACAATTAAAAAATAAAAGTAGACATTTTTATAAATCGTACCCCAAGTTGGTTTACTGTAGTAAAAAGTATCAAAATGCAAAATGCGAGCTAAAAATTCAGCAGCTACTCTGAGTGCACCTGTACCAGAAAGAGTTTGCACACCGATCACTCGACCTTCAGCAATAGCTGGAGAGTCTTTTCCTAAAACCATAGCTGTGGATGCTTGACTAAAACTGTCCAAGCCTAATACAGGAAGGTACTCATGATTCAAAGTCTCATCTGCTGCTAAGGCAGATTCAACTTTACGTACTACTGGTAAAACCCATGGTTTGCCTTCATTTGTTCTATAAGCTGCAATTTATTAAAGACTATTATTAGTACAAGATTTAGCAAATTCAAATGTATTTTTATATAAATTTATCTTGGTTATAGCTTAACAGACAAGTTTTCTCTTAATGTAAAAATTTTGAATCTTATTTTTTTTTATTATATTTTTGTTCAACAAGACATGCCTTTTTACATGTTTTGTTTCATTTTTTAAATTAAGATAATTTAATTGATTGTAATTTACATTATTATTCGTTTCTTATTGCATATATAAATATAAATAAATAAAAAGTGCAATTTTCTAAGAAGTTCAGAGTAATTGAATATTATGTAGTATTTTAGTGAGATCTCAAGAAATACAAGATTACAATTCAAATATCTTAATATCTTAATAGAAATGAATAAAAGAATATTATATTATATTTAAAATTTTATTTTCCAACGAAGGATATTTAAATATCCTAGAATAAAATACATTTCTCAAATTAGTCACAAAAGATGCAAGATATAGGTACAGCTATCATTGCATAATGTACTCAATTTATGAAGGTTATTCGTTCTGCTTAATTGAGGAAATTTCCCAATACATATAGCACAATTCACGTAAAACAGTCGTAAAATTTTTTAAAACTAAAATTATCAAAGAAAATTAAAGTAATGTATAACATAAATTTACTGTAAAACGTTGAATTTGTGGAATCTACTTTATAAATAGAGTTTATAGCTTTTGTAGCAAATTTGACATTCTTACCTCCTATAGTTAGATTGACTTTTGGTTGATGCGGATCATCTTGAAAAGCTTTGCTAAGTGCAAAGACTTCAATGGGTGGTCCCAATTCAATTCCAGTGAATACGGTGGTCATTTTGTTTTAATAGTAATGTACTCTAAAAAATGAAAGCACAAAACTTAACTGAGAAAAATCAACGTTCTTCTACCTCCAGCAAACAACATGTGATTTCGCATTTATCAGTAATCAAATGTACGAGTACTAATGTCCAACTAATCTTCTGCAGATACTCACCTTATCAAGTTATCAATTTATTGAGAGCTATTGGCAGAAGCTTTAACGTGACATCAAGCCTTTAGAAAATAAAAAAATACTGTCTATCGCGAGATATCTCCAGAGATATTTTAGAGACGATACAATCTACAACTAAAAAGATTGCAGATCGAAAATGTAGATGATTATTTACTCACTCTGGTTGTGCGTAAAAAACGCTTCGCGGACTCTAACCTTTTTCCAACTTGCAAAACCACGTGCGGAAGATGAGCGATTAGTATTATACGTATAAATACCAGATAAGAATACGATTTAAAGCTCGAATCAAAATAGCATGCTATTTCCTGTATTGCACGCTAGAGTAGAGTTATTATATAGTGCTTCAAGATAACCTCGCAGGTCACTTTTCATCTTTATCTCCAGTGAAAGATTATTGATGGAGAAAAATATTGACGTCACGCATGCGTGGTATGCGAATAGTTTCATTATACCTATATATATTTTTTTGCTCTTTGATGATATTTTGCGCAAGTATGCAAGTATGCTATGTATTTATTTCAACACAGTTAGATATATCAGATAAAATATATTCTACATTGTTTACTTGGTTTTCGTAATTTAACTAACAAGATAAGTCTACTTTTTTAAAATTGAGTTTCGAGACATTTTGGTATCCGTACATAGTGTATGTACACTCGACGTATATATTGTGATCGAACGTTTTTAAAATGCTTCAATAATATTATCCGATTCACATAGAAATTGACCAATAAGGTGGGACGATTTCAAAACATTCGATCAGAATATATCCACATCAAGGGTACATATTTTCAGATAAAAATGCAAAAAATCAGGAATTTGTAGAAATCAGTTTTTAAATTATATTAGTTATTATATTTACGTTTTATGAATTTTTTTAAATGGAAAATAAAAACTTAAAATCTTAAATATCTCAAAAACATAAAAAATTGACTTATTTCATGCTTTTTACCCACAAAATTGTTATACTTATAATTACTTCATAATTTTTGAATATTTAAAAAATATTTTCTCAACATTTTGCATAAAATGTCTGGTATCTAAATAACAAATATTTATTTTTGTCTTACCTGTACCGAAAGTATACTTTTTCGTGCTTATATATAGGCGGAAAATAATACCCTTGGGCAGAAAAAGATATTTTTTCAGAGGGAAAAATAATTGACACTTCATGTTTGCAATTTTAATTTTGTTTTATTCCTTTATTTAATTTTCTATAAAAACATTTTAAATGATATATTTATATATAAGAATGCTATATTATAAATTTCTTATTAATTTATAATTTTATATAATAAGATATACAATAAATATTAATCTAATTGGCAACATTACGTACGAATTGGCAGTGTCACCCTTACATGATTCATTAGAGAGTCCCTTGCATTGTATTTTGTTAACACATGACAATCATTAAGTAATATTTATTTTTCACCCGACAGTATAAATGAGAACGACCTATTAAACGTATATTTGTTTTAAAATTAATAAAATCAATACTTTTAAAAAATTTTCTGGCACCTCGTGAATAAATTGCTAATAGAACTTTTGATGCTCTAAGAAGCGCCCTGGAACAAATGACTAGTACAGACACATTTTTATGTGCTCAAGTCCCCTTTCTTTGAGACTACATCTTAGAATGATAATAGAAAATTATGCTGGGCAGTAAAAATTAATTATACATATATAATAAATAAAATTGGATTTCACTCCAAAGCTATTTATGAGATTTTCCTAAGCAGATCTGATGCAAAATATTATACGAATTCGGTAGATAATTTCCCTACGGCGGCAGTGCGATTTTCTTTCTTTATAATCAAATGCAGCGATTTAAAGTATACAATTTACACAATGTTAGCACGATTGAACAATGTATTATTATAAAAATTAACTATATTCTTAGTTATATAAAATACTCTTTCACGAATAAACTATACTAAGATAAAATATATATATACACACATTCATACACAACAAGTAGGACGCGTTTGGTTACATTTATGGCACCGACATTATACATTCTTATAAATTTCTGCCATTCATTTTAATTTGAAGATTTTTCTTAAAAAATCTAAGTATCAGAATTCGCAATAAAAAGTATTGGAAATTCTTCTTTATTGTCCTGCTATACTTTTAGCAATTACGTAATCATAACCATCAGCAAACGTATTTGGGTTTGCTATTAAATTCTATTTAAGTTTATGGTGGTAAAACATTTAGTTTTAGGCCAGGAGAAGGCGAGCAAAATCCGCAGTATCCACCACATGTCCCAACAACTCGCTGGTTTGTCTGGAAAAAATAAAGTCTCTTTAAAAAATATTCTTACTGTTTCGTGGCAGAGAAATCTCAAAGTTTTATTTATAACTACTGTGATTAAACTTTTTATATAATGTAGACAAATCGGTAAAGTATACTAACTATTTTATTGATGGCAGCATAGGTGTTCTTTTGTATTGGCCAATGGACGTCTGGCGACAGCATCAGTAATGTGCCACTCAAATTAATTGCAAATCGACCTTGTGGACAATTCATTTGACTATAGCAATCGCCAGCTTTTCCGTATTCAATGTTATTTTTGCCCATCTTCATGGAAAATCTATAGTCCTCGGCTACATAAAAAGAATAGTAACGGTTAATTTGATTTTCATATATAACAAATTTCATTATGATTATTTATCTTACCTATGATATGTAACGTGTGAACGTTAATTCGAACTTTTTTGAACATCGTTCTTCCGGATATTGTTACCGATTCTGTCATACAATCACAACTATCGTTTCTTCTTCCATCAAACGGACAAGTGTATGGATCTCGAAGTCTGTTACATAAAATATTATCGTAAATAGTTAAAATGAGATGTTTCAGTATCTATAACTACTTAGCATTAGTAAATGTTCTAACTATTAATCTGCACAGGCAATTTTGAAATTAATTCATTGTCACTTATGGGTGCATATTTTTTAAATATTCTAACTACTTCTTCAGTCCCTACATTGCAACTAGTTCATTATTTTAATTATCGAGTGAAGAAGAAAAAAAGAATACTTGTTTAAATTATTGTACTTCACTCTAAAAAGTAAATTTTTTAAAGAAATTCTCGACATAGAATTTTTGTTTGGAAAAGGTTCGTTAGAAATGAATAAATGACTCTTGTCCAAGGTTCTTCGATAAACAATAAATATAGTTATGTACAGATAATCATCGGGATAAATGAGAACGTATGTTTTGTAGAAATGATTTTAAAATTGTTATAATGAACATACTCTAATAAATGTTCATCTTATGTTCGAAGAGTCATTGATTACGAATTCGAAGTCAATTTTTCAATCTCCTAATGGTAGATTCAATGTGGTGGATTAAAAATCGACAAAATGTTCAATTCCTATTGAAATCAGTATACGAATTTTCTGGATTATTGATTTGCCGTTAGATTTTTAAAATTCAAAATAATAAGTACAGTATACGGGTTTTTCCATCGTCCATATCGGATCTGCAATTTTGAATTTTGAAAATCTAACGAAAAATCTAATCGACTGTTCACATATTTAAGTATTTTCTTATTCTACAACTGCGATACGCCACTGCGAGCAATTTCAACATTGTACAACTCTTACACCAAATAAGTGACTGTATATTTAAACAAAGAAAACACACATCTATCTATCAAGTCATACCGCTTGTCGTAGATCTCGGCGTAGTTCTCGCGCTCGCCGGTGGGCAGGGTGAGGTACTCCTCGGGCTCCTCGCTCCCCATGCCCTGGCAGTGTATCGGCATGTACCGGCCGCCGACCAGCAGCGTGTACTCGCCGTCGACGCTCGTCTTCAGCCGGCTCTGTACCTCGAGGCAGGAGGTGGGCCCGGTGCAGGGCCGGAGGTTGCACTTGCGCTTGCGCTGGGGTCGCAGTGCCGGCGAGCAGTGGCGTCTTCTGACCTTGTGGCCCTGGTGATCGTTGCAGAAGAGTCGGCGCACCTGTCGACCCTTGCGGCCGCACGGGTGGGAGCACTGGAAACGAGAGGGGTGGGTCGTTTGTTTTTAAAAAAAGGGGGGGGGGTTTCGAGGGGCTGCTGAGGTCGGGGTTAAAGTTGGAAAATCAATTTGAGTGTTTGAGGAGCGAGTGAATTTTTGTTTTTGCATAATATGTTGGGGGCTTTAATATATTTGGAGAGGTTATCGAATGCATTCATTTTAGGAAATCTCTAAATTAGGGATATTTGTGGTATAAGAAGAGAAAATTGAAAAGAGAATGAGGAAGTTCAGATAAATATTTGATCCAATTAGTGCAAAAGAGGATACTAACGGGTTTTTAATATTTGACCCTTTAAGGTATAACGCGAAAAACGTATACAATTGTTTAGAGCTTACCGAAATATGAATTAAAGCAAAAATACTTAATGTAAACGTATCTCAGATGCTGGGAAAGTTGAGAAACAAGCGATCGAAAGAAAAAAAAAGAATAGCGAGAAAAAGTAGAAAAAGTCAGGTATGGTAGGACCTAACACATTGCGTTAAATAATATGGGGAATATTCATAGATATTATCTTTTATAATTCTTCCTACTCAGTGCTGATTTCACAGGTTCTACCAGAGGGGATGCCATTGGCATCCTTCTTTGAGTTCAGTATCCTCTTTTTATATAACGTTTACTAATAAAAATAAAAAGTTTTTACTTAAACTTCCTTGTTTCTTAAATTTTCTTATTTTATACAAGAGAATAGTTTTAAAGATTTCCCAAAAAGTTGCTATCCTACAGTAGATGAAAGGTTGTGGTAACAATTTAATTTTCTTCTTTCAAAAATTAAGGGACATTAAAATGAGATAATGAGTTCTAACACATCTAAAATTATATTAAAAGCGCCCAATTTTATGTTAAGGAAATTTAAACTGGTTAGGTCAAAAATAACAATTTGAGTTGAGCGTTGAATACCGTGGATGTTCTAAATTTAATTGGTGGCATTAAAGTAAAGTGCTCGAATATGGATCATAAGTTTTTAATTTTAGTTTTTAAAGGCCTATGACTTTTAGCTTGAAGAGATAGTCCTACTTTTGTACCGATAACTTTTTTGCTGAAAATTGAATAAAGGTGCTCGAATGTGGATCATTCGACTTTGATACTGCTCCAAACCGTTCTTATGCTCAATGTACCTTATCATATTAGTGTATAATTTGTATACTTTCCAATCTCTTTTACCATATTTCGATGTTTCAGTTCAAATGCATACATTCTCGAGATTAAGTAATTTTCAATTTTCGAATATTGAATTTTCGTAGTTTCTGCACAAAATAATTTTGAATGTTAATATTTCAAAAGAAAATTTCCTTATCATAGATTTTGTTAACTTATCCAGGGGTATATTTAATATCAAAGTCATTATTGGTACCAACCCACATTTCAACACTGACCCGAATTCAATCACCACACCTTAAACCTTAACCGTGAACAAGGCTCATGACTTTTCTACACCTGGTCTTTAATAGAGTTTCGATTTACCTTACAAAGTGGAATAAAACAATCATAACCATAGTTATAGATAAATATTTAAAACTACAAAATATTTTCCTCAATTCTTACCCACCGCACAATATTTATCTACGCAAGAAGTATACCATCAACGCGAGAATCGAGACTCTACAAAAGACCAGGCATAGAAGGAACAACAACGTGCGTCGTACTTTTCTCCAGCTGCCGGTCGTCCAGTAGAACGGATCGCTGCAGCCTCGATTCCGGCAGGGCTGCTCGACCGCGGGCTTGTCGCCGTAGGAGCAGCCGCTGCCGCTGGGCTGCGGGTCCTCCCAGCCGTAGCGGTTGACCCGGTGGCAGGTCACCTCGCGACGGCGCACTCCGCTGCCGCAGCTCGCCGAGCACTGTGGTTTGCGAGAGATAAACATTAAGAGCATGCGTGATACGGGGTGATATCGCGGTGCGATGGATGGCTTCGTTGGTTTGTTTGTCGGGAAAAGGGTGGTAGTAATGTGGAGCAGGGTGAGTTTAAAACAGTTTGGAGGTTTGAGGTATAAAAGGATTGCTTTGTGGCAATAATGAAGTTGTAGAACAAGTGTTGAAAGTTTAGTTTTGAGCTATGGTATATATTTACGGACTAAAAATAAAATTTCTAAAGTATATCGTTCAGTAAAGTATGAAAAATAGGGTGGTCGAAGTCACTCCGCTTATTGATACAGGAACGACTTTGAGCCACTTCTTTTATTTGTATGTAATCTCGAAGCAATATTTTCATTGGGGAGTAACTATAAATCAATTCCAAACTTATTGAATGCAAAATAATTTCGTACGATAATAAATAATTAGTGCGAATGTTAATGCGCGACAATCAAAAATAGTGAAATAGAATTCTTTTACATGTGTTGATAGACAAATTCTCGAGGATAAAAATGTTGTTAAATTTTCGTTTACATTAAAAAATGTTTTAGACAATTATAAATATTTTAATTAGTTATATTATTTTTAATTTGATTTTATATCTCAAAGGTTAAATCGCTAAATGAAAATACCCTTGGTTGCTTATAAATGCTTACTTTCCGCCATGTTAGATATATCGATGTCCCTTACAAAGACTAGCACTCTTTTTTGCGTACACCACGAAGACTATCACGATTCGGGATTTTCCGTCGCCTCATTTTTTCGGGTTACTTGATATATTTGGATAGCCCGATTGTCTCGGGTAATCCAATCATTTTTTAAATCCTAAGCAAGTTAAGTATTTACCCAACCCTGACTTGAAAAAAGACGCCGACTTGACCCGAACAGAGTTTATCGACACAACCCTTATTTATATATGTGCTAATCTTTATGGGGAATGTATGAAAAGTGTTATTCTGCATATGAAACTCATGAAAAGGGTTAGATTTTGTTGAATAACTATCAAAAGTGTTAGTCTTCGTGGTATGTACTGAAAAGAACTAGTTTTAGTTGTATTTTGAAATGTACTACGCTTTGTAAAGGCCATCGATATACTCGTTCTTTTGTTGTTCGGATCAAATTTGCTCCACTAAAGTAAAGTCACCATGCTCTACAGTATACTAAAAATCTGACAATTTCAACAAATTTATTACGATGAAAAGAGTCATTATCTTGATCTTAGAAAAAAGATGATTGCATTATTATAGTAATACTTGATTAATTCTATTTCGATGACAATAAAATTGATTTGAATAAATTGATTAAGGTGAAACTGATTGCAGTAAACTCTTCCATAATTAATTTTACCGATCAAACGTTATCATGTTGCACAATTTTTTCCGATCTAAATATTTACTTTGAAAAATGCATTAAACGTATCTTTCTTACACGAGTTGTTTCTGATTTTATTTTTATCAATTCTTCAATTTTTACTTGAATGTCATTGGATTTTACCTATTAAATGAGGTTAACGTATATAAGCCAATTTTTTCAATCTTTTACAAAATTAATTACTGAAACTTCAAAAATTTGATAAAACTCGATGTGTCTACTTTTTTTTGTAAGATTATTAAAAAAAAAAAAAAAGAAACTGGTTTTGTAAAATTTAATTAATTTTTACTTTTACAATTACACAAAATGCAAAAAGATTTGATACAATTTATGATACATTATGGATCATGTTGCTCTGACCCTGTTGACTTATCACCTGATTTATAGCTTAAAAATATCATTACGAAAAAAAAATTTTTTTAATGCTATATACATGGTTTGATGCGCAAATTTTAAGCTTCATATATGAAATTTCAGATCTGCATATTTCTGACGAAAATGTTATTACTTGATAATCGTGTGGCAAATTGTAATGTTTTATGATATACTATATTGACTGTATTAATATTATTTATATAAACTAATAAATTAAAAATACATCTATCTATCCATATTTTGACACTTTCAACATTCTTTAATTTATTTTCTTTTTCGTAACGTATTTTGTATGCATTAAACCAGATGGTAGTTTAAAACATCCGATTTTTCACGTGACTTATCACTTGATTTCTTTTAGCAGGGACACTTACTTCGTTCCAGGGACCCGCGCGCCACTTGTACGTCGCAACGGTTTGCGAATTGTAGCTATTTTTGTTGGGAACGCAGGGCGCTCTCTGGCACTTCTTGGCGTGTTTGGGCCTCGTCTTTTCCGAGCAGTCGCTGTCGTTCATGATTTCACCGCGTAAATCTTGGCATAGAACTTGACGATGCTGATAACCATCGCCGCATCTTACGTCGCACTGTCGAGACGGACATTCTTTACTTCCTTTTGCAAACGTATAACATGCTTACGATTTCAATTGACCTAGATAAATCTTTTACCTGACTCCAACCGCCTGTGGTCCAGCTTGGACATGGCTGCTTATTGCACGCTATCTTTTCCTGTGGCCGTTTATTCGAATCGCAATAGTCCTGATTGGGTGCAATTTTTCCAGTTTCCACTGAGATGCATCTTATAATTTGGTTTGCGATGCCTCCTCCACAGGTTTTTGAACACTAGTTGGGGTTTAAAATCATGTTGTTAATCAAGTACTTGTGTTGCGAATAGAGAGAAGCAAATTTTATTGAAAAAATGATTACTTCATCATAGCCTTCGACGTCCCATTTGTATCCTGAACGGAATGTAATTATGTTATGGACAACGTCATTTTCATGATGTCCCTGGGGAAAATCATCAGCTGGCAAGTTTGAAGAGTACGTCACAGGAGTGAAGATAGCCTGAATAAACGTAATATTTTTATTATATTCTTAACTTAAATAATCATCGAGAATAGTCAATATCTGCCACGTTTATTCATGGAAGATATGAAGAATATAACAAATCAAAAAATATAAAAAATATGAAAAGTATGAAAAGTTTTTTACTATTCAGAAGTTTTCATATCCAAAACTCTCTTTAAATATATACAATGTTGCATCGAAACTACTCTTGCATAATCGCCAAATTTTGATATAAGTATATCTCTCAACAGATATTTACATGTAAAACAACTATCGTTAACAAAATTCTATATTTACTTTGGTGGGACAAGACTTCATTGAACAGCTTATCGAATGCATGGGCCTGATCTTAGGATCGCAATCTCTGCTTATCGTTCCATTTGTGTATTTACAGATGACGATTCTCCTGCGAATTCCATCGCCGCAGGTAACAGAGCACTAAAACACCATTATATTGATTTAATTATCGATGTTCGAGTTGTTCGTTCATGCTATACGTTCCCTAATAGAAATGTAAACGTTGCCGAACTTTGCCTACATGAAATGGGACTGCCACTAAGGCTTGGAGATATTAGGTAAAATTAGAAAAGTCAAGGGAAATTTAGAAAACTCATAAAAGCTTTTAGAAAATTTATTTTTATTGGATTTATATAATCAATTTTGGCAAAGCTAAGCCAAGATTAGAGAAATTTAGAAAAACCTTTAAAACTGATGTGATAAAAGCATTAAAAGTCTATAAAATCTTTAACATTTAAACAACAATTTATTTCTGTATAAAGTATAAACACGAAGAAAGTTTATTTTTTTTTTTACAATTTTATTTTAACAGAATTTTTTATAAAATCTTGACTTTTTCACTTATATTATCAAATTTGACCCTGTAATTTTTAAATTTCCCTTCCCGTCAAATTACACTTTAATGCTCATATGTTACAAGCTCTAAACAATATAACATCACCGACAGTCCCATTTGCTACACCTAGTTATGGAAAATTTGGCAAAATTTATCAAAACAATTTTCTTTTTTCATTAAGGTCGTTCACTATGTCGATGTCACTTACCGGACTCCAGTCGCCGGTCTGCCACTCGACGCAGGGCCCGGCGTCGCAGCTCTCCGACACCTCCGCGGGCAGATCCTGGCACTGGCTGTCGTGGACCACGCGATTGTCCACTCGACACCAGTGCCGTCGCATTCGCACGCCGATGCCGCAGGTCACGGAACACTGGAGTTCAAAATTTCAATTAACGGACATTTAGCAACTTCACTCGTTCATTTATTCATTTATTCATTTATTCATATGATTAGCGGAAAACTGTATTGTCTGAAATTTTCGTTGAAAACCGTTCGTGGGTATCTGAGATTTCACTTTATTATGTTGATTGATATTTTTGTTCAAACCGTACTTTCTGAGACATCGCTTGGAAAAGGTGCTATTTGAAATCATCATTACAAAACGGATCTATCTGAGATTTTTCTTTGAAAATGTATTACATATATTTAGGTAGCTCCATATGTGTCAAATAGGTCTTATATTTTTTCAGGCCTCTGTAAACAAGGAGTATCAAGCAAAATCTCAGATAGTGAGGTTTTGAACGCTAGCTTAGCTAAGCTGACGCGTTGATATGTAAATATGTATTCATATATTTATTTTACTAGGATTGAATGTACTTTTGAAATAAACAGATTGAAATGATACTGATTTAGATAAATTATTGACCTTAATATGTATAAATTGAAAAGGGTGCATTGCAATTGTCATGGGCGATTTGTATCTTATCAACTGGAGAACAAAGCACCATTTACTGTAACTACTGTAAGTAGATAAGCCCCGTGTTAGGTAAGGCATTACGACATATAGAAGATAATATATGTTCTTTGTGTTGGGTGAAAGGGATAATCTAAGGCCAATTGAAAACCTTTCATGTACTGTGCATAATTATGCTAAATATTTCTGAGAACTGAGAGCTATCTATAACTTTTAGACATTTAGCACTTAGCTATATGATTGTATTAATTCTCTCCGTACATTCTCTTTTTATCCTAATATAAATTAGTCTACAATGACTACAATAGATTTGCGGCTTCTCGGAATAGCGATTTGAGTCAATTTTTGTATTTTTAAGATATTCAGATTTTAATGTTTACTCTAATATGCTACAGCAAAACATACGAGATAATAAAAATACTCTTGTTAAATAAGGTATCAAATCTGTGACTTCACGGAATAACGTTATAAGTCCACTTCTTTTGAAAATAGAGTGTTGAGCATTTTTGGTATCCTTACATAGTATATTCTCAGATAAAAATGCAAAAAATCAGAAAAGTGTAAAAATAAGTGACTATATCTACTATTTATGAACTTTTTTAACATTAATCTAAATGGAGAAAAAAACTTTAAACCTTATTATCTCAAAATATAAAAAGTGAACTTATGCCACTATGCCTTTAACCCACAGAAATGTAATACTAATTGGAGAATCAGATTTAGAAAATGCTTGCTCTTTACTCGAGAAAATAAGCAACAGTGTGGACTGTTGCGGATGCTCCTGTTATCCTTATATAAAAATCACTTCTTCAAATACATAAATTGCTGTCAACTCCATTTTTACCCGACTTCAGAAAATCAAGTTAAAAATTCTACTCGTGTACGCGAGCCCAACACGCACTTGTCCAAAGCCAAACAAATGAAAAAATCCCGTTACCCCGACGGCCCTTATCTCAAATCTCCTCCCGAAAGTTCAAACAACGCAAGACAAGCACACTCCACTCACGCTCGTCCAATCGCCAAAGTCCCACTTCGGGCAGGACCTCCTTCCTCCGCAGGCCTGCCTGAGGATCTTCCCGTCCTTGGGGCACTTGTCCTCGGGCACGGCCCTGTTCTCGGAGTCGACGCAGGCCGCCTGTCTCTGCTGGAATCCGTTGTCGCCGCAGGTGACCGAGCAGGGACTCCACTCGGCGTACTGCCAGTGGGCGTACTCGCAGGGCCCGGTGCAGGGCCGACGCTCCTGCGGTCGCTCCAGGTGGAAGCAGACGTGATTCGGCACGGGTCGAGGCAGGGAGAGGCCGGTCGACGAGGTGGCGAGGGAGCGAGCTGCGAGAGTTAGCTGGACGCAGCGGTGCTTGACGAGGAGGGTGCCGGGGCCGCAGTGCGAGGAGCACTCGGACTTGGAGTTCGGGATCTCCTGCCATCTGGAAGTTGGAGGTGAGAGGTTGAAGTAAATGTGTGGGGAGTGTACGTTCGAGGTGATGATTGATAGTTTGGATGGAAGCGATGAGATAGTCATGCTGGATTGTGTAGCTGCTGTAGCGAATGTATGTTTGATGTAGTGTAGTAGATGGGATTTTTGTTGGCGAAGATACAATTGCATTTGGTTGGAGCAGCTTAAGGGAGTAGTATCGGTACTCCGTGAGTTAAATGCGTGTTTGGTCGTTTTTTACTTCCGTGGTAGGCCAAATTGTGTGCGTAAATGGTTGAGTGAGTGTGAGAAATTTTATTCGTTTGCTTATATTAGGTCTCCAAATTGGTGAATCAACATTTGGATGTTTACATTATATTTATGGGATATTAAATATATATTTCTCAAAGTTTCGTCGAAATCAGAACGGCAGTGAATTCCCATAAGACTACGTGTTAAAAGCGTAAAAAACGCAAATATAAAATTCTTAATATCTTCTTTCTGGATTCGTGTAGCTTTCTAAAAATTTATAAGAGTAAGTTTGAGGTCAAAACGTGCTAGTATGCAAAATTTCAGATTTTTCTGAACACTAATTCCAAACCGATAGTACTCCTTTAAGGGCGTACATACACCTCAAATTTGAAATAATAATTATTATTTTTAGTGCTAGATAAAAAAATATCTAATGAAAATTTATACTCATTTAAAAAGAATAATGAACAATCTATAGTTTCAATATTATGGGACAATATTTAACATGAATATCAAATAGATAGTTACATTGATTTTTTTACATTTTAAGGAAAGAATAACAACAAATTTTAAGATTTGCCTTCATTAACTCTTAGGCGCAGTGGTAATCCAGATTTTCACTTTTCTCTCTTTTTAAATTTTCTTTTACTACTAGATCTATAACATGAAAGAAATATGTTGGGACTGTATTCTAAAAATTTAAAAATTTCTGGATAAATGTGAATGAATAAAGAAAGAATGAAAATCGTAACTTCTTTAAGAAGAAAAAAATCATTTTCACGTAATGTACTGCAAATATCGTAATCAAAATCAGTAGGTACTAGGAAGTAATTAGTACCACTAATTCCAATAAATGAAATCGAAATTTCAAAATTTCAAAATTTTAGAGTTCGCAGTCCACTGCATAGGTTACGATATCTTAGACCAATTTTCCCCACAATCAATCGAAAACATAGATGTACCTTTTAAAAGGTTAAAATTAAAATTACGATGTTTCTTACCTTTTTTAAAAACATTACTTTCCTGCTATTTTTAACTATAATAGTCTAACCTATCTATTTAATTTTTTACTTTACGCATTTACTTTCCAATGTACGAAAACATGCAATCATCCCCATATCTCATAAATCAAGTTTCTCCTACTTCATACTCATAAGAATACATGGACACAACGTACTGGAGTTCGCAGTGGGTGTTGCAGCTCTGGCTCTCCTCGCGCGGCCTCTTCTCGATCGGACAGTAGTCGTCGGACATGATGTCCTTGCTCTCGGCGCTGCGGCACCTGGCCTGACGGCGCGTCGTACCCTGGCAGAGCCGGTCGCAGGCCGTCCAGTCGGTCAGGTACCACGTGAACCTGTCCAGGATGCGCTTCGGCACCGTGTACTCGTACGTTATCTGGGGCGGATTGACGTTGCCCACCGAGAGAATCTGCGCGACAGAGAAACGACGACGCTGTGTATTATACCGTCGCGGACTAAGAGTGATATTCCAGAACAGCTCTAAGACGGTCATACTGATCATTACGTGTTTTGTAGCTTCATTTTTTTAAGAATGCGCATGAGGCGATGGAAATCAGATTTTTGAGGCGGGACGAGATGAAATTTCGCGTAACTTTTGAGATCCCGTTTACGGGTTGAGGTTTTATATTTGTACTGAAATGTCACTCTGTTAGAGTGAGATTTCAAGTAAGAATGAGCGACTATTACTCTAAAATTTAGCGTGGTAGAATGGAGAGATCTCTTTTGAGATCACAAGTTATTGCTCAAATGCCGAGATCTCGCCCTGGGATAAGTTGAACATATCTTATAAAACTCTTGCTATAGTCTCTTACTTTTTCGAAAACATTTAAAATATTATTATGTAAATTCAACGAGACACAATTTCATTGAGTGAGATTTCAATATTGGTATGAAATCTCGATCTTGAGACGAGATTTTTTAATCTTAAGACTATACGAGGAGTCTTGGTTGACTTGATCGCTTCTCGCATTCTTATACGTGATTCCATAATAATAAATTCTACTTAAACTTTTTATAGTTTAAATACACATTTTTAGTAACAATAAGTTTGAGATAACAATAAGTTTGAGATAACAATAAGTTTGAGATAACAATAAGTTTGAGATAACAATAAGTTTGAGATAACAATAAGTTTGAGATAACAATAAGTTTGAGATAACAATAAGTTTGAGATAACAATAAGTTTGAGATAACAATAAGTTTGAGATAACAATAAGTTTGAGATAACAATAAGTTTGAGATAACAATAAGTTTGAGATAACAATAAGTTTGAGATAACAATAAGTTTGAGATAACAATAAGTTTGAGATAACAATAAGTTTGAGATAACAATAAGTTTGAGATAACAATAAGTTTGAGATAACAATAAGTTTGAGATAACAATAAGTTTGAGATAACAATAAGTTTGAGATAACAATAAGTTTGAGATAACAATAAGTTTGAGATAACAATAAGTTTGAGATAACAATAAGTTTGAGATAACAATAAGTTTGAGATAACAATAAGTTTGAGATAACAATAAGTTTGAGATAACAATAAGTTTGAGATAACAATAAGTTTGAGATAACAATAAGTTTGAGATAACAATAAGTTTGAGATAACAATAAGTTTGAGATAACAATAAGTTTGAGATAACAATAAGTTTGAGATAACAATAAGTTTGAGATAACAATAAGTTTGAGATAACAATAAGTTTGAGATAACAATAAGTTTGAGATAACAATAAGTTTGAGATAACAATTCATGCAAAAGAAATGATTAGAAACAAGGCCATGATAAGACACTGGGTCTACGTTATAGTATTTTATGATGAAGGAGACTTACCTCTAAAATTAGATCGACGTGAATGGGTCTCGAACTATTTAGTCTTTCGACGACTGGTTCTGGTCCGCTGTACTCTATCGTCGCTCCTGGCTGGATGATCGTTTTCCGGTGCATCACCATGAAGTTTCCATTAAGAATGTATTTTCCGCCTTCTTTCAGTCGAAGTGCTATAAAGATTTTATTATGAGTAAAAACAAGACTGTAACTGACCAGTAGTAATATACGCAGTGGTCAGGCATACAAACAATCATTTTGTCATACTATCAACTCGCATAAATTATGAAATCCATCAGTAGAATCAGGTAGATAATTTAGACTTTTGACATAAGGGCAAATCTGGGAAATTCTTTAATTTATTGCCACTCAAAATTTTGAATTTCTAAAGGCTGTCATACTGTTTTCTAAAGGATATACATTACTTATCTCGGAATTTAAATATGCGGTGATTTTTTTAAATTGAAGACAATATACTATAATTGTTATACAGATCAGATGTGTCACTAAAATAAAGAAAAGGACCCGTATTTAACAATGGGCTTTACTACAAATACATGGCAACCTGATTTTGAAGACCTAAAAAAGTTAGTTTTATTTTTCACTATGCGCATGATTAACAAGTAGCCACAGAATTAATTTCAATTTAGCAGGGCTCATTTTAACGTTGATATATGCTCTATAAAATAATTATTCCAGATAAACATTTAAAGAAAAAAACTAAAATATTAAAAAATTTTAAGTTATAAACTAAAACATTGAAACGATCTTATTATATAGCATTTACCAACGAAAAAGTGAATCTTGGTAGATGAAAATCGGTTCAGCGTCACATCACCGGCACATGTACAATACGAAAACCTGATAATGCCCTCAAAGATTAAAAGTTCCCGAGACTACTTCACATAGGTAAGCCAAACACAACCCAACCAGATTCACCATCAATAAAACGCACTCCATTCACACATACAACCATAACTTCCGTACACCCTCTCTCTCTCCCTACACAACATCAACATTCCTCACCGAGATAATTGCTATCGTTGTGGGTGCCCATCCAGCCATGCTGCCTGATGTCGATGTAGCTGCTGCCCGCCGGTATCTTCGTGATCCTCGTGTATCCGTACTCGCTCGCGTTGTAGCTCCCCGATATCCTCTGGCAGGTGGAGTTGTCGCCCCGGCAGACGCCGCAGGTGTCGAGGGCCGCGGGCGAGTTGAGCATGTGGTCGCAGCCCGCGGGCTTGCACTGGCCGTTGACGCAGACGTGGAAGGTGTCGGGGCCGCAGGGCGTGCCGTCCACGACCTTGTCGCGAAGCATGTAGTACTGGTTGCCCGCCACCTGGCAGTACAGCTTGCACCGGTCCTCCGGTAGGACTGTCGAAAGGGAAGAGAGAATTCGTGGGTTATCGAGGGTTGGCGAAGGGGAGTTGGTGGTTGAATTGGAGGTGGATTTGCGAGTGGGTTGGACTGGATTGTAGATGGGTTTGGCTGGATTTTTTGGGTCTTTTGGGGAGCTGGGTGTTTTGGGATGTCACGTTTGTGCGTAAAGTGGTGATCTAGGTGGATGCTGCCATTTGGATGGTAAAAGCTGTGTAGGGGATCACTTTTGTGTAAAATGTAGTGGGTTATTAGGGAATATAGCAGGAGATTTAGTTGAGAAGAAGACCTGGAAGACTGAATTTTTAACTGAAATAGGGACTTAAATTTTAGTCAAATTAAGCTAGAAAAAGACATAAAAATTCAATCAAATCCAGACTACTCTAGCTGGAATCAAGGTAAAAAGTTACAGTGGAATTCAGATAGAATCTAGGTGAAAATCTTTATGCAAATCGTGCTGGAAATACATCTGGAATCTTTAAACAGGGGTTGGTGGTGTATTTTGTTGGGTTTGGTTGATTTTGAAGAACTTACTTCTCGTATATTTGGCATGCCACTTGACGTTCTTCGCTAGGTTGCGGATGTTGCGATTGTCATTGTCGAATGCAGCACACTGCTCTTCACTGTAGACGAGGGAAATCAATTCAGTTAAATATTTTCATTATCTGTCATGTTTTGTGTAGATTGAAAGAAAGCCTTCTTATGTTAAAATTAAAATAGAATATAAAAAATTATATAAAATTTTACATGAAACCGGAAAATACATTTGTAAATCAAGGAAAGTGTACAACACGTACAGCAAAATGTTTTGATATGAAAAATAAAATATTTTTGGTAATAAATCCTAAAAGTAAATTATAGATAAAATAGTACGCGCACTTTAAAATTATATGACAAATACGCGTAAAGAAAGTTGACCCACATCTTTAAAATTCAACAACTACATATCCGCAAGAGCACACGAAAGCAAAATTCGTCACATGACACTCCATCAAAAACCCGAATTCACAATACCCCCTCCCCCCTACAAAATCCCCTCGTCATTCAAATCTCCCACAGCCATCCACCTCGCAACAAAATAGAAAAAAACAAAAAAACCACACCACCAAACTGTGCCACCAAAAGAGAGAGAAAAAAATAACTTACCGGAAGTCGATCGATCCGGGCGGGCACTCCCTCGTCCCGCAGCTCCTGTACCTCACCCTCTCGCCCACGCAGTAGTTCCCGCCGTTCTTCGGCGGGGGATTGTCGCACTCCCGGTACTTCTTCTTGATGCCGCCCCCGCAGTTGCGCGAGCACTCGGCGTAGCCCCGCCACTCGCCCCACTGGCCGTCGACGGGCTCGAGATTCTCGCGGGAGACGCACTCGCCCCTGTGGCACCACTTGCCCGGACCGCAGACCGTCCCGTCGGCCCAGGGCATGTGCTGGGTGTGACACTGCTTGTCCCGGTCATCCAGGTACGGCACGGTACACCACAACCTCTTGCATACTGCCTGGCCGGTAACGAACACGCTTGTAGATTACGTTGGTTTGGGGCCTTATGAGGTGGGGGTTGGGGGTGGGGGTAAGTTGGTTGTAGGGGGTGATTGTGGGTTGTGGAGGATCGGTAGTTTTGTGGAGTTTGGATCGTTATAGTTCTTTGGGATTTAGGTGTGTGCATTGTAGTACCGGAGCAAGATTATGATGGTTTGAAATTGGCTTAGTTTTATTTTAATGCAATAGAACAATTCTCATGAGAAAAGAAAAATTAGAACCGGAACTTATATACCAGTGATAATAGTATATAGGTTTATAACACAACATAATAATGAAATTTAAGCGGAATCATTTTAGCTCATGAATAGTATATTGTGTACTTAGGACGCAAAGTGGGCTTTTTTAGACTGTGTGGAGATTGCAGTACAAGTCGAAGGTGAGCTAGCATGAGCCGAAGACGAGTACTGCAATCACACGAGGTCAAAAAGCCCACTTCGCCCTTCTTGCACACCATATTTTTTGTAACGCATGTATTGAATTTTGCGTTTTTCTAGCATATTAAGCGGGGCTAAATATATATATAATATCAATTTTCCGAAAAATGTTAGCGGGCACAAAAGTTACTTTTGAGCCCGCTTATTTACTTTTGCGCCCGCCGGTCTAAAAAATTGTCCTTTAGGCCAGCTTAATAGGTACAGACAAAACCCGAAAATTGTGCTTGTGTTACAAAAAAAAGTTTATTCCTCAGTCGGATTTTCAAATATTTAAAATTGTTATTTGTCATAGTCTTGTTCTAGAGTACGATATGGGGCGTTGAGTTGCATTACCTGCCAAGTCCTAATAATGGTAAAAAACTAGTTTGGAATGAAATATTTGATATAGCTGAATTGTAATAATGGGATGAAATTATACAATAAGAAATAAGTTTCTGAATTATAGGTAAATTTTAATTGTAGCATAATTTTAAATACATGTTAAAAAGAAATATGTTTTAAATGAAAGTACCGTTAAAAGTTTTGTTTCAGATAGTGCTACAATTATGTTTCCATTTAGATTTACACTAGTTTCATGTTTAATTACATTTTAATCTATAATTCATTGGATGATTCAGATATACACTCAAACTTTATGTCTGAATATAACACTTTTATATATTAATGCAAAAATTTTTTTTTGGCAAATTTGATAAATTCAACTTCGTTTTGTAACTAAAAGCAGTTACAAGATAAATAATTGTCCTGTGCCAGTGCAATTGAATAGAAGGAAAACAAAAATTTCTTATTTATGGGCGTAACTCGATTTTTTATTTTATCTAACTTGGCAGATATTGCACCCCAACGCTTCTTATATAAATACACTTGCACATGATAAATAGAACTAGAATATCAAACATAACTCAGTCAATTTCAATAACCGTCGCACCGCAAACTTGAAGAAATCCCAACCAATACAAAGCCACCCTTTTACCAACACAACCCTTCATTAACCCCTCAAACTCAATCCAACCGAATCAAACAATTCCAAAAGCCACATCATCTCCCGAAACGAATCCATCATCGAGCGCGAAGCCCAACAAATCTGCACTCTGCTACAGAAGCAGCGCTCACAACCTACATCCATTAACGCTCTTTTCAATCCAGCCGTTCGTTCCACCTCGCGCTCAAATCCTCCCCCCTCCCAGCATACAATCCGCTCAGATCCCCGAAGCTAATTGTTTCTCCTCCTCTTCTTTTTTCTTCACTCCCTTATACCTCTCTCTCTCTCGAGACTTTTCGACACGGCGCGACGGCGGTTGATCGATGTATCGTATCGTACGTACACAAGCGTGCGATTACGAAGGGATCAAGTTAAGGTTTTCTCACGTCGTATAACTTACCATCGCTCACCATGTGGGGGCAGATCTCGGAGCCGGGCCCGTAGACGAGCTCGCACTGCTTGTTCTCGGAGTAGTCCTCGCCGGGCAGCCGGCTGCCCACCGAGCGCGACATTATCTTGCTGTGCCGCGGCTCGTCCAGCAGGCAGTTGCCCAGGCCGGCGCTGCAACGAGTTAATAAGAGAGATAGAGAGATAGAGAGATTTAGAGGCTGATCGGGATTACGAAGTAGCTCTGATGGTGAAGTGGGAGAGGTCGAGGGATGGATAGGTGGATGTGGGTAACTGGTTTGAGTTAAAGTTCTTGGGATGGATTGTTTGGGACTTTGGATCAATTATTTGATGTTCGTATGACTTTTGAGATTAGTTATATAGTTTTATAAGTATGGACACGTTTTAAAACTATGTAAACAAAATTTTGTATTTAAAATTTTTTTAACTTTCGTTTATCTAATATTATCTTTACATACGTATTTAGTTTTCATGAATTCTTACATTTATGCTGCGTTTTTCAACAATTTCTGTGCATCTATTACCAGTTAAAAAATATATGCAATGTAAGATTAAATTTTAAATTTTAATTAAATTTTCTACGTTTTTTTTTGGGATTTGTTAAGATAGTATTCTTTCAAGAAAGTTTACGAAGAGTGTACTAATATTATATTACGTATCATTGTTTTTCCGGAACAATATGCTATCTTCTTTATGCTATACAAGGTATATATTACTATATTACTGTACGGACTTATAACCCTTTATTACTCCATCCCTTCATATGTATGAATAATTAGAAAAAAACGTGTAAACTATTCGACTATCATTACAGCTTATATTATATTTATACGTAGTAAATTATTCAATTTCGCGAATTTTTGTATACATTGGTTTTAAATAATGCATGAATGAAACACCTCTATCAATTCCCCAAAACTTACTCACATTATATCCAATCCGACTACCCCGCTAAATCAGAGCATTCACATCCTCTCCAAAATAGTCTCCAGCCTGTCCCCAAATTACTAAAAGCTCAAAACCCACTTACGCACGTGTCCGTGCGGGCTCATAACTTTTGCCATCAGCAAGCGTGCGGAATACGCTCGCAGCGCAGAATGCGCAAATGGACAAGTGGGAGGCGCGAAATTGGCCTCCGCGCGTCCTATTCTCATATTAAACGACGGCCATACAGCGCACCTCCACCTCGTCGCCTCGGTCTCGAGAGTCTCAGAATATCGCGACCCGACCAAGATTTTAAGATTGCCGCCGGCGCACACATATAGTATACTCACTCGAGGAACTCGGTGACGTAGTGTCTGGAGCACTTGGACCACTCCCAGGGCACGGTGTTCTTGTCGAGCATGCGCGACATGATGTTGTGCACGCCCGAGCGGTTCCGGAACCTCGTGCACTTCGGGTCGTCGTCGTGGGGCATATTTAGCCTGCAAGAAGATGAAGAGGGAGCCATGATTCGAGCACTTTTATTGGTTGTAAAACGTGCAAATAACTTTTGAATATTCTGTAAAAATTTAGATATAGGAAGGAATTTTCCAGTATGTACAATCTCCCACTATGGATATCGATAAACATTTAGATTCCGAACGGTAGATGACAGCATCTCCCATGCTCGATTAGGTGCATATTATAGTTTTATTTTATAACTATATTTTATAACTTTTACATATTATAGACATACTGGAAACATTTTTTTTGAAAACTCATAATTGTAATTTTCAATTTTTATCAATACTTAATTTAGATAATTAAGTTTTACCACATCTAATTTATTACGTTAAAAGGTACATTCAGATGAAATATTTCATGTCAAAATTTTAACTTTCATCTAGATAATGAAAAGTTATAGCCAAAATAACTATGGGTGTCCATATCAGGGTACACTTGTTTATACTTTGAATGGAATTGTTTATTGAAACTATAAGTTTATTGCACCAAATCTGTTATACGAGGATTCTCTGAAAGTAATTATGTTTTTTACAACGAATAAGAATTATCGTTCGCCGAATTATATAAAAATTGAAAATTTACAAGTTTTATTCGGAATTATTACAAGTGCCGCTATTAGACTCTAATTCTTTATCTCTATTGTGAAATATTGGTATCTCATAAAACTCCTCTGAAGGACAAACATGTGTCTTTATAAAAGAAGTTAAGTACAATAAATAGATTTAAATATCGATAAAAAATAAAAAATCGACGATTTTTTATATGAATTTTAGAACCGTCATTTATGTCTGAAAACAGCTATGATTCATATTTTTCGTGGATAAAGGAAAAATATTCGTGTTTTCAAAACTAATCGAATATGACACGTTCAAATATTATAAAAAAATATTATTGGAATGTTTGTAAAATGTTTATACGAACATTCGTTTATTTAAAATGACTCTAATATCTACCTTTTGATAAATTTAAATGATTGCTTCTAACAGCAAATTATAGATGAAATTGTTAAAAATTATATAAATATGTTGACAATGCTTCGAGTGTCTTATACACTCTTCATCATGTCCAAATACAGTGATATAACAATTTTCAATAATCATATTTGGTATGTCTCATACAAAATCACACGTAATAATCTTTATGTTAATGCTTTGAGATTTTAAACTTTCAGATATTTTTTGGTAAAAAGTGTACGAGACATTTTAAATATGATAAAAGTGTTAATCAACGATACATAGAAAAATGTGAAAATATATGAATAAGCCCCTTTGATTGAAGTGTATAAGACACTCGAAACATTGTCAACATATTTATATAATTTTTAATAATTTCGTCTACAATTTGCTGTTAGAAGCAATCATCCCAATAAAAATGTATGTATAAAGAACGTTGATTTTAAACTCCAATGCTCACATACAACAGCCCGCTGCCGCATCAAACTGTCGAATTCGCGGAAACCCGGCAGCAATTACACGCACACGAATCCAGCAATCTCAATACACGCGCGCGCGCAACGACTTTCAGAGTCGCCCGGAGACTTTGACTTTGGCACTTATAGGCGCGCGTGCGCGCACCCTATTAATAGAGCCTTCTGTAAACCAAGTCGCGGCACGCGCGCGCCACCATGGGAACCAAGATAAGTGCGCGCTGGTCTCGAGCTCCCAAGCCCTTGGGCTTGATTTTTGCTATTTTCCTGCTCTCCATTGCTCGGAGTATTACTCTCCGAGTTCGCGCTAGAGGCGTACATTTCGCGAGGCGATTTATCGCCTTGCCTTCGACGGTTATATAGGTACGCACGCATCGGCTTCGCGCGGTCTATTATTAAAAGGTTCGGCAGCGCGCGCACGTGTTGATGAAACGAGCGGATTGCGTAAAAGTTTGTTGAATAAATACGCGGATCGCGGAAGGTATGACCTAGTTATACTCTTGACCGATAAACAGGCGCGGGCACGCCGTTTGCTAATTCGCTGGTTACTTTACGGATTTAGAACGCGAGTAAATGGCGGGGGGGGGGGGGGGGATGTGGTGATGTACTTTGGATACTTTGGAGAAAACGGGGTGGGGGATGCTGGGTGAAAGTGATATTTCGGAATTATAGGGAATTTACCGGGAAATGGGAAGTCTGGCTTCTGTTTTGAATTTAATTTGGAGAGTGATTGATTGTTATTGATTCTGGTGATCGTGAAGTGGTTAAACTTTTTGTCGAAATTTGATAGATTTTGTTAGAAATATGAATTCTGACTTTTATTTTAATGCGATAACTAATTATTATTGATAAGTTTCGGCAATTCCTGAGACTTTTTAGAAAATAATTCGTTCGTAGAAATTTTGATTGAATTCTATAGAGTTAGTAAGAATTCTGAGTATATCTGATGAAATCTGATGGCAAATTCTGTCTAGTTTTCTCAAAATATTGCTATCTTAGAAATTTGCTTATAATGTTATAGAATTGGTAAATAGTATGAATTATGATTTTTTTTAATTGAGCAGCTACTTTAAACAAATTCTAATAATGTCTGAGAAATTCTATCAATTCTAAAAAATTCTAAAGAATATTGACGTATTCTAGCAATAGTTCTGAAAAATTCTGACAAATTTTGGCGTATTCCAGCAAATTCCGAGAAATTCTGTAAAATTCTTATAAAAACATTTAGATATAGAAGTTTTATCAGAACATGGGAGCAATAATCCTATTAAATCGTCAAATTAAAATCATATGTAATGAATGCTGCATAATCTTGGTTACAATACTTTTTATTATTCAAAGGAAGATATCCACAGAATTATAGGTTGATATCCCTAATGATATAACCTTTATAACTTAAGTACATAGTTATTTACCAAAACCGACCATGATCAGTGAGCACATTTCACCATGTTCCGTTGGGTTAAGAAAATGGAGTTTCTATTTTCTATTACACTAAACAATTACATATGCAGGTTAGAAAGGTTGCATCTCCAAGAACTCTAACATATAATCATTACCAACCCGTAATCACTGCCCTGTAAAACAATTCCTTACTACAAATGAAAACAAGAACAGAAAACACACAAGTCTTACCACACCCGGCTGTTTCCACTTACTGCTTTAAATACCGTTTCAAAACCAAAAGCTCTCAAACTCCTTTCTCACACGTTCCATTCGCACGCCAAAACGTCATTAAATCCACGCGACAAACTCCCGTAAGTACTAGAAGCCAGAGCCAACTCCACGAGAAAAGAAAAAAAGGATCATCCACCGCAGCCAAAGGGTCGACGAGCGCGCCCGGTGCCATCTCACGTTTCCCTCCGCGCGCGTGCGACTTTTATTTATCCGACTCTCGCCGTGAAGCGTGCATCCACACACTCACACACACACGTGCACACGAAACCGAGCTCCGCTGCAGGCGTATGTACGCAAGATTTACCTCCGCGTCTGCGTGATTAAAGGTGCGTATCCGCATACGCGCTAAATCGCCTCCGATTCAATTAATCCCACGAGCGTAGGGGAGGATGGGGTATTGCCGGTCACCAAAGCAAATTGTTTCTTTTAACTTTAAATAATTATTATGTTAGTTCAAACCATTGACTATAAATATTTATTATTGGTTTAATATAAAAATGTAAGATATCGAAGCTATAAGTCGAAATAAAAAAAAGCATTTTGACCGAATTTACTCCACATCAAAAGGTAATACCGGTCAGCCTTGGTACAATTCCGATCACTATTAGAAAGTTACTTTTATAGGTGAAAAATTTCTTTAAATCAATTATATGTACTTTCATATGATCCGTCGCATTATTATTCGCACTTACACAGTGAAACATATAATAACATAACCACTGTTCAATCAAAAACACTTAAGCAAAACCACTCTACCTGAGAGCGCAGCGAAACGTTTTCTTAGCCTCACTTTCGGGAATGTCATATTAATAACATTGTGACCGGGATTACCCCCAATCTGCTTAGTAATTTAAATTGAAATGGCAAAAAAGTAATAGGTTTATACTCTTTTTTCTTCACTATTTCGTATTCTTAGATTGTTCAAATTAATAAAGATGTAAAAATAACTGCATAAAGCAACAGATAATATGCATAAAAGCTTATTTTATAGACCAGATTTCTTATAAGAAATGCAGGCCTACACTTTGATTGTGTATAATTCCTTAATAAAACTGAATAGTAGGTTGTTTGGACATTAGATTAATTGAATTTTATGCTGCGTTTAATATACTATTCGAATTATTACCTAAAAATGTTTAGATTATTGAAAATAAGGGTGACCGGCATTACCCCGTTCTCCCCTACATCCAACGAAAACGCGGCTCGCTCCACACAAAATCGCGCATCTCGTAAATAGACAATACAACTTTCTACGTCTAGCCAACTCGCGACCCTTTTTCCCCCTGAATCTCCACACACACACATACGAGCGGCGTGCACTCTAAATAACGCCGGTCGCAGCTCTAAAGTCGAGCTTCGGGGGCGATCCTCCCCCCCGCTGGTCGTTAAACTGTGTTATTTACAGGAAGCGTCGCTGTGCGCATTATATACACGCGGGGCGTCATAATTCTGTGCGCGCGAGCGAGCGCAATATATCACTGCCGCGCGAATCCCTCCTCTCTCTCTCTCTCTGTCGAGTGACGCTTCGGACGTTGGTCGTTGGTGTACAACGCGTTGGTGTATACTCACACGTGGCCGATCTCGTGGGCAATGGTGAAGGCGGTGGCGAGGCCATTGTCCTGGACAATGGCGCAGGACGAGCCCGTCGAGCACATGCGGCCGAGCTCCGCCAGGCCCAGGGTGTCGCAGCGCTTCTGGCCCGGATTGTGACAGAGGTTCTCCCTGCGATCAGAGAGGAGAGTATATCTTACGGGTGTGTTGCTTGATTGCGGAGAGGTTGGTTGGAGGATGTGGAGAGGTTGCTGGGGTATCGGGAAGAAGTGGTAGAGGGGTTTTGGAGATTGATTTCGTTGTAGTAGATGGAGGTTCATGTGCGAGGGGTGAGAGTATGTAAGATAGTGTGTACACAAATGAGTATAATTTATGAATGTGAGTGAATTTATTACATTATTTTGTTAGATTTTTGCACGTATTTACACATCTTTTAACGTTGTTTTATACATTGTTATACACTGAAAAAAAAATTGTTAAATCTAAGTAAACGTTTTTGAATCTTATTAAGAAAAGATTTACTTAAATAAAGTAAATATTTATTAAATTTAGTAAATACTAGTCTAAACATACTTAAATATTTACTATTATCAAATAAATATTTTCTTAATACAATTCAAGGAAACGTTTACTTAGATTTAACAATTTTTTTTTCAGTGTATTTTAACATTTTTACATGGTCTACTGCAGTTTCTGATATTTTCTTACATTTTTTCACGCTTGTATAGGTATATTTTCTTATCCGAACTAATTACTGAAATTTTTTCAGATGTATGGTAATAATATTAATGGAAATGATAAATATGTACCAAAATAGATAAAAATGAGGACGTGACTATTGTGTAAGAATGTAAAAAAATGTATACAAATTTGAGAAACTTTGTACAAATAAATGAAAGTACATATATGTGTAAATGTTGAAAAACGTAAGAAAGTATGTAAAAATGCATATGAGTATTAAATAATGTATGATTTGAATAAAATAATAATTTAGTTTGTGGAGTTATATTTTTTAACACTTTTACAAACTTTTACATTTTTATATACATTTTTCTCATATTTCTCATTTGCACTAGATATAAAATTTTGAAACAGTACAAGATAAACTTAAAATTATGCAAAATAAATATTTCTGTAAGGTTGAATTTAATCATTTGACAAGGGAGTCCAGAGAATGAAAATATGAAAAAAAAAAACGAATGCATATAGGTATCCAAATCCCAAGGCTCAACAATCACCCCAGAATTTTTGAATAATAGGTATTTTGACAACGATTTCTATATCCGGGACTAAGAGGATAAAATTATAATTCCCGTATCTCACGTCTTAAAAATATGAAATCGCAAAGTTAGCTTGAATAATTATTACTCGGTTGTAAAACACTTCCGACTGGCATAACGGATTCTCCGCGTTCGCGAGAAACTATAATATGTGATTTTGACGCACGAGTTTGTCGAGGGAGAAAAATTAGCGGCGCACGCGAGAGAATTATTTTGCTTGCCTAGGCGGTTATTTTTGCGTCGAGTTAGGGGGCTTTCCGCGAGAATTGATGTTTGCCTTGCGCTTGCACCACGGCGCAGCGGCTCGCGCACATATATTGTTACTTAAGGGGCCTTTAATCTTGGCCGTTGTCGTGTTTCGTTATTGGTCTTCTATATGAAGCTGTATTTTACGCTGACGTTTATTACTTTTTGTTTGGCTTGTTTTTTCAAATTTTACGGTTTCGTAAGTGATACAAGCCGAGAATGGAAATGTTTATGGCTTGTATAAAACGGATATTTCTGGCGGCTGACTGTGTAAGATGAGAATGGGTGATTTTTCTTAATTTTGCCATTGTGGCTGTTATTTGTATGTATACGATGACATGTATGAATGCTCATTCACAAAAATGCAGATTTGTATCTCTGATCTGTATACTGTTTTATAATTTAGACTTTAATGGTCAGCCTAGTTTTATTCGAGTGCAAATTGTTTTGTTGATTGTAGGCACTAGTAAATTTCACAAAAATTCAAACTAAGAGTGACACATTCGTAATTTAGACCCGAATTGTAAAGTTTTATGAATGTTTCCGAACAATTCTCATCCCATTAACAGTCTTACAAGTAGTTTTTACCTTCTTCAGAGTATAAATTACCGAATATAGTGACTTCATTTTGATGGTAACAGCTGAGTTTAGACGTCACTTTGATAGAAAAAATAGGATATTTAAAAAGTAATTTTTTTATACTTTTTAAGTGTGTCTTTCTACTTTTTAACAAATTTCGTTGTAGTGAATATTTCCCTATTAAAGATATATGTCACTGAAGATATAGTAAGACAATGTAAAAGTCTATTTACTGCCGATTCGAGTATGTTAAATTTCACGTCGCTGAATTCACATATGTAGTAACATGTTGTTCAATACGTTTACGCGAGTTTATATATACATGTTTTACACATAAGTACGTTAAAAAATTACGATTACATGTGCAAGTGTGTAAAAGCAATACATTTTTCAAAGTGCGTAAAAATTAAGACAAGTATAAGTATTGTTTTAACGCGTTTGCGCGTAAAATTTTACACATGAATACCTATAATAATTAACATTAAAAAACAGAAGTTATGCTTCGGAATTTACAATAAAATTTAAACCTTTTTAGAGAATCACTAAATTTTATAAAAAATGACTAAAAAAATCACATTTGAAAGTTTTATAAATACGACAATGCACTCACTTTATCCAAATACTTTATTTACTAATTTCTTTGCTATTTAAATTCACCTTTGCTATCTAAAAATCCTCAAGTTTAATTAAAAAATGCAACACCCAACTCCTCGTTAAAGAGACTATCAACTTCCTCCCAAGGCAACCCTCCAAAACGAAAGAATCAGTGAAGCATTTGAATTCGCATTTCGGCTAATTATAGCCAAAATCCACCGGTAACAGAAGAGCCAGCAGGGCGGTCCGAACGCGGAAATAGTGTACGGGCACACATGCACACCCGCGGATTATCATGTTTCTGGCAAGCGCAACATCGGGATTATGTGAGAGAGAGAAACACACGACAGACCTAGTGAGAAGTAGAGCGGCGTCGTGATGCTCGGCCGACGGCTCGTCGGGATTGTTGAGCTTCTGCCAGTGGCAGAACTTCCTCAGCATCTCGGCGGCGCCTATGCCGTCGCTGCCCTCCTGCTTCACCCCGAAGATCTCGTCCACCTGCTTGATCTTGATCACGGCGATGCTTATCGGATTGCCGATGGACGGGTCCTTGTAGATGCGCGACACCTGCGAGCGGAGAATCACGCGGGCAGAATGGGATTAGATTTTTAGAAGATTGGAGAGTTGTTGGTTGTAAGAGTTTGAGATGGTGAAGTTACATTTGCAATGTTTAAAATTTTTGTCAGATTACAAAAAGGATCGTTCGATATCGATACAAAATTAAATGTGTATATTGCTGATGTATACCGTAATCTACTGTATCGTATTGGAGGTGTTAAGCGGTGAGTGGCGTCATAAAATTCACGCTAATGTAAATAGACTGGCGAAAATTGGAACTATTTCTAGTATCATAAATACCCTGCGTATATGGGCACGCTTGACAACTCCAATAAATGTAGTATTATTTGCAAATATTTAGTCTACATTTTCTTTAACTGTGACATCACTATCTACGTAAGCCAAAATGCTATCTTTTTGGCAGTTATTTTTTACTTAATGGCTTCTTAATATTTTGAATAAAGCTATGTTTAAAAATATTGCTTTGAATATTATACACAAAATTTCATCGTTTATTTAATTTACGTTATAAAGCATAACTTGGACTAGTGCTTAGACAAATCGTTTATAAATTTAACGGAATATACATCATGTCTTAAGCGGAATGATGAGTTACCCTTGTTTTTGAAAGTTCACGAAAGAAAGCTCTTAAGAGAATAAATTTTTACGCGGCAAGTGCCTCCCCATTTGTCACCGCAAAATTATGGGCTTTCTCGACGCAGCAGATAACATAATTCACTCTTAAAATGTGTGATTCACATATTGAACCGTACACACTTACAATATAATCAGAAGTACACACGAACGAATCGCGAAATTCAAGCATTATTTGTTACTGTGCAATCAAGTAACGTTACTTTAGATAATGCCACCAAAATGCTAAAAATGCGGAAGTACCGCTACCTCTGAAAAATGATTACGAATGCAATTTCTCAGTGCAGCGTGCGTGAAAAAAAAGAAAAAACAAGCGAAGGAAGAAAACCGCGGTCTCGTCGAAGTGCGAGAATTCGCTTTTACAGCGCTGCATTATCCCCGTATTAATCAAAACTCAATTTGCATAAATTACGATTGGCGCGCGAGTAAGTTCGCGAAAAGAGGATGCAATTTGTTACGCGCTCGCGTTTCTTTCGACGAAATTTATAGTACACTCGCACTCCCCGCAAGCGTGTGTATAGAAATGCGTGTACGCACCGTGTTCATGAGGACCAAGATGTAATAGGTGAGACTGGCCCCGTGGTAATCTATCATCTTAGCGTCGGCCACGACCATTATCTCGATGAAATACTCCCTCGGCAGGGCTCGTCTCGTGCGCCAGCTACCATAAATATCGAGATCCGCGTCCTGATCGCCCTCGAGTGCGTAGCTCCTGCCGCCGTCCTCGTCGTAACTGTAAGCACACGCGAGAGAGGGTTACACTCGGTTGCTTGGTTCGTCTTTTTTTTTGTTTCGTTGCATTCGTTGTCGTTGGCGAGGAAGAGATGGGGATCGCTCTCGGCTCGCGTCGGGAGAAATGCTTGCCGATATCGCGGAATGCCGAGTGACTCTTGTTTATTACTTTTAGCCTGTGCAGTGCGATTGTTTTACAATGCTCGATCTAAGTCTAGATCTTTGGTGTGCTCTAGTGGAATTCAGATTCTTTATAAAAGGGTTTATAGAGAGAAACAAGCCATTTTTACAAAAAAATCGGTAAGAAATACTAGTGTGAAAATGGTTTGGCTGGTGTCTGGTCATTTTCTACTAGGGTATGAATAAATTGAAAATGTTAACGATCAACTATTGACGTCTTACCATTCGCGGAACATTCTACTGAATTTAATTGCTTTGAGATTTGCCAAACGATATTTAGTTCTAACGATTGATTATTGGCGTCTCATCTTTCTCGGATTTCTCTACTTAAATTACCCTTCTCAAGATTCGTGAAACGATAAGGCTAGACAATGAATAATAAGAAAATTAATATCCTTGAATCTGACAATCATACAACTTATTGTGGAAAAATCGGAAAATGTTTTCTAATATAAACGATTCTTGAGAATAAATCCTAGTAAGGAATTTAACTTTCGTAATTAGTATAGACTCTATCGCTCGTCAATGATAATTCATATGTAATGAAGCTATCGGTCTACACGAGCCAATAATTTCTGTGCCTTTTGTTGTCAAATTTTCACACTGCCATGAGTGCCGAAAAATGTTTTGACAATTATTAAAAATGAATAATCGAGATTGAAAAAAATTAATCTGTCCCGAGTGAGGGACAGTAATTTAAGTAGTAATTTCATAATTAAATCTAGACCTGCCAAATAAAATGTAGCGAAAATCAGTTTTTTATTAATACGCACTAATAAATTAATAATCATTAATTCGCTGTAACATTATTATTAATTTATTTCAATATCAATCTTTGAATAAACAAACAAAAATTCGAAAAGTTAGCTGTAAATTTGCTACAAAAAGTCAATTATTTTTCGTGATTTCCATTTCTATCTAAAAAATGCATTTCTTCTCTAAAACTAACTATAAGAAAACTTATGCATACTAAATCGAGCAAAAAAGATTTTAATCCCTTACACTTTAACCGATTTTTTCAAATCTCGACTACAACATAGGTACCCTAAAATCTACAACAGAATTCTCTTGTTTTGGCCTACAGATACGGCATCGTGGGTAAGACCATCTTTTTAACAATTTAGGCGTATGTCTCAGCCATTCGAAGCACAGCGCAATGTAATACGACGTTATACCTGTCGTCATCGTTGGATAGATATGGCGCTTGTCTGCGATGTCTTTTGCTGCTCATCGGTCGCTCGCTAACGTACGTCTTGGCGAAGTCCGCAACATCATCGATCGCGATCTGCGTCCCGCTTTCGTTGTTATCTGCGATCAATTCAAGGGAGAATCATCATTATTTTGCAACTTCAATACTCTTATATCAAATTTCAAGAGGACTGAAGAATTATATAAATCGGATAGTTAAGATAAGAAATGAGGTAAGACGTTATTAATCAATATTGTCAAAAAATCACTTTTATTCCTTTTTAAATCTATGATTCATTTTATATATTAGCATTAGCATCGAGTATCTAATTAGGAAAATTAAGAATTACAATCAATATAGGGGGAGTTTTAGTTTTATATAAAGGTATCTGTTCCTAGATTGTATTATTTGGAAATTCAATTTACTTTTTCTAAGAAATACTATTATAAGTAACTAACTTTTATCACTTATAACTTACCTATAATAATTTCTCAATTTAAACAATTCATTCGTATTGTTGTTTAAAATGGAAAAATTCTTGTTTCTAGTATACTAAATATTTAATATTATTTTCATTTTCTATCAATAAGTAAAGGTGTATTGACCATAACTTCCATTTATCAGTTAGATATAACTGTATTTTATCACAATTATATACAAATTATACTATAAGTAAAAACGTCTATAAAAGTAAAAAAATACAGAATTTAAAATTTGCAGTATTGATCAACCAGGTCAAGGATAGTGTAACCGAATCCCCAGAAAACTCCGAAAAACTATTGTACATGTACGACACCGAAGCTTAAAACGCCTTTTTATCACATGGTTACACATTGTTTCTTAACACCTCCTCCCGAAATCGATACCGTGCTATAAAAGAAGCCTCCATTCCCGAAAAAATCTCAATCCAACTAACCTCCAACCCATCCAAAAAAGAACAATCCCCTCTCTCCCTCTACTCTCAAGTAACTCCATCCGGTGCACCAGCATCATAAGATTCCCTCGAAAAAAATTGCCCGCACCGGCAATTCTCGGTATACATCCCACTCGATAGGCACTCCAGACTCTTTTCTTTTTATGTATTCCGCCCGAGGAGCAGCGAAGGAAATCAACGCGCTCGCGCGCTCGATTTTTTTGCATAAAATTTCGATACCGAGATTGCGTTGCGTATAGGCATATCCCTCGGCCGGCGCGGCTAATTTTAAAGCCGGGCGAGAATCTTCTCGCGCCCGGGGCTCGACGCCGCTTGTGTATAATAAAAGTGCGAGTATAGTGCGTGACGCAACCGAGTCAACCACCTGTTTGTAATGTGCGCGCGTACAGGTGTTCGGTCGCGAGGAAGATGAAGAAGAAGAAGAAGAAGAAGAAGCGAGATGCAGAAGAGATGAAGCGACGAAAAAAAAGACACAGGGACGAGATGTGCTGGTGTATGCATGTTGTTGTTTTTTTAGGTTTTGAACGAGGAGGGAAGGGGGGTGGAGAGAATGCAAGCCGAGGTCGCGTCTATGAGGTGTGACGTAAGAGCGCGAGGCTTCTCTGCAGTTTTGCGGATGCGCGAGTATCGAGGTGTTCTGGGAGTTTTTTTTTAAAGGGGAGCTAAAAAGAATTTTAAAAAATGTGCTCCAGTGCTAAAGTGGGTATTTTTTTTTATTATATCACAGTCTCGACAAGTATAAATTAGTACGAAACATTTTTTGCAGTTTGCTCAGCAGAACCGATTTTTTTTTCAACGAGGCCTCTTTAGTGCGTGATACAATCGCTTGCATGTACATCATCAGGTCTTATTTGTTTGTAGGAAGTTTTTTAGTGTGCATCAAGGTGATTGTATCATGCGCCTGAATAAGCCTCATCGAAAAAAATCAGGTACGATGAGCAAACTGAAAAACACGTTCCGTATTATATTAATTCATTTTTAGTGAGACTATGATATAATAAAAAAAATTACTTTCGCACTGTAAAATTTTACATTTTTTATTTGTATTTGAGGATTTACTTTTATCTTTTTCAACATATATCCTTAATTCAACGGAACTCAAATTATTAAGCGTTTTGCAGATAACAGATTAAATCGTTTAATTGTATATATGGATATTTTATGTGGCTAACGATTCTATAAAACATTTAATTGATTTTAGAAAGTACTAAATTTTTCTCCTACTGTAGCTAATATCAAATCTTTATGACACGACGTTACAACATGTTTTATTATGTTTGCTTTTTTGCGCTTGATGCGAAAGTTATGGAACTTATGCTAATGAAAATCATACATAATATGCTAAAGAGTCTAAATATATGGGATATCAAGTTGAATTATTTTATTAGCCGACGTTAACGATAGCTCGTCAATTCATAAGTGCAGCGTTAAAATTATACCCAAGCGTTGCGCAAAAAATCAATTGGATTTTTGCTATTCTCAGCCATCGTCGCGCGAGATCAACGTCATTAATCGTTTTCAAAGCCAGTAGGTTGTTTCCGGGTAGAAATCTTAACGGCTTTTCCCCGATTCCTAATCATTTTATGCTCAGTTAACCCGAACTTAAACAGTGCAGCAGTAAACTATTTCAGAACTAAGTAGAAACTCGTAAGCCATCCCGATAGCGTGATTCAATATTCGGATTTGTGAAAAACGAGCGCGTGATAAATTGAAACAATTTCCAGTCGTGTCAGCTGATGCTAGGAAATCCGATCCAATTTTATCACTTACTATGTTTTGTTGATGCCTAGAGCACGGATTAGTTCTTATTGTACCAGACATTTATCACTGTTAAAAATTTCTTGTTAAATTTTTATTTACACAACCTCTTTCCAATTTACAAGTTCCTTCCAAACCACTAAACATTGAATTACACTGTAATTGATACTACAAGCAGATAGTAAATAAAAAATTAATTTCCCTTCATATTTGTACAGTAAAAAGTAAATTCAAACTCACATGAAAAAAAAATTTTAAACTGCTCGACTTTTTCATAGAAATTCTTTTTTTTGTAATGTAGAAACCATTATGTAGAATTAGAAATCGGTATATGTATAAAAAGCATGAAAATTTCAAAAACATTTGTTTTTATGAGAATAAAGTTGCAAATAATAAAATTAAATATAATTTTTTAATAACTGACGGAAAAAATAGTCTACCAGGGTGACTGAAAAATTCAAGAAATTTTCAGCACTACTCAAAATTTTATAAAAAAAAACGTACGTGTATTTTAATAATCCTTTTATTATTCTTAAAGCTTCGCACTTCCTCCAATTCCCTCTATTACGCAATAAAATTGAATTACCATTCAAGCGATCGCAGAGGCTCGATAATGGAATCCTCCCTTCGTCCCGCGCGAATACCGTTCGAAGTAGCCGAACGAACGGCGCGCAATCTCCATAGAGTCATCGTCTCGGGACACGCGACCATTTTTCCCAACGATTCGGTATAAAAAGCACCGCTTCTGCTGCCTTTAATAGTAGTCACGCGAAGCCGTTAAGGCAGCTGTAGCGTTATACACACCGGTTAAAAGTTAATTTTACTCTAAATTACTATATAACAGGGTTATTTTGTGCTTCAAACTGTAAATTATATGACCCTTATTACAGCATAAAACCTATACAAAAATGTGAAAAATCTTAATATGACAGATGAATGCGAAACATGATATAAACTTTTGAATGGGATTATACTACTGCGTATAGATATACCGCCAATATTACGCATGAACTTCCGATCGCTATACCTTTAAATGAGTTGACGATAAGTTTTTTTTTATTTATGTAATATATTGACGCTTCTTACGAAGAATAGCACATTTTAGATTTCTTTAAAAATGATAATTCTTTTCTGAAAATTTTGTCGAAAAATTTGAAGAGAGATAGTTTTGTCGGAAAAACAGAAGAGTGCTAGTTTTCGAACAAGGTTTCTGAAAAGAAAAAAGTATTCAGATATTGATCTAAGAACTAAAATAACAACTCAAAAAAAGTGTACCGCGGAATAAGAAAAAAAGATACCGACTGTTAAAAAGTTCTATATATCAAAAAAAGCTTTATTTACAATATACTTATTCTATGAAATTCAATCATAAAGTAATATATTATCAAGGATCTCAATTCTCTCGTTATTAATTAATACTCGGTATTAATTATTTACTATATAAATTAGGTATTAGTGATCGTTCCCTAATTAATAATTAATACCGACAAAATTTCAACCAACGAAGATCGCATATGCAACGTCAATACACGATATTTGCCATTGTAAAATATTAATTCATAATCGCTAATAAATTGTTATTTGTATTAAAAAAAGTCTTAAACATCTGAAATTAACGATTACATTTCCTAAGTAACAGACCCTAGCAATACCAGTGCCTTTTCAAATTTCAACCCACGTACGTTCGCAATATTATCCCGAAGCTACACCAAAAATCTATCTAAAAAAATTTCCCAACAACTCAAATTTCCCCACAAATGCATCAAGCACACCGAGAACTCCCGCACAGCATGCGATATGCAAACACGAGCTCAGCACGCGCATCGTCGCGTGTGTGTAATCGCTCCCGCTGCGACACATTGTCGCGCGCTCTCGACGCTAAAGTGACGGCGCCCAGCTTTAATAATAATCCAAGACTCTCAGACGCTAACCATCCCAACATCCGATATACATACACATAATACGAGCAGCTTCCCAGGCTCGCTCGTCAATGGACAAGCCTCTTATTAAAACAATTAAGCGCAACGATTTCGTAGCCGCCGATGCCGCCACAGCGCCGCTGAATAACAATAAAGCTAATTGGCCATGATTCACAATTCACTTGAGCTGTGTCTCGGTCTTCACTTGCGCCCGGCGATGATCCGGTGTCTCTTCTTTCCTTTTCGCGACTTCGCGCGCAGAGCTATTATGGAAGCTCGCGGGTAATCATTATTGCGATTGCGGGAAATTTGCACGGCTGTCCGCTTTTGGATAACGACGAAACGTTGGAAATCCGCGTGCGTATAATCCAGCGTTTATGAATTCTGCATGAAGCGCAATTATCAATTAATACCCGCGGCTCGTCGAGTCCCCGAAGTACGAGCGTGTATATCTGCACCAAAAGACCGTACAATTAAGAAATTATATACAATTATAATACACTCCGAATGAAGTTGCGCGGGCATTATCGCGCGTCGGCTTAATGCGCGTTTAATGAATCGCCAGATAGACTAATGGATTCTCGCGTAATAATTTATTACACTCGCCGCTGTAGCAGAAAACCGACCTCGCGCGCGGGGAGGGAAAACGTTTATATATATACACACAGCCAAGAGCTAGATTAGATTATAGATCCACTTACGGTGCGCGTGCAGGCGCGTAATGCACGCGTAGATATGTGCACACACAGGATTAGCGAAGTCAACGACGGAATGCGCCTTCTGCGTGCACACGTGGGTATGTAATTCGAATGAAGCGCGCGCGCGGACCGATTTAAAGAGACGCGAATGAGAGAGGAGAGGAAGGTCGAGCGAAACCGGTAAACGCGATTACTCAGCCGCGAGGTAGGCCCAAGCGTCGGAGCCAGACAACGAGGAGCTGGAGTGGAGAGCTGCTGTTATAAGCCCGTTGCGCGGATGGACGAGGTCTGAACTCTTTTTCTCGCGCTCGTTGGTGCCTTGTGCCTCGCGCGGTCTTTATCTTACGCGCCGGTGGTTGGAGGAGGGTTAGGGGGCGTTCATAGTGGGAGGTAGTTTTGGGGTTTGAAATTGATTCGAACCGGCTGGACTCGGTGAGACTTGAGTGCATTCTACGAAAATTTCTATCCGATTCGCTGCAGGGAAGCGAATTTTTGTACACAGCCATAATGGGCTATGTTAGCGTCATAAGATTTTAAGTGTAATATAAGTTTAACGTAAGCAGTAACTTTTGTATAGTATTTTTTCTAATTATTTTTTATTTTCTGATATTCTTTATTATTAATATACAATTGTTCTGTACATTCTATTTAAACTGGAAAACATTATTTATTACGTGAACCTGGAATTCTTGTATAATGTCTAAGATATAAAATAAAGTTTTAATGACGAAGTTTTTAAAATAAATAAATAGTTTATATCTTGATTAATTTTTTAATAAAAAAATTATTTTTAATAATAGATGAGTTTGGCAATGTCAAAATTTTAATGCAAACAAAATATTATGTCCAGTTGGGTTCAGTCGGGTCAGGTCAGTTTCAAATTCCAGTCGCACACTCGGCATCTCACTATGAACGGACCTTTATAATAACGAGAACTTATGTGCGCACGGCTTTCACGCCCCCTTTTACCCTCGTGCTAGCACGGATGCATTTATAAAGGTAAAAGTAAAAAAAGGAAGTACTTAATATTTCTTTGAACGCACAATGTGTAATTACGGTCTATATTTACATGAAGATCTTGATTAAAAACGTCTGATTGTATTTCTTAAAGATTTCTTTTTAATCAATAATTGTTTGATACTAAAAAAGGATATTATGGATATTAAGGACATAAAGTGATGCTGGAAATTATTACTTCCGTAATTTAATCTCTGAGTGACGCCAAATTTTGTATCTGTATCTACATCAGGTGAAAATTATAGTGTACAATGTCACGGTTGGAACTCCGTAGAGCATGAAACAACTCCTTTTATATTACAAAATGTGCTAAAAATAAGAAGATTAATGCTGCAGTTTATTTTTACATGAAACGTTTTACCTATATTTAATGTCTTTTAAACCAGTTTTTCCAGAAAAAAGAATGCTATTCGATTTTATTAATGTTTTTTTCACTGTTTTGATAAATACCAATTACTAATCTAAGACTTACTATAATAAAGCTAGTGCTTAAAATTATTAATTATGTATATATATATTAATAACAAAATTTATTTTTTTTTATTTAAAAATGAATTTCCAAACATGCACTTTAAAATGTATAAAACACATATCAATAAAACACTTTATGTCTAATAATATAATAAATCATTTAAATGATTTAAAAACATCACAAAAGTTCTTTTCTCAAAATTTCTTAACTATAATTCAACCGACTTCACGAAACCTCATATTATATCCCAATAACCTCACGAAACCTTCACGGAAGCATCTAACGTGACTCTAAACCCAATCAACATTAAAAAGAAAAACCCACCACGCTCTCCCCCAAGATAAGAAAGACACACTCCTCTCAAACACGCGACAGCCACTTGTTACTTCTTGCGCCTCATACACTCGGAAAACCAACCTATATCCTCCACTCCAGAGAAAGCCATACAACCCCATTCCACATCCTATACAGCGTCCCATCCAAACGCGACAAACGAGCAATTTCTCACAAACCGTCTCGGCATCTAATTCGACTTTCTTATAGACGTGGTCCCTCTCTTACGTGCACACACGCGACCGGTTCCGCTCCGCCGTGCGCGCGTGTGATGCATCGGGACGAGTTTTCGCGTTTGCGCGCCGTTACGCCGCGGCGTGCATTCTTTTTCTTGCCGGGGGAATCTCGCGCGCGCTCGGGGCGCTCGATTTATTGCGCCGCGACGCGAGCGGACTTTATGCGGCCGATGACTGTCGCGAGTTGTGGGGTTTTGGTTTCTTTTTTTTCTTTGGGAGGTAGAGGTGGAGGTTAAGTGCGGATTCTTTGTTTGGAAACTTGGATGGGACATGAGTGGGTTGATGGGAGATAGGAGGAGAGATTTTGTAGGTGGGTCTGGGTGGGGGGGAATTGGGAATAGCGATGAATGGTTTGCAGTACTTTCTAGGTGGTTGTAAGATAAAGTTGTAGTTTTATATTAGTATTTAATTGATGAATTAGAGTTATCGCTGAAAGACCTCTAAATCTATCAGAATATGATATTTAAAAACAATCATAAATCAACCCAATTATTAAGGAAAATTATATAGATATTTTTTATTGACCTCTAAAAATGGCTTTCCACATTTTTAACATCAATAAATAAGTTGTACATTTTTTTTATTTTTATTGTATTTTATTTAAAAATGAAGGGTAAATTTTCTTGAACTAAACAATAGAAATTGTTGCATTTTTAAAGTAAAAAAGTTAGAATTATTTAGATTTATATTTTCTAAAAATTATTAATTGGACAGTGTTTTTTAAACGTGATAAAAAGGCACTATAAACAGTTTCTGAACATCATGGATATTGAAAAAGAGAATTTTTATATTTATGTACTTGACACATTCATCGACTTCATTTAGTACAATAACTTAGAATCTATACATGTAACAATGTTCCGAATGACTTGTAGATTTTCTAGAAAACAAAAATAAATAAATAATACAAATAATGTTTTGACCGAAATTGAATATACCTAACCCTATAGGAGGATATTGAGTTTTAGTTTTCTATTGCATGTCATTTTGCATGTCATTGACGAAATTGCGACTAATGACTAATGATCATCGGTCATGAACTAAAACGTAATTAATGTTGAAACAATGCAAATAGGTATGCCGATTGAAACGATCAAAGAATACAAGACTGCTTGTTGAATTTCGTGCATGATTAATTGTCTCAGCAAGGCTTCATTCAAATGGTCTTATAGAAACCTTGAAAAAATTTTGAAAATTAATTCCTCTTAATCCTTCTTCATCTAATTAATGACTGAATGGAGTCCGCCATCCAACTTGACGCGAAATTCATCAATCATCTCCGTCTGGATCACGGATGTAGGATACATCGCCGGGAGGAATTTCACATTTTTTACCAAAATAAACACCACTCTCAATATCCCCTTTCAATTAATTCGCAAATTACCCATCACACTACAATGAACAACGCAAAATCTCGTACATATGTACACTCTCCCATTTAAACAACATCTCTCGCAATCAATCAAAGCAACGCGCCTTAAAGAAAAACCCAATTAAAATACGAAACTCGATACATACACATTCGCAATAAAGATCCAGAAGAACAATGCTTTCGTCGCACTTACCAATGACGCCGCACTCGTGGGTCTCGTTGAGCGGCGCGTTATCGTCGTCCGGCAAGTCGTTGGCCGTGCGATTTGTCTCCGGTGGGGCGGCGAACGGGCCGAGGTCGCTCTTGGCCAGCCGATAAATAACGTGCTGCAGCGGCGAGCCCACCGTCAGCTTCTCGCCGTCGCTCCAGCGCTCCGTCGGCTTAATCAAGTAATTTCCCGTGGACGTTCGCATGTGTCCTGTCTGCGAGGCGGAAAAGAGAGAGAGAAAGAAACGATCAAGGATGACGTGTGTCAAGGTAGCGAGTAGGGGGGGGGGGGGGGGGGATTTATTAAGAATTTATTAAGCTTGGTTTTGTGTTTGGATGATTTGATGATTTTCGATGGTGAGTTTTGGGTGGTTTGATTGAGCTGTGGAATAACTGGGTAAAGATACACGTGCAGTAGAAACAGGTGGGTACGCCAGACGTGTCATATTGGGTATAATATCACTATGGACACTTCAATTTTAATTATATATTTTATTACATGTGGAAACTCTTTTTGGAGGCATTTATTTTACATGGATTTAAGTATAAAAACTCATATTTTTAACAGTAAAATTGACAATCTGATGGCTGTTATTTGACAGCATTTTTAATACAAGCTCTTTCATGGTGGTAGATGTAAAACTAAAATGCAAATGTTTTTTCTTTACGTAACATTGACTAAAACAGTTTATAGCTGCTTTAAGAAATATGTATTTTTGTTTAAATGAAACATTTAAAGTGGCTTAGTAATATTTTAATACTTTAGGAAACTTCGATACATACTGCCACAGATTATATCAATGTAAAGATAATGCCAAAATTTCAAGTCGATCAGCTAAAGATAGACGTAGATTATAAACTGCACACTGAAATGAATTCTGACCTCACTTTCACTTTAGATTTAAAAGTCGGATAATTTCCATTTTTTCGTTATTAAATTACAAAAAATTACAAGAAATTACAAAGAAGTACCAGGATGTTAACATGACTTAATGATTCATTATCGCTAGAATTGCAATACATCAATAGCAATTCTTTTTTTCAATTAAAAAAAAAAAGGATAATTCACGAGAGCTCTCAAGTCAAAAAAGAAATTCCGCAAATTCACGACGAAACTGTTACTATCTCATTTCGAAAATCCGTCCAAAGCCACTAACCACTACCTCCGATTCATCGATCAACCTCCAACTCCGCGCGCCGAGAGCGAGAGTCCACGCGCGCCGCAGCGAAAGTGACACACTCGCTCTCCCACGAGGAAATTTACTCCGACACGCCGTTTAACGAACGACTTTATAAAATCATTCAGCGCTCGCGCCGGCTCTCCATGCTCGATTGATTTATATACGCTTACACAGCTATACCTACACACACACGCGCGCGCAAGCTACAATATATCGTCGTATACATAGGTTCACGCTCTGATTCCGCGAAGGTCAGCCGTGGGGGTCCCTTCCAGCTCGGCTTCCTGTTATGTGGCGAGGCGCGCAATGTCGCGCGGCACTCAATTTGGAAGCAACCTAAACAACGCCGCGACGTTGTGCGCGTAACGTTTGACGGTCTTTTTTTTTCGCACACGGCGCTCTGCGCGGGGGTCGATGAGTCACGGGCGCGCGTAATAACGAGGCGGCGTATATTTTTTCAAGCGAGGAAAAACATTTTGCCGAGTTGAGATTCTATTTGGGGGGGTGGAGAGAGTGAAATTATACTCGAGGCGTCTTGTGTGTTTTGCTCGCGGGAGTATGGGTATGTAGGTTTTTAAGGCGAGTGCGATTTTTCGAGCTTGTGGGATGGGATTGTTTCTGGGAGAAGAGAGGGGGATAGAGGATTTTTAGATTGGGGTTATAATCTAAAAGTAGTGAGTGTTTGGAGTTTCAAGGTTGCTTGTTGCGAATTTTATTATGTAGATTGGAGAAAGAGAGTTAAACTAGTTTCGACCGAGATTAAGGCTATAGTTCTGTAAAATTATATTAGAGATGTTGAACGATGTCAAAAAATAAGGTCCTGATTTTGATGTGTTTGCAGAGAAAACCGGGGGAAAATAGGGTACTTTGGTATCTAAAAATAAGCTTTTTTTCATTTAATGAGTACAAGATAAATCGTACATTTTTTGCCTCAGTTTCCCTTATGTACACTCGACGTTGAAAACATCTGGTAGAATATGTTTAAATTTTGTTTAAATCCTCTGATGAGGTAAACGAACACAGTCAGCATATAATTTTATATTTAATACTAATCTGCAAGATTTTATTAGTTTAACACACACATTATACTCTCTATAAAATCGAAATAATGAAATCTCACCAATTCACTAGTGAAAAGTATGAAACTATTATAATAGTGCATATGCACTATTTTAATAATGGATATTTACTAAATAATAGTACATATGCACTAATTCAAAACGTTCCATACTTTTCGCTAGTGAACTAATGAAATTTCACCATTTCAATCTTTTTCAACTTCAAAGTGTACCCTCTTAATTTGAAATAGTGAAAATTCACTGTTTCGCAGTGAAAACTCAGTCACTACATGAATTAGTTGCTGAGTTCTCACTGCGATACAGTGAGATTTCACTGCTTCACAGTGAAATTTCCGAGGTTTCACTATTTCAAATTAAGAGAGCAAAAATCACCCATCTCCATCTACTTTGTGGACTTTCTTTTTGTGGCCAACGTGCGAAAGGACGCGAGGCGCGAACGAGAGAATTGCAGACGAATCGAAAACAAATGAGTGTTCTGGCGTTGGGGAGGATTTGAATGATCGCGAGCTCGACGACCGACGCGCAGCGCAACTCGTGAGAACGCGCGCGGGATACAATATTTCGCCATAGGCAAAGGCAGAAGAGATTAGCGCGAGAGATTCTCACCATTCCGTGACAGAGACTGACAGACACGACGGACTTGGGATCGCCCTCCACGTATCCGCTGTAGAAGCAGCCCAAATGATTGTCCGGATACTCGTGCCTCGTCGCGTTCTGGCTGATGTGCGTCACCTAAAATTAGAGTTTCGAGGGTCATCAATCTCCTTGTGCATCGATCTGTACATTGTGAGCGAGCTATTATTGGATGTAGCTAGAAAAGAACTGTGTATAATATCCTGGTAATTATCCGTTGCTGGCAATAGGTGTGAAAAAAACGTGCTGTCAGTTGATTCTTCTTTTAACGCGTGTTTTAAACTTTTCACTCGCACTTTTAGTTGGATCAGACAACAAAAAAGAATTCTGAGAAAAAAGTAATTAGCGGTGTATGGGGAAAAAATGGAATGTCTGTAATTATCCGCTTCTGTGCATATGCCGGTATAAGTTGTTTCTAATTACGCTTAATCTTGTTCGACAGGGAACATTGATTGAAAGATAATTTATTGTAGCAAAAGAATTTAATGAACCGAGTGTAATACATCAAGTAGTCACACCGACTCAATTATAACGTCATATAGAATTTCTGTAGGTTTAAATTAATTTTTTTTTATCTTGTAATTTATGCTTGCGGAATATTTTTACAACGTAAGGCGTGATCGTAAAATTTTAATAGTTTAGATAAACTTGCTCTATATTCATTATATAGTAAAATCACATTGTGAAACAAAATCATACTCATCAATAGTAACAGGCATATTTAGTTCAAACATTAGGTATTACTGGTATGATCATGTATTCTTAATAAATATTCATATATTTATGTATTTTTGTATATAATGAAAATGCATAAATACTTATTTAATATAGCTAAAACATATTTATTATTTATTATGAATTAAAAATTGGTGATAGTTTTTTATTTTCTTTTATTTTATGTGAAATTCTGAAATTTCTGGGCTACACCGAGAGAATCTACTAGTAAAAATTACGGTAAAAATCATTATAAACCTGGGGCATTCTGACTTTAAGGGCAAAATTACTCCAATGAGCGGTAAAAGTTAACTTTATTCATTATACTTTTTACAATTCAGTATGCTAAATTTTGCTCTGTATCAGGACAATTTTTACCATTCAGTAATGTAAAATTCACCGTAAATCAGAGCAATTCTATCCGTAATATCCCACATTTACTATGATATTTACAGTAATTTTTATCAGAAAATTCTCTTAGTATACGAAATACAAAAAACTATCCAAAAAAAGGGACTGTATAACTTCTAATCTACTCCAAGTAAGTAAGTAGGTAACAACTCTAAATCATTCGTCGACCGAAGTGTTTTAAGCAAATCTTCATTCTCACATTTGCATTCCATTACAAAAAATCAAATTGTAAAGAGTCCACATAAACAAGCCGATGACGCTTACCGTGACGCTGGCCGGCGCGAAGCTGCTGTCCTCCCTGAGGCTCAGATGGAATCCCCGGCCGAAGGCCGTGAATTCGTACTGCGGATGGGGATCCCAGACCTTGTTCTGGTGGTGGCGGAAGTGGCCGCTGTGGTGCCTCTCCGCCTTGGAATGCTCGTCCACTGCAAGCCAAATACACACACGCACTCACACGTGTAATGTACATACCGGTATACAACACCGGGCCGCACGATTTAAATCCGTAGCGCCGGTGTCGATGACTTTGGCGCGAGCTCGCATTGGCAATTAAGGAGGAGGTTTAACAAGGCGCACCCGTGCATGCAACGCGGATTGGTATTATACAGCGTTCGTTATTTCGAGAATGACACGGCGCGCGGCTTTTCGTTTATTCATGACGCGTGGAGGCTCGTTGAGGTTTAGGAATCCGGCCTTTGGTGTAAGGTTTTATTGGGTTGGTGCAAGTGGTTTGAAATTGGTTTGGTTTGTAGGGTCAGTGTAGCAGTGAATGCACAGTTACACTTATTAAGTGTCTTATTTATTCAAATGCTGTGTCTTCGTTATAGAAGCACTGAATCTCCTTTTATAGTATTTGATGTTATTTGATGATATCGAATAGAAATTTGATTGTGGATATACTCTATATTTTAGAATCATAAACTATATGCTAAATATACTTTTATAATAAAAAATTAAAAGTAAAGAAACTATACATTTTTATATAATTGATTGTAATAGAAACTTTATTTTTTAATATAAATATATTAATATATTTTATTATCATTATTATAAGAACTCATTAAAATTGAAATTTCCTTTGAGATTAGTAACTTTTTATATAAATAAATAGTATACATTACATAATTTATTTGTAGCAGTGATATTATTTTTTATTATTAAGATAAAATATTATAGTTAATACTATTGTACAAGTGAACATTACTATAATTTTATGGTTGCAGATATTATAAATGTTTAGTTGTATCAAAATTTCACTAAATTATCTAGTACTTTTATAGTAACGTAAATTGTTCTTTAGCATCAAAATCTGGATTTTCTATACTTATTTGAGTATATTAATGCCGTTCGCAGGTGATCTTATAAACTACCTCTTCTATTTTTACTAAAAGGCAAATGGCGAATGAAGAAAATAGTTTCGTGCAATTTATGCGAAATAAAAAGTTTCTTAAAAGGTACTTATATTTGATTAAGAACGTTCAACTTTTTTTGGCGCTCTGCATTTCGTACGGTTCACCCACCCTTTATCTCGGCTGTAATTCTTTTAATAGATCGAAACGAGCGCTAATTGGTGAAAAATGAGTTTTTTGAACCCCTGGTCAGTAGCCCCGATATATAGACATTCGTCATTAAGATAATTGAAATAATTCGATGAGATAACAGTACGGTTATCTAATGAAATTCTGCAATTGCGTCTTTTACATTAGCTAAACTGAAAGCTAATCGAGATAAAAATCACTTTATTAGTTAATAAATCGTCGTGATATATTGAATTATCATTATTACGAAACTAAATATTTTAGCAAATTAAAAATTATAACTAACTTATAGTCCCGCAACTTATGTAATTCACTCAGAGATATTAATATTATTTAAAAAAATTACGAAATAAGACATAAATAATATTATTCAATTACATTCGTAAAAATAGCATTTGAATTATTGTTAAACTTACGAAATACCCGTGCGCAACTCCAATCAAAAAGTACGATTCTTTTTTCAAACAACCAACACGAACGAACGCGTGAGGAAAATCTCGAAATTGCGCAAACAGCCGACTTTTCGCGCACGAAAACAATTCGAAACCTATTAGCGATTTTTTCCCCTCTCGCGAAAGTACATTAAGACAATGAGAAAAGTCGCAGGTCGCGAGAAACGATCGGCAAGATTGTCTTCCCAGCCCCCGATAGATCCCCAGCACGATAAAACCCCATGTACAGTCTCACTCTCAATCGTAAGGTTGCAGTATATAAAACCAATAGTTCGTGAGTTTTGAAACGGCTGCACGTTTCCATATTTCATTAGCGCTGCAGCGGCTCGCGGCGCGCGCGGAGATTAATCGCATTAGATAAGGCACGAGTAGCCCGTGTATCTCTCTAAGTGCGCGTATACGTACGCTGTGTTTTATGTGCGAGTATAACATGTGTGTGTGTGTGTGTGGCGGGGATTGGAAAGTCGCGCGCGGGGTATTTAGCGAGCCGAGAATGATCGCGCGCATCCCGCGATATATTGTGTTATAAGTACACCGACTGCAAGACGACTCTTGCATAACCGAGCGTGAGCTTCGACTTTTTTTCTGTTTGTCCTGTTTTCGAGTGCGATATAAGCAATTTACTTTTAGATTAGAGGTGTCAGTGATTAGGAGAGAATGGGGCTAATTTGTGTACATATTTCTTTCGTAGTTTTTATATACTAATACTTTTTTTAATTTATTCTTTTTGCATGAGAAAAGTAATTTTTGCGCGAAAAGCACATAGTCATCAAGTTTATAGTTTTTATTTGGAGAATTTTTTCATGCGTATTTTTTTAACTATTTTGGAAACCAAAATATTGTCGAACTTGTACCCTCAGATTGGGACTATCTTGTACATTTAATGAAAATTAATTTGTAATGAACGTTGTTAAAATCATTTAAAAAGATTCGATATGGATTAATTTTATCAAATGTATACCACTTGTATTTATAATGAAAATGATCAATAGCGTCACTGTTTGTAATATTTTATTAAACATTACGTTACTTCTTACAAATTTAAGAAAGCATCCTCTATGAGGAAATAAAACTTTGTAACGTTAATTATCATGACATGTATAAATGCAATTATGTAACATTAATAAATTTATTAATTAAAATTTCAAACAACTAATAAAAACATGATTTATCTACTTTTGTCAAAACTGTAAAAAATTAAAAAATCTAATGCATAAATTCATAAATATTTTATTTTGCAATGACAAACAAAAATATAAAATTTACGACAATTTATGACACATATAAGGCTCACTGAATCTGTTAATTTATTCTACAATGAGACGCTGTTTTGCTTGAACAGATTTGGAAATCAAAACAAACTTACAAAAATTATCTTATATATTTTAACGAATATGAAATATTAAAATCTCGTGAGTACAGCAACAAAGAAAAATTAAAGAAAGTTCGTACCGACTAATTAATTACTCTTTTTAACCTGATTAGAATTTAAAAACCTTTCAGTAAAATTAGATAAAAATCCATTAATATTTTTATCTCTAAAACGTTATCCAAAGTAATCATTCGTACAAATCAACCCTGTTCTCCCCTAAACATTTCAATCTCCATCACTTTCCCCGCAACATCCCGAACGCAAACCACCATATATACCCACTCCCGAAACAAAGGTCGCACCAAAAAAGGAACCGCCTTGCGCCACGCCAACTTCAAACGAACAAACTCCCTCAGGGCTCTTCACTCGGCGGTGGTACAACAAGTGACAATAATCTACTCACGCGGATCTTCGTAAGAATTCTGATTGGCCTTGGCGAGGACGATGTGTTCGGACTCGCCGGAGCCGCCGCTCGGCAGGATATCGCCTTTCCAGTGGACCCAGCTCGAGTCCTCCGCAGCCACCGCCGCCGCCTCGTCGGGGCGGACGCGCCGTCGCGAGTCCTCGGTCGATCTGACGCTGTGCGGAACTGGAAGAAAAAGAAAGGAGTGGGGGTTGTAGGTTTTTGAATTGAGATTGAGGTTGTTGATTGAACGGGGCGGTTGGGTTTGAAATGGTGTTGTGTGAAAGGGTGTGGGCCGGTGAAAATAATTATGCAGTGCAACGATGTGTAGTTTTATTGATCATTTGTTAATTTTTTATACTTAGTGATGTTACTGAGAAGTACCTAGAAATAAAATGTTTTTTTTGCCCATCGAATTTTCTTGCAGAGGACTGGGGTCATAAGCACTCGATGGCATAAATATCCCATCGATATTCTTATAACTTTTATTTTAAAATACTGCAATTGCAGTGGATAAAGTGTTCGTTTTCATTAACCTCATAGAAATATTTCAAATAAATAGAAGAAAATAAAATAATTTCTTTTTTAATAACAAATCGACTGTTGATTGAAACATGTGTGATGAATAACAAAGTGAAAAAACATTAATCTTCAAGAAGTCTTTGTAACTTATTTTTTTTTATTTTTACATACCAAAGTATATGTATGCAAAGTTTGGAGCGCACCCATCAAAAGCTTAAGCACAAGAAGCAAAATAAAAGTGGACAAAATAAATCAATAAGTTTAAATTTATTTTTTTGTAGATAGTTTACATTCAAGGTAGTTTTAAATAGTACTTCCGAATTAATTATACTTATCATAGACTACACAACAAATTACTTTATAACTTAATTATTTAAGATGTTCTGCCATTTTTCACGAATTTTCAACCATACTGTAGCCTTAACGTCCGTATTATACTTTTAAAGAAAAATAAAATCATCTTCAACAAACCCTTTTTACCATTTTCATGTCTAATTTAGCACAATAATAGTATGTGGAAAAAATAGAAAAGAATTAATTAATTTCTATCTTTGAAATTGTTTTATTACTAATACAACATGCCAAACTAGGCATAAAAATGTATTCGTTAAATATTATTTGATTTTTCTTATGCTGTTGATTGTGCGATTGAGCTATACATTTTTGCGTAATCTAATTTTATCTAGATGCTAGTGCTTAATAAATCTATTCATGACAGTAAAAGATGTGTAGTAATAGTATCTATTGTTCTATTCAGGTCAATGATTTCTTTGTGTGTCAACGAGTTTTATTAGTTGTTAATTGTGCACTAAAATTTTGTAATTTAATACATAACATTACAGAATAATAAATGTTCGGTCGTCCGATCATATCAGTAGGTAGTTAAAAACCAAATAAATGAATTTTTAAATCCAACTCGTATCAAAAACCGTCTCGCGATACGTTCGAGTTCCACCGAAAAAAAGTCATCTAAATGCAATTAAATGTTCTGCTCCGCTAACTAAGCGATATACACGCGAAACAGTTTGTTATTCAATCTGTTTACAGCGGACGCGCGCCGACAAGCTCCATAATGTTATTAACGATCGAGAGCTTGGAAGCCGAGTTTCTTTAATTTCTCGTTCATTGCGGCGCGCCGCGCCAACTGACGTGAGATATTAGCATAATCAATTAGTCCGCGTGCGAACCAAATTCGCTAAATTTCTGACTGCGCGCGAGCGTTGATACGCACGATTTACCCCGTCATGCGAAAAAGAAGCTTAATCGAGGCTCACTCATCTGTGTTATACCTTATATTCTTTGTTGGAACGGTTTTTTTTTATCGTTACGAAGAATAACAGATGCCCGTGGGAAAAAAATCGCGGATGAAATGTACTCGCGAGCAGCTGAAAAGTTCATTTTGAAACTCGGCAATGAGAAGATCCATTCATTCTTAGATCGCGAACGCGAATGTGGATTTAAATTACAGCGTATTTCTAATTTAAAAAAATATATATGTATATCGTGAACGACCTTCATTATCGCGTGTGTAGTAATATCGAAACGAAGGTTAATGTCAGCAAGCAATACTATATTCATTCATTTCTTTGCACATAAAAATCATCATTCGCCATCATCTTCTTGGGAATTCCGCGGATCAGCTGACAGTTTGCACCGAGGTTTTCACACGTCCCGTCGCCTTCGATTCTACAATAACAACGTATAAAATTTTCATTCCGGCAATTCGAAAGTTCAACCGTTCCGCTTAAGCGCGGCAAAGCTCTCTCAGCACATACTTTTTACACACGTACATAATATAATATATCAAATCGCCGAGTAGTGCGGACGACGTGACGGAAGGGCGCGAATTCTTCTTCGTCCAATCGGCTTATCTGACCGGCGATGATATTACGCGCGTCGCGTCATAAAACGTCTTTGCTCGTCTTTCCGGGAACTGCTGCGAGCTTTTTCTGTCTCGCTCTCTCTCTCTCTTTCTCTCGATGTCGGACCCTGGCCTCTTTTACCCCTAATGTAAGCGTATATATAGCGGGGAATCAGAGACTAATCAGAGATTGCACGTCGAGGCGCTGCGGTCGTGTAATTGCGATTCGTATATACTTTTCTGTGTGGGAAGTTGATTTTGAAAAATTGTTATGCATATTTTATGAGATGATCTTTTGTATTGAAAATTGTAGAAGGGTTTATTGTAGAAAATTTGGGTGAGAATTACTTCTAGATTTGGATAGCCAAATTCAGCTGGAATGCAGACCAATCCACCAGAATAATCTACCTGGAAATCAACCTACATTTTACAGTTGGATGTCCAGATCGATTTTTTTAACAGTGAAGTCTTGATTAATTTCTTTTTGTTAAAGTATTTAATTTATTTATTTTAATTATTTATCAATGAAAACTAATGCTTCTTTTTTATATAAAGACATGTATGAAAAGGTATATCCCATCAACAAAATATAATACAATAAATAAAATATATGTTAAAAACGTATTACATACAATCATTGATCTGACTCGAATTGATATTTAAAATAAAAGCTAATATATATGTTATAGGGTTGAACCATATAGACTGTACCCACGTCTTGATAAATACATAAATTTTATCATTTTTGAGCTACGTACTTGTTCTTAGATGTATCTCATAACCAAAAATTTTTTTTAACTTGTAAAAAGGAACGTGCTATTTAATAAAACGCTAAAAAAACAACGAAATTATAGTTTTCCATTAAACACGTGATGCCGAAACATTTGGTATGTTTTGTTATATATTGTAGTCTTAAGTGAAAAGAAAAATACAATATATTATTCAAAGCTGCGAGAAAAAGCTCTCGCCACAGGAGAAAGTGACCGCGTGGTCGCAGTGTGTTGTCCGATAGGGATAACAAGATTCAGAGGGCGAAAGAGAGAGAAAGAGAGAGAGTGCGATAGAGAATAGCGGGGGAGACACAATGGCGCGCGCACGATAAGAAATTGGCGGGTAAATCCGTCTACGCGCCCGGGAGATTAGATTGGACTGGATTTACTAGGGTGCAGGAGCGTAAAATTTGAATACCCCGCATGGCGACAGAGTGGATACATAATGGTACCAATCGAAAGATCGATTTTTTCGATCGCAGAGAATTCGAAGAATGCGTAGTGAGGTATTGTTTCGAGAAGCGGTATATACTTTCCTTTTCAAGCACTTTGTATAGGTAATACAAGGCTTGGTAAGAAAAATTACGCCAGTCTTACGTCACAGGAGTAAAAAAAAAATAAGAATCTTCGCGTATCCGCACGTATATTTATCAGTTGATTACAATTTTAGGCTCGAAACGTGTCTTTCGTGCATCTCGTTTTACCAGCAGCAGCGTAACTCACTGCTCCGTCATGTTAAAGATCATATCGAAGGTAATATTTTATCCCCCAACGTTTAATATTCGCATTTCGCCTATAACATTGAAAAGCGAGACAGAACGTGTAAGCGCGCGCGGGAGAGAGACTTTTGCGTTTAATTTTAACTCCGCAAAGTTTATCCTTTCGGCACGCGCTTCGCAATTGTTGAACGCCCGCGAACGCGAGCCGTTTACTTGTATAGGCCTGTGCGTGTATTGTACGAGAGAAAGACTCAAGTCGGCTTTGCCCGTTGGTCTCGACGATATATATAGCGCTGAATTGCCAAAAATAACATGTTAAACGCTAATCGAGATCGGACGTGTATATACGCGCCCTTTTCTTTTACTGAAACGTTGAAGCTTTTTGTTTGTTGGTACATTACGTTTTTTGTTTATTTTGCTTTTGGTTCAGATTTCATTTTTTGCCAGGATAATATTTTTAGTTAGCAAAGGTTCGTGATTTTGCTTGATTTATAAGAGGGTGTTTTTAAAAAAATTGTGTATCTTATGTTAAGCATGATGACGATGGTAATTAGAAAAAAATCTGCAGATATTTGTGCAGGATTTCTTACAGAATTTTTAGAACTTGCAGGATTTTCAGTACATTTTTCCACAATATTTCTATCTGCAGAAATATATTCTGTTTCTGGAGACAGATCTGTCGACAAAATCCTTCAGAATCGGGAAGAAATACCTGCAGAAAAATCTCCAAGATCAGAAAGTTGAGCAGAGAAACGAGAAAAAATTCCGCATGAAAATTCCGCAAAAAATCTTGTAGAAATTTCTACATATTTTTTTCCATATGATTTATATTGTGTAGTTTGGACAATAACAATACACTTTACTTGAGGCACAAAATACCACCATAATCAATGAAATACAGAACTTTCGAAATATACAGTTGATCGATAATTTGAAAAAATATTAAATGCTTGCAAAAAACTTTCGGTTGTAACTATCTGTTATAAGAAAGTGAAAATGTACATTTTATAACAAAGTTTAACTAAAAAATGTTTTATGTAAATGAAATAAGAGGTTCCAATTTAAAAATTAACAAATTAAAATATATTAGTTTTTTGAATTGGTGCTTAGATTTAACATTTGAATGCTTTGATATTACAATTTCCAATGGACTCACTGTAAAAATCAATAATGGATTTTATAAAATAATACAAGTAAATAATTAATGTATCTTTAAAAATCTGAGAAACATATCTGAGACACAAGTACCCAACATTGTTAAAATTCACCCACATCATGAATATAAAATGACGCGGAAACCTGCTCCAATCCCAGAAATAGCTCAACGATCCTTATTTCTGGACCATAATCAGTAAAATCCCCAGGTCTTTACTCAAATCTCCAAACAGCCGTACATCTTCGAGCCTCTATCCCATCACTTTTGCAAAATAGTCGGTGAAAGCTTGGAATACGACGTAAACAAAGCCCTCGCTTGCGCGCGTATTTTAAAGGCGCCATAGATAGCTGATCGATACCAGAAGTTCAGCCTCGCGGCTAGCAGAAACGGTGGCGGCAGCTCTTGTATATAATACTCGAGTTAAAGGGTGACTATTTCGAGAGACATATAAAGATAAAAGCAGCGCGAGATCCTTCTCTCGAGTCACGCGATTAATCGGCTTTGTTCGCGTGCTCTCGAGCGCGGGAGGATGTTTGCGATACACGGATATTTGGATATGTTGTTTTCCTTGACGCGCTCGTTTTGTATCGAGGAGGAGGATTTCAAGACACGCCTGACGACGAAGCGACGGCTGCCGAGATATGTGTAGTGCATGTTGAGGAGTATGTGCGAAGAGAGACAGAGCAAGCGCTCCTGATGTCATAATCTCGCTCGAGCGATCGCGGCGCGTCACGCTTATTTTTGAGGTCCGTCTATGGAGAGTATGAAGGGAAATTGGCCTTCGCGAGGATATCGGAGGTATCTAATAGAAAAGGCGTTTTTTTGTTGCTTAGTTGATGGAGGAGAGATTGGGAAGTTTGCCATTATCTTTAATAGTTGTAGTTTGATGTTGTAGAGTGAAGCGTGAGATAAGCGTTGATCGAGGGGGGCATTTTTTATTTTTATCTACGATGGAATTAGCCGCGGCTAAGTGCTTTTCGCCTTTTTATGTGTATACGGATGGATGGGATCGAGAGGAGCGATAATTAATTGTGTGAACATTTTTATTTTCGTTCGATTAATTCGCAAATTGCTTGCGCTTTTACCGATGCCAGAAATTACATAAGTTTTTTCTTTTATAATTAAACATTTATGGTGAGTCTATGGAAGAAATGTGGTTACCGATACTTTTTAATTAAACGCACTGATAAATTTGAATTTAATTTTTATTAAAATGAATTTTGAGTAACAGTGTATAACGGGCCTTTTGAATCGCTATTTATGAATGTAAATCCAAAATTTAAAATGGTCTATTGAATAGGATGGACTAAGTAAAACCTTGTCATCGTATTGCATTTTGTAATTTTGACTTTGGATGTCTCTTTGACAAAAAATATTTTGAAATAATTACACTTTTCTTGAAAAAAATATCATTTTTTTATTTTTGTTTGTTTACATCGTGCAAAAACAACTGGATTGAAATGTTGCATCATGAATGTAAATGATTAAAAGCCTTTCTGGAAAAGGTATATCATACTATGGAATAGTCCAAAGGATTAATAAAGCTTAGCTTTGTTAGACACATCACGTCTACTGCAATTTATGAGTTGTAAGTTAACCGGTTTTACGCACACTGGTGGTGTTACCTTTTCAACTTTTACTCTGCCTTTTTTCTGTGACGCATCAAAGTCTCAAAAAAACTCTAAAGCGACATCGTAACATAACAGCATGTCTACCAAGATCACCGAATGTGACGAATATTAACAGTACAAAACTTACACGACCACTCGACGAAAAAACTGCTTCCATTACGTTTCGAATCGACATCATCAACGATATGAATTCAACATGAATTTTGCTGTCCGTGCTCCAGAAGCACAAAACTAAGGTCAACAAAAAGAAAAACAAACATCCGCAATAAAAGCAGCCACGCGACGACGACTGTCAATCGCATCACAGACGTGTCGAAACCTGCTGTCCCGGAAAAAAGGAAACCACGGCTCACGCGGATACCTGACCTACTGAGAAAAATCCAGGACGCATAGGAGACAGACGATTAACAACAGAACAGCAGCAGAATCATCGGCAGCGAAATCAGAAGAAATGAAACAGTCGGTCTCGGAAGAAGAAAGCATGTATAGAGAATAGTGGAACGCACTATGATGTTTTCAAAGGTTTAAGAATATTCGAGATTTGTTTAAAGTAATTTGGTAAGCGGTGCAAATACATATATAACTTATACGGAATTGCATTATTTAATATTCATCCACTGTACACTATGTTCGTTCCATTACGGAGAACATCTAGAGACATTTCTCCGAGATTTTCTGCAAAATTTTCTGCAGAGTTTTTAGAAATTGCAGATTTTTCTACAAGGTATTCGCCTGCAGATTTGTATGCAAAATATATTCAGAAGGAACTTTCAATTAAAAGGAAAATACATTTTTTTCGTATTAGTAACTGGATGATAACACCTGAATGGGACGTATCGCCGATGCAAGTAGAAATTAATTTTCTTCAGAATATACTTCTGCAGGTTAATCAACAGGCGAAAACCCACAGAAGAACCAGTAGAAAAATGTGCAATAAATTCTGCAAATTCTAAAATCTCTGCAGAAAACCCAAAAAACGTTTCTGCATTGTAAATAAAAAAAACTTCTTTTTTTCTCTCGTTCTATCAATTTAGTATCATACTTGACTAAAGTTTTGAAACAGAATATTTCTTGTATAAAAGTTATGAATTTCAAATGCTTTCATCGCCTTGCTTACTCCATATTCAATAAATTAATTAACATTACCCACTGTATCCCACTCTCCCCTACCCACTCCTCCATCGCTCTCCTTACCCACACACACGGACGCACACGCACACTCGCACACATACCCACGTCGAGCGGATCGCTATATACTCTCTGCAGAAAAAAGCGCTTACCACAGCGGTAATACAACACCGCGCGCCACCGCGGCAGCTGATGTTCTCGCGTAATCGCCGCGCCTGCCTGCGATATACGCACATATCTCTCAATCCATCCATCCACACACACACACACACACGGGCACGCACACGTTTTATATCTCATCTGTGCCAGCACGCACGAGGAGCGCGGGACCTTGACAATGGGCTGTCTTCGTCGCCGACAAAAGGATCGCCGGCCGGTGAAAAATGCCGGCCGGCGTTTCTAGGTATCGAGGAGTCTCGGAGTTGGAATCGGCACTCGAGATAGACGCGACGACACGTTCCTAAATATATACGTGACGCCTGATGCGTGCATGTCTACAAGTTAGCGAGAGAGAGAGAGAGATGCGTGGACTTAATTTGGAATTCGAGCACGTGCGCGCGGCGCTGGTCGTAGCGGGATATACATACGCGCGAGTGTCGCACACGTGAAACGACACGTATGTACGCGTAGGTATTACGTACGCGGAATTTTTCGAGCCGAGTGCCGAAGGTGTGGAAAGTTCGATTTTGGGTTGCTTGGTATTTGCGAAGGTATGAAGGTATGAAAAGGGTGCAAGGGGCGACGATGCGTCTGCGATGGGATGGGACAGTGAGATTGCGCGCGGGGCGTGTTGGATGCTTCGGATTGTAAAGAGTGGGACTTGGCACGAGTCGAGGGACTTGAGGATTTTGAGGAATTTTTCGGGCAGAATTTGGTTGCTGCTTGTTTGATCGTGATTATTAATAGTGTTGGAGATATTATGTATACCCTGCAGCTGCGATGGATTCGGATTAAGAATTTTTCGAATTTCGACGATATAAAGTTGTAGTCGCGAATGAATTTAATCTCTCGAAAGTTGAAAGATATTCAAAATATTCTTTAATGAAAATCCATTGAAATAGGGTGTACTGAAATAAAGTTTGTTTCATAGAATATATTAAGAACATTGAATTTAAAAATTATTGTAAATCCTTTAGAAAAGTTTTCGGTGCGTAATTTTAAAATCTATTCTTTTCTTCTTACGAATCAAAATTATAGCATAATTTTAACATATCAGATGATTTTTTCATCCGATTTTTTTTATTTATTTATATACGGGCATTGCTGCCCTTTTTAAATTCATTTAAGATTTCATTCAATTTAAATAATTCTTTATTAATTTATTACAGTGTTTCACTAAAAATAAGACCAAATAGAACTTCAAAATGTTCCTTGTGCATGAAAAAATAATATATCTAGCTAAAAAGTTATTTATATACTTAACATGATGTTTTAAAAAAAGTATATTTCTATGCTAAATACCAATGAATTTCAATTTTGTTCATGAAAATTGTTATAATAAAAATATTTATTTTTGTCAAAAATGCACTTGTTTTTCAAAGCGTGAAATGCAAATTATGAAATGAAATTGTACGCAGATTTATCAAGTTCTCATGTGTTGGAGACAATTCATGTCCAGCACAGTCAAGGACTCGATAAAAACCATTGACCTATGAATGGTCTTTGAACTCGTTTTAAATTGAATAAACGCCGTATTTCATGTAAGCACGGAATCAACATGTTTAACAATGTAACACAAATTCCCTTTACGTAAAAATGGAAGAATAAAAAACTTCATATTATTGATGATTCATAAAAAACAGCAAACATAAATGTAAACTCGGACATTTCACCACCTCGTACATCAAAGCATGACAAAACAAAGTCATTCCAACTACATAAAGAAAAAACCGCTCGTACGAGCCTCATTCGTTAATCGTGCAATTACACTCGGCGAGGCTCGCGCATTATCATGCAAAGTGTAATATAACCGGAGCAAGAGTCAGTGGCTCCTCGCGCGATCGGCGACGCGTCCTCGCGAAAAATGTCGACGACGAAGACGCGCCACTTTAGACTTTATAGCCGTGCATATACGAGCGCAATATACAGCGCGGCTTCGTAATTCAGCTGCATGGGCAAGATTGTAGGTCAACGCTGCCGCGGTGCAGTGTAAGTCGTGCACGCGCGAAGAAATGAGAGAACGGGGCAGATTAAGATTTATGCGGAAAGCGACAGTAGCTGCGCTTGATTATTGAAGATTCAAATGGCCTTTTATTGAATTTGTCCTGCCAAGTTCTCTCTTGTCAGTCGAAAATTGAGCTTATGTCTGGATGGTCAATCTCAATGTCGTTTAAGGGTAATAGTCGATAGTTTTGGTATCTAAACCGTAAAAGGCAAATATATTTGCAACTACTTTGTCTTCATTCAAACTACTTCGGGTAAAAAGAATATTTTGTAATTAATTTTATCTGAGATAAGGTAGATTTGAAAATAATATATTTTTTTAATATGTGTAATGAACGTCTTATCATATACTTTTTAAAATTAAAATAACAAGAATTCCCTAATTATTATATGGTAAAAGTATCATGTCAGCGTCTTTATATAATAGTATATCAGTCTCTCCGGCAAAGAATTTTATAAATTTGTCCTTCAAAGTGACTCAAACTTCCTGTGGCATAAAATGGAAAAAAGAATATTCAATTCAAGGTTTCAAAGAAATACAGACATAATTTCAATTCCACGTGAAAAGTCCAACACTTGCGTGAGAATCAACTCTGCACGTCAAACTCCCCTGATTAATGTCCCTTTCATCACCCACTTTCTGCAACGAAAGCCCTCTCCCTCCACGCATCAAGCAACAAGTAACAAAAAAAAAGAAAAACCCCCAATCGTTTAACTGAGACATATCGCGCTCATAAAGTCATAATCCGCGATTCCCTTAATAAATCCGCATACAAAAACAGCCTCGCAAACTGTCACCGGCCATTACCCGCTCGCGCAGCAGCACCCGTCGCCATTATAATCCTCTCTTCCCTCCTCGCGAGGCGACGTAATTGATTCGTCACGCCTCTGTTTAATTGCACGCAAGATTGCGACCCCGGAACCGTCCTTCCGTCCTCCTGCCCTCCCTCTTCTTCCGCGGCTTTACAAAACCGTTTAGCGCGAGAGACGACGAAGAGGCACGCGATACACACAATGCGCACCGGTGCGAGTGCGAGGATAAAAATATGCGCGTGCGTGTGCGTGTCCGCGAGATTTTTCACCGCGTACGAGCGCGCAGAGGCGAGCCTACCAAACTGGTTTTCCAGGCATCCGCGTACGGTCTCCGTCTTTCTCTCTCTCTCCCTCTCTTTCTTGGCGTGTAGCGTGTACGTACGTAGGTACGTTATACGTAGGAACAGGTTTGATTCGCAGATCGGAGCAGCAGCGGCGAGAGCATCTTTTCTATTTGAGACTTGGCGAGCGAGGGAAAGAGGAAAGAGGAGAGAGAGAGGAGCGAGTGGACTGATAAGCGGCGGAATGAAAATTCGTGCGTGGGCGGGGAGAATTCATTGAGATAACCCCGTGGCCCTCCCGTAGAAGGCGGGGATGATTGCGAGGTGTTTTCTTTCTCCTTTTTTTTTTGTTCTTGAGCTACGCGCTGAAATTGGCTCTTGTGAAGTGGATAAGGGAGACTTTTTTAGAGATAGAGGATGGATAGGGTTGTGTATAATGTGGAGAGAGAGATGCTTGGGTGTAGGACGTAATTGGTCGAGGTAATTTTTGCACGTCGAGTTGGACGTCGATTAGAAAATAATTGATAGAAAGGTCTATTATGATTTTTTGGACATTTGGTTATGGGTCAAAAGTTCGTGCGATTTTTAATTGCAAGTAATCGAAATCTATTAATTTCGTGTTGCTGTTGATACATTTAAATAGAAAAAAGTAAAAAATAAATATTTTGGTTTATTAAGTTTACCAATAATACATAGGTTTATGATGAAGTTTTATATTTGTTTTATATGGAACTTTACTAAAATTACTATTATGAAAATTATAATAAAAGATATTGTTTAAGTGCTCTAAATTTTCAGATTATACTGACATTGTTGGTGCTGCATTAATTGTTTATTATTAAAAATTCATTAAATCATAATATTCTACATTTAGTAAGTGTCAAATAATTTTGAATTTTGTATTCTGATCCCGATAAAAATAAGTTGATATAATATTATTTCCTAAACTGATCTGATTTTTCTCATCACTTATAATTTATAAGATACATTTATAATGATAAATAATTATATTTATAAAGTAAAACGTAATACTATTGGAATCTAAGGGTTAAAACGATTATCTTGAAAAAATTTTTAACACGAACTAAGTTGCTGGAGTATGTGGGTTAATGCGTACGTATGAAGTTCTGTAACTAAATACAATTATTAGATACTACTGCGTGATTCAATTTGTGATCCGTAATTGATAATTTTCACTCAACATCATTTTACGATGTTATAAATAATCTGTACTGCGAGTATGATTTTTTGCTTGAGTCATGTTGTATAGACGAGGATTTTGCAATGGTAATAACGATTACGAAATGAATTTTTGCTTCGTTACTTCGAAATCGCTGAGCGAGAGAAATATTCTGCAAATGTAACTACGTAACTGCAAATAACATCATGTGGTACACTAAATAAGATAAACAATGACAACTGAATACGAAAAGTAGATTTTCCTTCAAATCTGAACAGGGTATTTATATACGCTGCAACTACTCTTACGAATCTGCGCTTTTTGAAGAAAATGTTCATAGCTATTATATTATATTCGGGTTGCCTAATAGTACTGTAGCAACTTTCTATGCTATCTTCTTACGTGATCTTTATGACACTATAAACAAAGTCTTCTAACGATCTTAATATTGCACAATTTTCAGTCGTCATTGCATTATTACGTTTGATATACGCATGGTACGAAATATAAATTTAATCAAATTCAACTAACCAAAATACTTGACAAATTTAATACACGAAATTTATCGACTATCGCGGCAACATTTCTTCGACCAGGGCTATAACCCTTGTAAAGTGTTCAAGAAATTTAGAAAGCCTGTTTGTTCAATATATCAATTAAACCAGTCTTGCAATTTTATTTTCTGCTATAAAGCAATTTCCGGGTACGATCACGGAAAATATTTAACTTTTTAAATGATATAAGTGCAAATCCATAGAAATCTTAAGTTTGTATGAAAAAAGTATAAAGAATATTGCGAGCATGGTACTATTATTCTTCTACTCTTATTGACTCTTCATAAGTAACATTCCATTAGTGTAACTCATTCTGCTGAATGGCATTTTTCTCCTATAAAGATAGCATTAAATTTTATATACCCTCCAAGCTATTACGCGAAAATCGATAAGAACCAATATTGTGATTATTCTAAGAATTCTAATGTGGAAATAAAATTAATACTTTTCACTTTTAAATTAAACAAGATGTTAGTCGTACCTTAGTTAAAAATTGGATTTTTTTAACGAATTACGTTTTATCAATAATGTTTATAGTGCTGAATTATGAAAAGTACTTCGAGCATACAATTATGACATCTATTGAAATTTTGCTCAACACCCCCATGTCCAAGATGAAGAAATTCATGTAAATAAAAAATTTTCAAAGTTCATCACAACTATTTTTTTTTAATATGTGACATCATTCACGTCTATGTTTGAATAACTTATCGTATCTCTATTTATTCTTCAAAGAAACGAAAAAATCCGACCTCATTACTTTCCCCCTAACGAACCTCACCTAAAAAATATACATTTCCCTTCTGTTGAAATTCTATATATTTCCTATGCAACAAAACCAAATCTAATATACGCGGAATGCTTAATCACACTTCGCAGCGGGGCGCTTCAACACGTCGCCTGGTCGCCTCAGATTCTTGTGGAGGGCCTGGGCACTTGGGGCCAATCATAGTGTACGTGTATGTATAAAAGGAACCATTGTTTTATGTTGACGTATGATGTGTTTCTGTGCGTTTCCTATAACTCGCTGGCCGCTCTGGCAGTTAGTCTCCGACCGTATTTGCTAGAGATCAGACGTGCATCTTTCCTTGTGCTACTCACAAGGGAAGGTCTCCAGATGATAAGCGCCCGGAGAGGTCTTATTAGGCGGAAAGTGTTCTATGTGGTACCCGCATTGAAGATTTGCCTATCCTAACCCCTACATTTCCGATATTTTTTAGTGATGATTGTTGAAAGTTTCCAAAATTTGCTTGATTTACGTGTGAAAAATAGCGTCAAAATCGCTAAAATTGGAAACTTTCAACAATCAGCACTAAAAAATATCGAAAAGGTAGGGGTTAGGATAGGCAAATCTTCAACCATGTGGGTACCACATAGAACACTGTCCGCCTAATAAGACCTCTTCGGGCGCTTATCACCTGGGGACCTTCCCTTCTCAGAATAAAGTCTAAAGTAAATTGAAAAATTCTGAGTTTGTTTCATTCCTTTTCCCCCTATCCAATACCTTCCAACTCCCAATCCCACCGCACAACCCTTATTGGAAATGGGTGTTAAATAAATGATAATACACAATGTATATTTCAAATAAAATAACTTTCGTTTATTCAAACTCGCACAAGGAAGGAATAACGTCAGGTATGTGCGACTGCTCTAGCTAGATGCTTTAGTACGACTAAAAACACTTGACAAAAGGGCATAAGAGAATATCGGGTCTGGCGCATATATTTCCCCACTCTTTTCTACATCTCGCATTTCAGTTTATGTCTTTGGGACATTTCTTAGTGAGTCGATTAATTTTTGTACAAGCATGCAGTAGTGTATAACTACAATTACACACATACGTATGCCAAAGCACAGCGATATTCCAACAACCCTTTTCACAAAATCCCTCCCACCATCCATACTCACTCTCATTGCCGGCTCCTCTCTCTCGCATCTGCAGCAGATCCCTGCCAAACACCATCTGCTGTTGGTACTGCTGCTGTTGATGTCCCTCTTCACTTCGCCTCGACGCATTCGACACCTGCACTCCCAGTCCACCAGTCGGCACTTTAACGCCGCTGCTGCTGCTGCCGGCAGGGCCACCCGCGGCGCTCGACCCGGTCCAGAGGACGACGAGCAGAGCGAGCAGCAGTAGCACGGCCAGGCCCACGGCGATCTCGGCGAGCCGGTGCGTGGCGCAGCAGCAGCCACCGCCGCCGGCGCAGCCCATCCTCGCGGCGAGTCGCCTCGGCGATTGTTCGCGCTGATGGCTGCCGGCTGGACTAGGGGCGCCGTCTTTGGGGCCAGCCGCGGGAGGATCGCTTCAAGCAAGCTGCTGGTCCGCTGCTGGTGTGGAGACGCGAGAGCAGCTTACGTGTCGCCCCTGTGGATTGCAGATAATTGGCGGGTGGTTACGAGTGGTTGAATGTTTGGGAGGGATATATTAGGCATTTGTATACGCGGAATTGTAGCGCGAAATTTGTGGTGAATGTGTAGCGTGTAGCGTTCTGATTGTGCGGACGGAGTTGTTCCGATGATTGGGGAATTTTGGGACCGCGATTAGTATAATGATTTTCACGGTAATTGCGTTGTTTCATGATTGTTTCTATATGGTATTTTGATAGATTATAGCATATTTCCTTTTTGACTAAACTTTTAGAATTTTTGCAATACAACCAATATTAAAGAATATATAGCGCTTCGAAAATCCTCGTGACGTCATGGTTCGTATGCGGCGCCTTTGAAATGACCTGAATCGTGACGTCATAAAGAAACTTTCGATAGATGTAGCTCTTATAAATTTCGTTCATTTTGCAAAATTCAAATAGATTGGTGAATCGGTTCAAGTTCTCTATCGAAATCATCGATATCGCCGAAGAAAAGAGAATGAATGATGAATATGAAACAACCCAATTATTAGCAGAGAATTCTCTCTACGTAGTAATTGTTACATTAAATTATAGTGTGTAATGTTACCTTGAAAAAATATTATTCTACCACCTAAAGCAGTATGAATTAATGTTTGTCGAAAATGAGATAATAATTACATTAATATAAATTAAACTAACTCTAATTTTAGATGATAATTAAAATTTGTTCATAACTTCTTATTGAAGAGTAAGAAAATAAGTATTGTATTCTTAACCGATCAAGAAATAATATTTCATATTACAATTGCATTTAAATAAAAGTGTTTGCCATTGAAACTTAAAAAATCTCATTTCGCGATAAAAGTTATTAAGATTACTCAGAGAACAATTCAACACTCATATTATGCACAGAATTATTCATATGATATGTTTTTGCGAATAATTATATCAATTCCGCATTCAAATCAACTTGCGGTGTTGTATATATATTACCTATTATGTTATGCATGTATACCTTAATACTAATAGCTCATTGTCGCTGTTACCATGAAATTGGATGAAGTATATGAACCTTAATTCATTGAATAGAAGTAACAATAATTCTACAAAATTTTAGTTTAGTAAAAATAATTTTTACTCTAGGGGTACGATATTCATAACATTAAAATAATATACTTTATGATACCAAAATATACCAGTACCCACGATTAATTGGCCTTTTTCTCAGCGTGCGGAACAACGAGTGTCTGAGCAAAAGCCGAGTTCAAAGGAGAATGCGCAGGCGTCTATGCGCGCCATAGACTTACGGGAATAGGCCTCGCGCCCTTTCAATGCAAGAAGATCGAGACTCGCGCGATGCGGACGACGCGACGCGAGCTTGCTGCGAGGATTATTTTTAGGGCGGTTCCGCGTGCGCGCGCGCGAGCTTCGCGGGATTCGAAACTTACTCGCGAGGTTTAATTAATTTGGCTAGATATGCGCGCGCTGGAAGATCGGTTCGAGAGATTATACCGGGAAGGAAGGTTATTTATGCGGTGGATTTCGTGGGACCGAAATATTTTAGGGAAATTGCAAAAAAGAAAAACTGACGGTGCTGGAGTTGTCCGATTTATTTATTTAAGCCGTTGAGGGCTAGCTTTTTATTTTTTATACTAATAGAGATCAAATAGTTATGTATTGTTAGAAATATTTGTCTGTAAATTGATATGTAGGAAAATGTTTTTACGTCTTTATCAAAACAGAAATGATTTATATTATTTTTAAAAATGAACAATCTGAATTCAAATGCACGAGTTTGAAAAATTATAAAACAGATTTGTATCATGTTTGTTATATATGTAACTGACATAGACTAGAGAAACTAAATGCTGTTAAAAATACTTTTTATAATTCAAATCTTGCGACTATGGAATCATTATATCTTTTATATGTTATTAAATAACATTTTCAGCACAACAAAGTAGCGAATGCAGGCGAAATATACCTCAAATGTCCCCTGCGTGGTAAGGTATAAGTGTCATTTTATGCAATAAATTAAATATATCTGTCTTTATGTCAAATTAGGGTAATTTTAAAATTGTACAACTTAAAATACGAATTAATATGAACATTTTGTATACGGGCAGAATTTGTAAAAATGTAAGTGGCTAATTTAAAATATCACTCAAAAAGTGTCTCTGTCCCCTTCATGGCAACAAACATGCATGTCTATTTGGTCAAAAATAATTTTTTGTCCAAAAATACAATGTATTATAATCAAATATTAACAAATGTTATACATGCATTGATAAAAATTTGAATATTTAAGATCTGGCTTGCGTAATAAAAGCAGTTTGATACCACAGAGGGGACATCAAATCAGACAGTTTCGTGAAACTCACCTATATATTGATGTTATTTATAAAATAAATATTTATATTGCAGTTCAAATTTATGAGTAACATGTTTCTTTATAACAGAACGACAGAGGAAACACTGTTTAAATTTTTAAACATTGTTCCCTCTGGGGTTCAGCAGTAGATGTTTTCTTACATGAAAACTAAAAACAAATATTAATACATTGTCAAAAACTATGCATTCACAATATTGTTTGATTAACGTACAGAAATATTTTCCCAACAAAATTAATTTTATATTGAATCGTTCACTATAATTTTACAGCCAACTTTAAGTCACCTAAAAATACCACGAGAAATTCCACACTGCAAAATTAAACATTTTTCCAAAAAATTCATAATTCTTCTGAAATATCTGACGAGCGAATTCGTACTCCACCGGACGCAAATTAAAATCCCATTCTAATTTTCAATTCGCCTGATCCCCTTTTGATTACCACGCGAATAAATTACAACATGTCAAGCGCCATCAGGTTCTCGCGCGCGCCTCACGTTCCGTAATGATTGATATCCCGCGTGCATTATGCGCTCCTCCTTCCCGCGGAAGAGTAGAAAAAGAAACCGGCCGAGGTTTAATTGAAATCTCGAAAATTAATTCCTCCATCTCGACCAAGCGTATAATTCAACCTCCCCGAAGCACTTAGCATTAGCCTGCCTTTCGATGTTTCTCGTATCCTGGCCTCGTCTTGGCTGCTTATGGGGGAGGTTCTGCAGGTTTTTTGAGATATGTTTTTAATGGTGTATCTATTTTCAGATTAAGTTTTTCAAATCTTTACAGAATACGATTTTGCTCGCGAGTTTGTTTATAATAAGGAATATATTTTATGTGCCAGAGGTGCCAACATTTTTCTTTGATTGATGATTTTATCAAACACTTGATTTTTACTTAGAATGCTTCATGTGCACACTAAATTAAGGAGAGAGGGTTTAGTTCTGTATGTATTTTATTATTTTATATCATTCTTTATAAACAAAACTATGTAATGAAATATTTAAGATACTTTATTACAAAACTAACAAAAAGTTTCTGTACAATAAAATGAATTTTACCAAAATCATACTAATGTTCTATGTATTTCCATAGTGTTCTGCATATATATGATAATAAATAAGCCAAGAATATTCAGAAACGAGAAAAAAATCTTATCTGTCGACAAAGGTATTACAGTTTCAAAGAGATAATATTACCCGTTTTTTTATAGTAAATGATACAAAATACTTCTTTTTTAATGACTTTTACACTGTTTCCCCACTTAAATGTTGTCACGAAAATCACATTATTTACGAAAAGTTTTTTAAATTTTGATAAAATATTCAAAAAATTAGTAAAAATTATAATATTTCCAAAAATAAAGCCAATTTTCATTTTTATAACATACACACAAGTTTTACTAGCACAAAAAATTGATTAATCCAATACACGCACACTGAGGAAACCATATCGTAAATTTCATATCGTAAAATTACGATATCGTAAATTTTCTGATTCATATATTGTAAAACGAATTCTTTTTGATCCAATATTTTAAAATCACAAGTGTGCGATATGTATAAAATATGTTGCCTACTAAAAGAAATAAAGCTAGTTAAAAATGTATTTTTAATGTAGGAATTAACATTTGCGATTGCTAATTTTACGATATTATGTTGCATCTGACGCTGAATAATTACAATATCGACAAGTAAAGTTTTACGATATGATGTTGTGTGGGTTACGATATATCGCGTACGTTACGATATAGTTTTCTCAGTGCAAGCATCATTCCAAAGCAAAAAACGAGTATTTGATGAAATCATATACAACGTAGAGTGATTTTGGCATTTCTAACACAAAAAATACATTTCTTATTAAAAAAACACCACAGAACCTCCCTTAAACAAAATTACAAAAAGTACAAATATTTCAAGGTCGAAGCTTTCGATTGGTAAAATTAGAATAGTTAGCAATCGTTCACTCTTCATAAATCCCCAGAAATGGATCAAAGCCTCCCATCACAAAAGCTACAAAACAAAATTCAAAATCTCCATAAGACACCAGACGAATCTTCGGGTCAAAGCCAATCAAAGAAACCGGGACGGCGCACATAATCGCCGGCGCGTCGGCGAGTCTCGATGTGCAAAGCCGCCACCAAAAAAGAAAGAATCAAACCCAAACCCTCAGACAATCCGCTCAAGGAGTTTTGGAGAATTCAATTTAGCTGTTGCATGATCGTCCTTTATATCGCTAGGTAGATTCTACGCGTCGCGCACGTCTTTTTGCTTTCGTTTACTCGTATTTGTTCCTTGTTTTTGTTAATCTTTTAAAATCATTTGTAATACCAAAATTATGGATTATAATTAATGTTGTACTTTTAGATTAAAATATAATAATGAACACTGCTTAATTCTATTGGGAATAAACAAGAATAGTTCAAATATATAAAAAAAAGAACGTTATAATAGTACTATAATTCATAAACAATCCAAAAATTAATATATTAAAGTTTCCTTTAAACATAAGCAATGTTCTGATGTTTTATATTAATCAGTTATTCATATTGACTTTTAAGATAGTTCATTATTTCCGGTCATCGCTTTTTTTAAATAGGATAGGCTGATCTAGATCATAGTATATTTTCTTTGTAAACTTTTTGATTATTCGCAATACATAAAGTTCTAAAGAAGATGAAGTACTACAGTAATGTTCGTTGCGTAATATTTCTGTATTGGTATTCTCTGAAGTATTCTGAGATGTAACTTCATCAAAGAAACTTAACCCTTAACTGCTGTGATGAGGTCTGTGAGTCTCTACTTGAAATTCAATTAGTGATAACTTTATGGATATTATATTTTTAGCTCCTTATTTTAATGTGATCGATCCATTTCTTTGCGTATTGCACAATAAGTTTCGTGTCGTAAAATTATTTAGGTAAAAAGTTATAAACAATTTAAACACGAAAAAATATAAAAAATAAAAAAGCTTTTAATAAAATTATTAAAACTGTTTTCGTTATATTCAGTTAAACTTGCAAATTAACGCCCATAACTTTTTCAAACAAACAATTATATCTTGTATAGCAAATTGGTTGTTTAATCGAATGTTATTTCGATCTGCCAATCAGTGTTATCAGTTACTAATAACAAATTTTTTTAAGCCAATATTACATGTACACACTAATACCAGCGAAATATAAGCATGGATTCTAAGAAAAAACACCACCTCGCTAGTCACTAAATTTCACCACTGTAGGAAAGGATTAAATAATTTAATACTCCTTAAAATTATAGCTTTAAAAGAAATTTAAACAGATTAAAGAGTACCTTTAAAAATCATAATATATAGAATTTTCTAAAATGTTGCATGCAAGCAATTATTGATAATATTCAACTATCTGTGAAATTTCAGTAAGGTTTATTGCTTAGAACCAAAGATAATAAAGACTTGAAGTTACTGAATTCAACACGTGTGATATAGAAGAAACACGTTTAAGTACCTCATTTTCAGGTATAATTTAAATACGTTAATAGAGATTTCAGCAAAAAACTAATTTAGATCCAACTACTAATAATTATAAATTAATTCAAGAGTGTTACCGTACCGTTTTGAAAACGTACCCATATTTTAAAAACACATAAAAGTTTGTTCTAACATAGTTATATAATAAAATATTCAAACTTAACTTTCGTTTACAATCAACCTTCTTAAAAATTCCTACCCCCCATCGGGTCCTCTTAAAATATCGGAAAGTTATTTATTCGGAAAGCCAAAATATCGGAATATTTAAAAAATCGGAAAGTTGCAAAATAGGATTTAGAAAAATTTGGAAAATATTTTTACTGAGAGTTAAAAATTTGGAAAGTTAAAAATCGGATTACTAAAGTAACGGAAATTAGATATTCGGAATGCCACAAATTCGGAATATTAAATGGAGTGGCACGCCGTACTGAAAGTATGCATTCTGTAGGAAATCTAAACATTAAAACAGCATATTCTTATTGGCGCCATAAGGCCCATGTAAAAATAAATGAAGTGTCTAGATTTGTAATCAGTTGACATTTGTTATATATGAGAAAACATAGTTTCCTTCGAATTATTTTTCCATTTTTCGATATGTCCGACTTTTAATTTTCCGAATTTTTAACTCTCAGTAAAAATATTTTCCGAATTTTTCTAAATCCTATTTTTCAACTTTCCGATTTTTTAAATATCCGAATTTTAAATATTCCGATATTTTGGCTTTCCGAATAAATAACTTTCCGATATTTTAAGCCACCCCCCCCCCCCTATCCACACACCATACCCACTTACATCCCAATCGCCAAAAGCACCCCATCGAAATCCCCAATTACCTCGGAGCTGCTGCAGCGTCGACGATCCTGCACGTGCGACTGTTGCCGGAGTCGCGGCGATTGCGCGTGGTCCGCGGCGGGCCGGGCGAGGAGCAGCCCTCGGGGATCATCCTTGCCTCCGCCGCGCCTCGCTGCCCATGGATGCCGGCTGGTAACGACCGGCGCCTCTCGCTCGCTCTCCTATCCCAATCCAACGTTACCCCTCTCCTCCGTGTGTTGCGTTCCTTTTTTTCTCTCCGCAGCGAGCGTCTGGAGCGGATATTTGCCTCGAGACGGGAGATAGATCTTCTTGCTTTACGGATCAGCGGGTGTCGAGTAGTTGGCGTCGTACGAGAGGCTGCGGAGAGGACAGATCGAGAAACGTGGATGGATGGATTTTTAAGAGACTGTGGGAATGAGAGCGTTAACGAGAAGTTCGGAGGGAGTGTCGCGTTGTCGAGGGAGCGTGATTTGGAATCGGTTCAAGTTTTGGTGTTTTTATTGGCGTGGAAGGGGGATTCGCGTTGAGTTGGGTGATTTAGCGGGGCTTTGTTTTAATGAGACGAGTGCTGTGTTGGGCGAGCGTGAATGTTTTGGAAACAAGCGTTTTAGTTTGCTCTGTTGTTTTAATTTTTAAAAGAATAGTGACATTTTGGATTGTTGGAGGTCGTTGTATGAAAGCATGTATTCGGTGTAGTCAAACAGTGGAAGTATTTAGAGCTCGATTAAAGATGTTAGACGTACGCTTTTCTTAGGAGTATTCCGAGATACAATGAAATCGTGTATGATTTTTAATTGGTTTATAATATTCTGAAATGTGAAAACGTAAATTTTAGCAGGTAAATCTACGAACTTTGCAATTAGAAGTGCAACTTTCAAGAAATCTTCAGTAAATAAGTATGTTTAGAATAAGCGAGCAGACTATCAAGAAGTTAAGAACAAGTGTAGTCCGCAAAAACAATGGAAATGCCATAAGTACTTCTAAAGCATGAGTAAGAAATTTAAAGAATTGGGACTTTCGCTCATTTATTATAAGTATTAGCATTTAGTAAAGATTTCTTGAAACTTTCAAGCTGATTCGTTAATAACTGCCCCTGTGATCGTAAATTTCAATGCTAAGACTTAAAGACATTTTCATACATCGAAAGTTTATAAGTAAAAGTCTTATACGAAGTCTACTTCTCCTTTTCCTGAAAAAGTTATCTGTCTAACATAAAATGAAAAATCTAAAGAAATATACGGGAGTTTGAGGTATAACAAGCCACTAGTTATAATTTTTATTTAATGAGACGGATTTTACAGCACCGTGACTTAATTGATTTCTAATAGTATTGAAAGTAATAGAGGATACCTACAGGTTTATAATATTTGAGCCATTGAACGGAAACTAACTATTGTTTAGAGCTCGTCAAAATAGAAATTAAAGAAACAATAATGCGTCTCACTTTCTTGAGAAAGTTAAGAAAACCGCTGTATAAATTCGGAAATAAGTAGAAATTTTCGAGTATGGTTAGACATCATACATTATTCTTAATAGGACAAATACATAAATATTATTTTTTGTACTTTCCCCGCACTGACGGGTATTAATTTTTTTAAAAAATTAATTTTTAAATGAGCGTTAAACCGCCATGGGTATCCTCCTTGACTATTAATACTTGGCTACATACGGAACTGATAAAAATTTCAGAATATGAAAGCAAAATTTTAGAGTAGAAATAATCTTATCTTATTAAAAATTAAGATATTTCATTTTTCATATCACCTGCAAATTATGTCATTAATTTGTTGCAAAAATTGGATCTCTCTTTTTATGACGATTAATCTATAATTTACTTTTAGTAAAAATTTGTATGCGATAAATATCGTATTTTAGGCTTTTTAAGTATATATAAGTGTTATCCGATAACCTCAATGTTTTTGAAAAATGCAATCTTCATTTAGATTATCATAATTTACTAACTCTAAAAAGCATTAGATTCAGCAATATTATGTAGATAGTAAATAAGTCTGTGGCTTTCAGATATAACCACTTAAGTCTACTTTTTAAAATTTCGAGATATTCAGGTTTCAATTTTCCAACTGCCACTTAAACCTAAGCAAACAAAATATAGATTATGAAAAAGAAAAGTAATAGAAGAACTTTTGCAACTTTTGACTTTTTATATAAAAGTATATCATTCATAGATATACCAAAATCACTACAAATTCTGTAAAAAAATTAACTTCAGTGTTTATTCCGGGAAGCCACAGAAATACAATTGTCTTTTGTTTCAACCGGTGCATTACCACGAATTCTAACAACAATACAAATAAGTGGCCCGTTATACCCTTGCCTCCAGATCCCCTACTAACCCACTTCCAATTGCTTCAAACAAAACAAAAAATTCTCGCAAACACGAAGATCAGTAAAGAATACAGAAAAGAACCACACTCACCCTAGCGAATAATTTCCAGCGAAGCGCCGATATCCATCAGCTCGCAAGAGACTCCCGCAGTAGACAAAAAAATCCACGCTCCTTCCCTTGCCCACGCACAAATCCGTAAATCTCCTTCCTCCTTCCTCGGAGATCGTCGGGCAAGGCCACTCTCCTCTTTCTCCTTCCTCTCAGCACCGCCCGCGAGCAAATCCCCGGCTTTCCGCGGCTATTTCCATCGGAAAGCCGTAAACACGCCGCGCGTGTTTTCCCTCCCGTCGCCGTCACACGCGAATAATAAACACAATCGTTCTCGGACAATAATCCTTGAAACGCAAGAGAAGAAGTCTCGACTCGCAAGCAGGGTTGCTTGCCGCGCGCGCGCGAGCTCGAGGCCGCGGAGAAAAGACTGACTCCTTTGTCGTGGCCGAGCTTTCGCGATTGTTTTTACGCGCGAGATATCGAACGAGACGCAGAAGGACTTTTATCTCTCTCCTCTTTTCGTTTCTTTTCTTTTACGGCCGCACGCGCGCCGACTGTTTTATGCGATTTTTGCGCCGCCTCCTCCTTTTCTTCTGATTTTGCTGCTTTTTTGTTTCACTTATTCTCTTTTTTGTCGTTTGTCCTTTATCGTCGAACTGTACATGGAAGTGTTCGGCGCGTCGCTCTGTCTGCTGGAGCTGGATGAGCTTTTGCGCTGTGGTCTCGGGGCTGCGTAGTCGTGCGTCCTGGAACAAAATAATACGAGCGCATAATGCGTTTACTGGGAATAACGGAATTTCGAAGTTGGTTGTATTGTTTGCGAGATGCGCTGCGAGGAGAAAAAACTGTATGCGTAATTGGTTCGAGATAAATGTTTGAAGAGAGAGAGAGAGAGAAAGAGAGAGAGGTTGTGGACTCGAGGAGTTCGGGTGGAAGTATTTTTCGACGAAGCCATTGCGATGAGATCTTGTATAGTTTGACGAATAGAAAGGAGGCGATTGTTGTATAAATAGCGGCGGTTTACAAACGAGGTTATTTTGAAATAGTATTAAGGGATTATTTTCATGGCTTTCCGGAATAAGGATTTAAGTTCATTTTTCGAGTTTTTTTGATACGTCGAGGTTTTAACTCTTTTAGTGCATGTGTCAGATCGAAATGCAGAATATAACAAGTGAAATTGATACTTGTTGAATGATCGTTGTGGATTTAAGTCGAACTTTCAGGAAAAGGTATGTATTCTTTATAATTTAAATGGACGTACTTATTATGATAATTAGTGTTAAAATTAGCACAAAAAAGTATTTCATCAGATAGAGAATTACTTTTATCGTATTTTCATGCGCTCTAAAATTGTCACAAGCTTTCTGTTCTTGGGTATAGATTGGCTGAGAAAATCAGCCTAAGTTCTTTTTCTGGAAATACTTATACAATATTGTTCTTGTAAATGCTGTTGCATTGATTAATAAACAAATATTTTAGTGACATCATTAAATTGTTTGTAAATCTAATATAATGTTAACAATTATGAGCCATTTTCAAATGCACTTAGATCGTTACGTGCATAATATATCAGAAGATTACATTTATAACGAATCCTCCTATTATTATATGAATGAGTCCTAGGTATTTGTTCGTGTAAAACTTGATGTAAACTCAGATTAAAAGAAAATTAATGTGAGAAAATTTGTTCACACTTTATATCATACTGTCGAAACATCGACAATATGATATGAAGTGCGTGAGTAAATACAATGAATCGATTGTTTTAATAAATAAAATTAATCTCAAGTCATTAGTTTGAGAAGTCAAATATTTATAATGCTAGTTTATGCCTATAGGTATTAAATTATTCTTTTAATATATCAATTTTAAAATGTAGGCAATTCCTTACGTGAAAAAAATCATCTTTTTCAAATGAGTCATCGTCCTCGTAAATTTAGTACACTCCACTATTCATTACTCCAGACTAAGCGAATAAATCGCCTAATTTAACTCATTCAAACTACAGCACGTCTATAAAGAAGAAACCCCGACAAAAAATCAGCGTTTAACCAGATTTTCTTCTCATCCAAACTACATCATACGTCGTCTCCGATATGTAAGTACACTCCCCAAAACTCGCACACCCCATTCACCGGCCAATTAGGGAGGACATTTTTTTCTTCACGCCTCGGCAGAAGAAAAAGAAAGCCGAACGCGCGCAACTCGAGCCATTTGTTACTAAACAGAGTCCCCGGTGCCGAAGACATATATCCCACTTTTATCACGCGCGTGCAGTCACAGCCTCACGCGCACTTTTTGCGCCTCTCGTACGTACGCATGTACACTTATTTATAACCTCTCTTACGGCATTTGCGGTCGCGACGAAAGAAAGAGAAAAAGAAAGAAACGCGCCGGGCAAAAAAGCAGGGGAGACGAGAAGTGTAGCGAGACGAGAGAGGAAGAGGCAGGAAAAAAGGGAGTAGCAGTTCCTACGCACTTTCTCGCGCGCGAGTGCGACAAAAAGGCGTGTATCCGCTTGGCGACGTGCTCAGCTTCTCTCTCGTATATAAAGTGCAGTAGATGTATTTGTAATGGTATGTATAAGTTGGATTCATTAATGCGCTCTGCGATGTGCTTAGTCACGTCGAGTGTGTGGAAGTGTCGAAAAAAGTGGGATTTCTCGCTGGCATTTATCTGGCTAACTCTTTAAGGCGGTTATCTGCTAGTATAAAAAGTCTCAAAAATCTACCGGGATTATGAGTAAAAATAATTTTTATATCAAAGAGTATCTCTGTACAATTTCATATCGATATACCATGCAGGTACAATGAAATTCATATATATACCTATCGAGATTTTTATTTTTTATTTTTGTCTTGTTTCACATGGTTGGGGAATAATTTAATTACCTTAAATCGAAAAACGGAAGAAACCTTATAAATGTGTGCTGTGTTGGTGTTACATGGAATAAATCATGTATATTGTTTCTCATATTTTAAGTATTATATTAGCATTTCAGTATTTTTGTTGTTCATATAATCGACGGTTCTTACGCACACTGGCACATTTCAGGTTTCTCGAAAAATACTAGTTTAGAGAAAAACTATAATTTTCTCAGAGAATTGAAGAAAGTATTAGTATTAATTGAAAAATCTAAAAAGTGCCAGTTATTTGTAAGATGCATCTGAAAAGAACTAGGTGTTTTTGAGAAATCGAAAATGTGCTAGTTTTCGTAAGGGGCGTCAAAATGTATTTAGTAACATAGGTATATAACAAGTTACTTGAGTGCTTGGTCAGCATAAAAAGTAAAAAATTGGTTATACTACCGCATACTAATGCGCAGTCTCGGCTATAGAGTTAACGTAGTTCTTGCACGTAAGTGAAAAGGAAAGGGTTCACGTTAAATTGAAATATATTGTTAATTTAACTCTGGCAAGAATCCAAGCCAGTCTGTACCCAAAAATTAACTGATTTTCACAAATTAGTTTACTTTTACTTATCATTTTAGCTAGAAACCCGCTTGAAATTACGTGCATTTTAAGATAATTTCTAGCTAATATAAAATACATTGATAGAAAAATAAAAAGATGCATTATTATGCTTGATTAATTTTTGCGATTACATCAACGAAAATTGAGCATTATGCTCCCTCGGTTAATTTTAAATATCCTTCCATCCATCTATCCAGCCATCCCACAGAGAGACTATCAACGGGTACGACGAATCTGAAATTCTTGGACGGTTTAAGTTTAATATAATAAATGTATGATATGAATATCGTAAAATCAAAAATTTGTAGTTGAACGTTTAATGAAAAGTTGGTTTTTATTTAACATAATTTACCTTAAAATTCATATGCTAACGAGCTGATTCGGTTAATTTTCTAACACTAAAGGTGATTTTACTAATTTAACTCGAGTAATAGATTAATTCAGTAGTAATTATTAATGATAATAATAAATTATCATCAACATTTGTAAATCTTTTAAAATAGACTGTTCTACTAAGCTTCTGAATAACCAAATTATATTTTTGCCCAGAGATATTAAAAGAAACCAAACGTATATTTTAACGAGCGTCAGAAATTTAAATTCACTTTCAAAATTGTAATTCATTGTAGGTTCGAAGAATTTATTTGACCTTATAGCCAAGAAAGACAAAAACACGAATATGACAAATTTCAACAGCTTCAAAAAGTTTTATATTGTTTGAAAACCCGACAATTGTATGAAACTTTACAACAATTTTTTTTTATTTATCTTTTCACGTTCTTTGGCATAAGAAAATCGATAAAAAATGATGGGGCCCATTAAAGAGCCAGCACAATTCCTACCTGCGGGCAAGGACTGCCTTAAAAGCTTTTTTCTACCTATCCTTTGTTCAAAAATGCTAAATTGATTTCTGCAGCCTGATACATATAGCATGCATTCATCAAAAATCATAAATTGAAAAAATATGAAAGGTGGACGACACAATATTCAAAAATGAAACAAAAAGGCCCACGCTATAACTGTATAGCCCGCCTCTCATCCACTCAAACGTCCAGGATACGCATGAAAAACGAGCTCCAACGAATATATTGTTCTCTGCAGCTTGGCGAACGTAAAAGTGCCCATACAAACGGATCTCTTTGGCCAATTAGGCGTGACCCTTTGCACACACATGCGTCAATTATAACAATACCCAGGAGATGTGTAACGCATAAAGTGCAGCGTGACCTGTTTCGAAAGAAAAAGTGGACTTTACGCAGAGTTTCGTCATTCAATGCGCTTTTTCTCAGTTTACATATTAGGTATATTTCATCTAACTCGTAAATTTTCAATGTCATCTTTTTGTTTTAAATAGTGAAGTAAGTACTTTTGATGTTTTTGCTTTATCGCATGGAATTGAAAATAAATGAATACACCTTTTAGATAAAAATCGAAATGTTTAAGTTAATTGCAGTATTTTATAATAAATGGAAAATTTTATACATGTAATTCCTTGTAATTATCCTAGTATGCAATATTTTCAAGGTAATCACAAAAGAAAAGAAAGCCTCTTTAATACATTATGTGCTTTAAGAAAGTTAACTCGATTTTATGAAAAATTAAAATAATTAACCAGCAGTACCTGCCAGGAGAATTACATGATAACAACATTTTTTCCCTTTTTGTCAAGATCATAGTCCTATATCTTCTATAATCACGCTATATTTCCTAAGCATTCCATTTTTAATTAAAAAAATACACTATTACTTTTCCATTACATACAATACAAAAAGCATCTCCAGCGTTTATTTACAATCCATTTTAAACCCCCGATCGAAATCAATCTCATTCACAACCAGTAATCATCAATTAAGAGCCATTTACTGCTCCTACAACAGCCGATTACCGGCTAATAATCAAATCGGTCTCCACCAGGGACAATCGAGCATGACTTTGCATCAATTTCGCGTGCACTCGACGAAAAGCACCCATATAAGTTTAGAATCCAAAGCCGCCGCGCGATATAAAAGGCCTCGCTCACCGCGCGCTTATACAGCTCTGAAATCAGGGTCGCGCGCACGCCTTTCGCCCCTAGAAGGCTGCCCGCCGCGGATTACATTCGAAATTGAGTGATTATGCACGATCGGCGGCCGCGGCCGATTAATCACCGCGAGCAAGCGCGCGAAAGAGACGCATGGGCAGCGCGTTCGAGCCTTGTTTCCTTTTTTTCTTCTTTTCTTTTTTGGTATTCCGCGAGGATCGCTGGGTTAAAGGGAAAACGATACCGCTGCGAGGCGCGTGGATAGGATAGGTCGGCGCGTGAAATTCAACGCGCCGGCGTGGTTTTCGGGACGAGAATTTGAGATTCACGAAACATGGGGGAGTGAGTTTGTTGCGCTGCTTCGAGTTAGATGGTAATTTAAGATGGAGACGATAGGATGTTGTACAAGACAAAGGATTCGGAAGAAACGTGTAGAATGGGAAAGATATATAAATTTTAGGTCGATTCTCTGGTCGAAGTAGGTACGTAAAACATTGTATTCGTTTGATTTTTTGGACAGTGTTGTCTGTTTTTTGCACTTCTATTGTCTGATGTTTAAGGCAAGAATATATGCAAAAGTAATTTTTTAAAGTTTATTGAGTATAAATTTATAAGGTTTTGTTATACGAGTGCCTTTTTTCATAAGATCATAGTTCTGAAGTAAATTTTAGCTGAAGTGAGCAACTCGTTTAGTTGTAAAGATGGCATAGGCTAGAAAATCTATTATTTGTACGACAAATAATTTATTTGAGCTTCGAGGTTGAACACATATATTTATCTGATACCATTTAGTATATTTTCGGAGATTATTTTTTCTTTTACTGTTGAATTTTAATTTTAAAAATATTTATTTACTACGATTTTCCAAATTTCATAAAATTCCAATAACTTATTTTGCAAAAAGATAATTCACCATCACATAGAAATAAGTAAGTAGCAGTAGTTTTTTTTTCAATTATTTTTTTTAATATAAATAAACGCTGTAATTTATGGAGATCAATATGTTAATTTCTTAATTCAAAAACAAATCTCCAAATACATGGAAAAAATATAAAGATTCACACTCTTTATGATACGTTCTATATGTATACTTGTTTCACTCAATAATGCAGGAGTTCTAAGTAAAAATTGTAAAAATAATCTCAAAGTTTTCGTCATCGTCAAAATCAAATGACAGCTGTGACTCATTTTAAAGTTCATTCTTATTCAGTCTGCGACATCGCATCTTTAATGAAGAAATTTAGCTGTCTCAACGAATGCTTTCCCCGAGCGAGAGAAGTAACGACGAGTTCCGGTCTTTAAAATTGTTACTTTTATACGACATCTATATATAGAGGAATTATTCAAAGTGATTTCAAATTCTCTCCACAAGGTGTGTATTGAATCATGAGCTTCAGTCTGGAAAAAAAATGGAATTTGTAAGAATCCCATGTTTGCATGCTTAAATTATTGTGAAATAAATGTCTGCACTATGCAATAATTTTTAAACAAATCATTTGATGAATGCTACAGTGTAAATCATTTCGGAAACAAAGCACGATAATAAATTACAGAAGAATGATACAGCTAATTTTTCACTACTGCAGCTTGGAATTAACTAAACACATACCTGTCGAACCCATCAAATATTATTTACAACTCATTTTTTGCCGCCTTATTGCTCATAAATCCTGATTAACAATAAATTACATTTTATTATTATGATTGCACAAGTGACTATTACTTAAAGCTAAAATTAATTTGTTTATTTACAAAAGTTACAGCGAACATAATCCGAGCTTATCCCAGTAAAAAGAAACACTGCAAAACAAATACGTCTGTTTTCAAAACACGCGGGCAATTTTTAATCCGCGCAATTTATTGGATTTTTATATACGTCTCGCAAATGTGACAGAAACATTCCAACACACGAGCCCGCTAAGCTTCGCACAGCAGTTCTCCTTTACGCGCACGCATAAAACAAAGATTTACCACAGGGCTTATGCTCAATTGACTGCTTATGCTGATTGATCGATTCATCTCGCCGTTCTCTCTCTTTCTCTCTCTCTCTCTCTCTCTCACACACACACGCACGCACACACAAAAAGAACGCGGGTTATAAAAGCGTATAAGCGGTTTTGCGTGAAACCGCGCGCCGTCGACTTATATATACATATATATATGCGTGGGCGCGCGAGCCGCAGCTCGACTTTTAATCTCGCTTTTCTCTGCCTCGTACGAGAAAAAAAAGAAGAAGATATACCTGCGCCTCGAGTGTATAATCTTCTGGGAAGGATCGTGCGCGGCGGCGGCCGATTTTTCATCCTCCTCCTCGTCCATAAATTAAAAGCGAGAGGAGAAACAATCGGACGATAATCGCGGATTTACAATTCATCGTGTCGACTAGTTAGCGCAAGTCACCAGGAAACAAGAGTGCGGGAGAGTGAGGCGAATGAGATGAGGATAAATCTCGTGGGTCTTATGAGAGGTACAGTGGCGGTGGGGAATATCTCGCAGCCGCGGGATTCTTTGTGGTTGAGTTTGGGTCAGGATGTTTGGACAAAAGGGGGAGATAGCGAAGCGAGCCTGAATGCCTTTTGTGGAGGAATGCTTCGAGCAGTGGAATTCATTTATCTACTTTACTTTGGTGAATGATAAATTGTTTAAGAATATTTTTTTCGTTATTTTTTGGTAAATTTTTTGGTAGCTCTTTGAAAAGGAATTCGAAAACTATCTTATTGCATAACAAGTAAGTTTAACCCTTATTTACTGTATCCTTCATTCAACCGGGAAACGTTAATTATTATTTCAGCACTGCAATACAAAGATGAGCACATTTCAGATTTCTCAAAAACATCTAGTTCTTTGCAGTGTCCTATTATACAAAACTAACACTTTTAGATTTTCTGATTAATACTAACACTTTCTTAGATCTTCCAAGAAAATTATAGTTTTTGTCTAATATTTTGAAAAATGCTCATTTTTGTAAGAGATTCCTGACAAGAACTAGTGTTTTTTGCAAAATCTGAAATATGCTAGTCTTCGTAAGGGATGTCGAAATAATGTCGTATATGAATTTTTAAATTTAAGTTTAAACAAATGTTACTTATTTGTGTCGGAATTTCTTAAATTTCTGTCGTTTATTTAAGATGTTTTTAAATAAATATTATATATTAATAATAAACAATTAAAAAAAATTTTACATCCAATAACATTACTTTTTATTAAAACATTTTTCACAAATTGATTTTTTTATCTTTTAATGTACCCTATCTAAGTAGTGCATACAAATTTGATGGATCAGCATTATACTTTCAAGGAATACGTTTTATAGTATTTGCATAAAAATTCTGATACAGCATACAATTCGTCCACCCAGTACTATCTAGAGTCAAAAAGAACAAGAGCATTTATAATAGACACCAGAAAGAATAAGAAACGTCTCCATCATCTGCGTCCTCCTCCACCTCTTTTTCTTTCCCACTATAACTCTCGCACGCCACGCCGAACGAAATTCGATTTTGAATTCTTGGCGCGCGGCTACGAGCGCGGTCTCCCGCTGGAATTCGGATACACACACCCGCGACACACCGCGCGAAGGTTGTCCTACACGATGCGATTTTATCGCCAGAGGGACGATTCTTGCCAAAGATTATTTTCGAGTGCGCACACGCTCGAGTGCTACAAGTCGCTCGGTTTTGTTGTGTCTTTTACGGAATGGGATATAGATTATCAAACAACCGACGGCGGAGAGTGCTGCGCGTGTATCAAGATGTAAGGCTCCTCTTGGCTGAGTTTCAAACGTTGCGAGTATATAAGCGATTGTGCTTCCGGCAATCGTATTTATACGGTAAATTAATATTTGAAGTCGGTACTGATATAGAACATAAGTTAATCAGGGGTTTTTGTCGGGGATGCTTGATATTGTTAACGGCGTATCGTGTTTGCTGTGAAGATTCGTGTTTTATTGGTGGTTCGCGTTGATGTGGAAAAATTAATCTGAACGGTTGAGTGATGCTGATAGCTTTAGCATTAAGTTACTGTCGGATTAATATCGCGTGAAACTGTGTATTATGTCTGTGGATTTCTAAAATAACGATTTAAGTCCATTTTTTTAAGTTTCCGAGACATTGAGTTTTTAATGTTTTCACTTAGGTAGCAGATCGAAATATAAAAAAATGTAGCAAGTAAAATTATAATTGTTGAGAAATTATTAAAAAAGTAGCAAATGTATGGACCAACGTGGATATAAGCCGTTGTTTCCGAAAAAAATATGTACTCTCCGTAGTTTTAATAGGAGAACCGACGCACACTAACCATAAAGAAAACAATGAAAATAATGAAAAACTGACTTTTATCATGATTTATAGACACACTCCAAAATTATTTTTAGATGTAAGACTTATAGTGAGTTCTTTTTACGAATTAATGGACTTTAGTTATTTTTCTGGACGCAGATTCAAAACTGAAGGAAGTATAAGTTGTTATGCTTTGCACTATCATCAATCATAGGATTATCTTTCTGCATCTCCTCCAATTTTCTATACAAAAGTTAATATATATTTAATTTTTAAAAATTGGTCTAAAATCATTAATCCGTGAAGCCACACACTTATAACTCTACAAGTATATGTTTTACTAAAAGCAATAGCTCTTACTCAACTAAATCTATTAAGCACGCAGTTAAATCAAGTGTCTCCTACCCCGTGACAAAAAATCACGCCACGTTATCTCTCTCCATCCAGATTGAAAAATCCGACTTTTCCACGCGCTGCATCAATGTCGAAGATTTCAATGCGCCAGAAAGTTCTAAGTGATTAAAGAGCGCGTGTAACGACGTATCGCCATGCACGCGCAGCGACGTTTGCGTCATCGTATCTGCGCACTCTCGCTGCGAAAAAAGTGCGCTCGCAGCGCAGAAATATAAATCTGTCATCTTCATTATGCGAGCGTCTCTCGAGTGTGTCATTGTGCCGCGATAATCCTCCGCGTTGATACGCGTAATGCAGAGCGTGTCGAGACTTTTCCGCGCTAGTCGAGAGTGTATTAAGCTGACGATAAAGCGCTTCGCCGATAGCTAGAATCAATACGCGCCGGATAATCGAGCGAAAAATCCGTACGATCTCGCGTGTACATGTGATGTTTTATCGAATTGCGCGCAGAAGATTAATCGCGCTTTAAAGGATTATTAATTGAATCTCTCTGTGCTCTTTGTATTGCATCTGTCGTAATTTAAGAGATTTTTCACGTTCTGGTGTTGACAAATGAGTCATGTAAACAGTGACGGTTGATTTTTATAAATTATGTCAGTTTTCTTCTCGTTGAACAAGTAATTGAAGTTTTATCACATTGTATACGTACTAGACAGTACTGACAAAGAACTATCGTTGCGACGCTCCATACAAAGCGAAGCGCATTTCAGATTTCTTGGAAAATACTCGTTCTTTTCATACGCTTCTTTCAAAACTAGATTTTTCAGATCTTTGATAAAGACTAACACTTTTTTAGAATATGAAAAAATGATAGTTTACATTGAAAAATGTAATTTTTTTTAGTAAGAGATAAAACTAATAATTTAGTAACATTGACTATTTTAATTTATTGTCATTCTATGTTTCAATATATTTACTTTATGTCACCTGTTGAACTTCGATGTAACATTGAAAGATTCATTAAATAATAATTGTAACACTCTTTCTATATCTAACTCATTTATAAAACCAAAATTCATGATAATAACTGATATTGATATTTCACTTAATTCTAAAATACACCAAATATCATCGTATATCTAACAAATTCAAAAGAAATGCAATAGTAGTACTATAATTCATAAACAATAAAAAAAACAAGGGCTCGGCTTTCTAGATGGAAGGTTCTGGGTTCGAATCCCGACTGGATACCTCTGACTTTTTTTCAAAAATTTTGTTTTCGAATGTTTCTAAAACTGCACGGCTAGTTGTAATTCATACACGTACACACTCTAAAAGTGTGAGAGGTGGATGCAGTAAAACTATAAAAACGTACTCCCACACATAAAACAAATACACGCATGAATTATGACCTATCGGACTCCCAGAAAGAAATCCCCGGCCATTACGTAGAAAGAAAGATAGAAAGAAAGTTTACTTTAAATGTAAGTACACCCTGGTAGAAAATTATTTAGTCTTGTCTAGATTCGCTACATAACCTATCATTCATAATCGGAGCTTCCTTTAATAAGCCGGGAACACCGATACAACTAGACAATATTCTACCAGGGCATTTTCATATTTTTGAAATTCAAACTCCGGTAATCACTTCATCACAAGCATTCCTTTTAATCAACTCCATTTCAATATCCCACAAATCAAATTTCCTCAAAGAAAAAGAACAAAAGCCCCAGTTGTCGCGCTTCTTTCCTTCGTAGCGCCACCGATCTCAAGTGTGCCCGCGTCGTATCAAAACAAGCATCGGCCACATCCTCTAATCGAACTGTGCAAACACAAGACCGCGCACACATGCTCACAAGAAACATATATATCTCTCTCTCGGGTACAACAAGGATCGCCTCTATTACGAGTGTCCCGCGCGCGAGAAACCACTTGACGATGTTTACTTTATATCCCATAACCGCCACGCCGTGGCTGACGCAAGGTCTTTTTATTATTATTTGTAGCTCGCGGGTGCATTCGCGCGCGGTTATTGGTGGACCTCCCGTAAACTCGGGATTTGCATGCGTAATGACGGAGGGGACCTATCGTTCGCCGAGCGATAAATTCGCGGGTTTCGCATTGTCCTTGGTCTATTATTGCGCGTTGGGCGGGTGAATGGTTGGGAGGTTGGGAGGTGGGTATGTATGCCGATCGAGTGCTTTGAGGGAAAATTTATCGCGACGACGTTGGAATGCGCAATGCAAGCGGGATTGCGGAGGGAAAAGACGGTTGGATGAGAAAAGTTTGGATGCATTGTATTGATGTTAAGAAGAGAAAGCTTTGTAACGATGACAATTTTTGGATCAGAGAATTTTATACATTTTTATATTTTCGAGGTTCCTGAGTTAGAAAAATAGGTTCTTAAAGAATGTCTGTTTGTATGTATGTACCTGCTGTGTAGTGTGCAAATGTATAGGGATGAATTTTTGTGTCCATTCTGAATTTTTAAATAAAGCATACGACGTGCTAAAATTTAGTAGACATATTGGGTATGTGTAAATTTAGAACAAGATTTTTAAAAATTAAAAAAGTTTTGATTGGTTATGTTTATTAAAGAAATTTATAGGTTCAAGTTATTAGGTGTAGGTTTTAATACATAAAATAAATATATTTATGTATTTAAATGTCAAAATATTTACGAACTACAAACTTTTGAGATCTACTGTAGGAGTGATTTTTATTTTTCAGCTGTGCAAGAATGCAAGAGAAGAATCTTTATCTCATAGAAGATTTATAGGTGCAAGTTTCTATGTTTAAACAATGACTTCGATATATTGTCATTCATAAAAAAAAGTTAATTTGAATAAGTAGACGAGAATGCTTGAAATGTAATGTAAATCTGATAAGTTCGGATGCTCAGTCCAGCTGATGTATGCAAAGCTATATTTGTAGGATCCCCAGAGACGTGCAGAGACTTTATAAATAGAACGCGAAGCAAAGAGTCGCCGAACATTTTTCAAAATCATCCCATCAATCTGAGCATAATTTTAAGAAAACATTAACCGCTCGAATGTTTATTTGATTTAGAAAATCCTAATAAATTGTTCTGATTTAATAGACGTTTGCGGAAGCTGCATCGTTCATTGCTTGGAATAATTCAAGATCAATTACTCACGCAACTCGCGATAATGTAAATACAATTTCTACTGTGTGCGCCAGTGCTCCTTTATACAACATCGACGTGTATACTGCTGCTATATTCTGAAGCGAACGGAAATTTAATTCAATTACTCGGCAATTTCATTGCGGTATCTTATGTAAATAGAACTTGACTCTTAATTGAATCCTATTTCTACTGTATATTGACGTACTATTTTTTGTTTAAACACAAATATCTTATCTAAATAAAGTGATGGCGCCATGTTGTCAGCGCGATACTTGGTGATTTGATTGGTTGGTTATATAGAGCACCTTCTTTTAAGAAAGAACCGGTTGATTAGATTAGAAGCCTTTCAATTTTAAACAGCCACGTTATTTTTACCGAAAAGCACTATGAAGACGACTTCTTTTCCAAAAACTGATATAAACAGTTGAAAATGTGATCAGGATAATAACATAACATCATATCGACGTACCTTACGAAGATTAATACATTTCAAGTTTCTCGAAAAATACTAGTTCTTGTCAGGAATCTCCTACGAAAATTAGCAATTTTCAGATTTTTAGACTAAAACTATCATTTTTTAAGAGGATCTAAGAAAGTGTTAATCAAAAAATCTAAAAAGTGCTAGTATTTTTATAAAAGGAGTCTCAAAAGAACTAGGTGTTTTCGAGAAATCTGAAATGTGCGAGTTTTCGTAAAAGACGTTGATACATTTTGTCCTCAGTAGTGCAGTAAAGAAGATTGACTAATGTTTTAAATGCTGTCGTTAACTTTAAATCAAAACTTCTGCAAAGACCAGACGTTTCCTATCTAGAGAAAGTTATATATGGTTACATTTGGTCATTGATAATTAAAGCGTGAAATTCAAATTAATTGTGCAAGTATATAAGTAACATACAATCGAGCTATAGTCTCCTTCACTCAGAAAAGGATCCTTTTTATACGGAAAAAGATTCCTCTGAAAATAGATTGTATATAATAGGGAATGTAATCTTCTTGTATTAAAAGAAGTCATGTAGTAGGAAAGAGAAATTAATTTCGCTTAAAAATTATTCCTGTTCTCACAAGAGGATTCTGGTCCCCCATAAATGGAATTCTTCTAAATATCTATCTTGAAAGGAATTCTCTTCCAACAAGAAAATCGTTTTCTCAGTATATTCATCTCTCTTAATGTATAAAAATGACATTTAAAATAATAATTATCCCAACACCACACATTACATGCACATTCTTACAAGTTCCTATCACTCAAAAATATTAAATTCTCAAGGTACCAACAGTACATTATTAATCCCCTCACGCATCTATACCCGCTGGCGATAGTCATTGAATCCGCATCGGCTCACTACGGCCGATGGCTTTTCCTCGGCCGCGCCGCCGCCGCCGCCGCCATATTACACGAGCGAGGTCTAGGTCAGATACTATTCTCGTCGCGAGCTGCCGAACTCGCGCCGCCGCCGCCGCCGCGCGCTCCAAAGTGAAAGAGAGAGTCCGCGCATTCGGCTGCACGTGCTGCCGCTAAACGGAAGTGGAAGTGGAATTACAGCGGTTCTCGAGAGCCGTCCGGAGCTTATCTGTATCAAAGGAGAGTCCATAGAGGCTTTTCGTCTGTACGAAGTGGAGGCGATCTTTTACGTGGGATGGATTGGGAGTCTCTAGGCGAGATTAGTTCGGCCTTTGATGTAGATGTAGTAATTTTATGTGGGTAGGAAGTGGGGTGTTTTTTTTTCAGAATGCTAAGTTTTGTGGAAAATATTATTTTTAAGGGGTTAAGGGTTGTCGGGAGGTCCAAAAAAGCACTTTATTGTAAGATTCTTTGTAAGGTAGCAGGTGTATCTTTGATTTTAAAAGTTTTTGGAATACATTTGGTAGAATTATTGGTGGTTTTGAAAGAGTTAGTTTTTTTAAATGCGTTTAGTGCATTAGTTTATCTTAAGCTTAATCAAAGCTTTCAAAAAATCGAACCAAATGACGGATCTTGAAAGTAAAACAATCAATTTTAGCAAGGAAAATTATGTTTTTTATTAAAATAATAATTATTTCAATTATTTTTAATAATTAAAGAAAGTTTAATTTTAATTATCTGAATTATTATCTTAATAAAAGCTTTGATTAAGTTCTAAATAAACTAAATCGTTTGGGGTTTTCCGATTTTAGATTATTCAGTGTCAGTTATTGCCTTATTGGTGAACCATGCGAGAAATAGTTTTATTTTCCAAGAAATCGATTATACATATATAACTTCTTTAATAATTAATATTTATCGATGTCATTTCTACAGAATATACTTCGAATATTGCTTGCTCAGTTACAACCTCGGATACAAACACTCTCAGAATAGAAGATGTATACTCTGTTTCAGAAAAAAGTCTTAAATTTATTGTCCTTGTATAATTATTCTCGACCTCTTAATGCTAGAAAACCTTGAGTGAATTAAAAAGAAACACGATAAACGTTCATTATATACTTTTTTATGGAATAAAAAAATACGAAAAACGTTTCATACTAGACACTTTTCATAAAATAGTTGATTATCTAGTAGTTATAGCACTGAAAAACATGTATTATAGGGTGGTAAATTCAAGATAAACGACTGGCCTTTTTAAACAAATATGTACGCTTGAGCAATAAATATTAACAGTATTATTTTAGTTTACTATCCAAAGACTATTACTTGCTAGCAAAATAATATTCAAAACAATGTTCAACAAGCACCCATCAGAATAACCATTTAATTTCTATCATGGTATTATATGTCAGATTCAAAAAATGCAGCTGTTGGTTTTAGACTGAAAAATGAGTTTACTCGTACGAGGCGATAAATTTTTTTCGATAGTTACACGGGTGCGAGCGCGTTCTAAATTTACAAAGTAGGAAGCATACGGTATATAATACAGGTTCGATCGGTCGAGTATTTATGGCTCTAACATTTCTCATTATCATATTTTTGTATAGGACATCGTGTGTGCGTGTGTTATAACGCGCGAATTTGGAAAGGGAATAAAGTTTTTTGACTGACGGCCAGGCTATAAAAGTGAGGCTGAAATTTATGAATTTGAATAGGAAAGAAGGTGAGGGCCGTAAAGTATGGGATCCAAGTAGAAAATGGTCGGAACTAGTCAGACGTGGAATTTATGCATTTTTCGTGTCCTACTCCAACTTAATTTCTTCGGCTACTCCATCTATTATATATGTTAATACATTTCAAAGTTTTTAAAACTACGCTATACACATATCATAAAAAATGTATATTTAATAGCCAAAACATGAGTTATATTTAAATCCATTATTATTCCTTTCATTCATCTTTTATAGTTTACACTTTTCAACTCTGGGTACATTAATTGTCCCATTTACACAACCCACCAAAAAAGAATCCGAAATATTCCCTGTAAATCACGCTACCGCGGACACTCTAAGAGTTTCGTTTTACAATTCAAGACATAAAAGTCTCTCGCATCTATCGAGAAAAAATTCGGCTCTCGCGCATCTCCAACGCCGAATCCACCATCCAACGACACTTTAACAGTCTCTCCTTCCTCAATAAAACTCGCTCCTATCCCACCTCTAAACATACAAGAAATATCGAATATCACGGGTATAAACATAAAACGAATCGCAACCCGCAAGAGATTCCCCCTCTCGTAATCGGGCAATTATAACGCCGTTAAAAGGCCGAGGGAGCCGAATAAGCCGGCATCATTACTTAATAGCCGCGCGGATAATCGTTGCGTCCGAAGAGTTTGCGTAACGCGATTCGCCTCGTATCATTTTTTTTCTCCGTATCTCGCGTTTTTGACGGTTTCCATGCGCCTCGACAAGTGCATAGTGCAGAGCTGTTAAACGCCGCGAGTGTGTATGCATATATATCGGCTTATTAATTATTTATAAGCTCGATAACTCGATGGCTTGGTAGTTACATATACGTAGCGCACGGCCAAGCCAAGTCCAATGACAGCGTCGAGCAGATAGTATAGACCGCGGATGTATAGGTGTGTGTGTGCGTGTGTGTGTGTGTGTATATGTGTGTATGTGTGTTTGTGCGTGTGTATGTGTGTGGGTGTGTGTATATTTATGAGTGTGTGTGCGTGTGCGTGTGTGTGTATGTGTGTGTTTGTGCGTGTGCGTGTGTGTGTGTATGTGTGTGTTTGTGCGTGTGTGTGTGTGTGGGTGAATGTGTGTATATTTATGTGTATATTTGTGTATGTGTGTGTGTGTGTGTGTGTGTGTGTATGTGTGTGTGTGTGTGAGTGTAATACGCGCAGGCGGCGCCGCGATCGTAATTTTGATTTGTGCGAGAGTAGAGTAATGCCTGTACTCGTGCGAATTCGGAAAAAATGTATGTATAGTGTATATTCTGAGGCTTGTTGGAATAACGACTGAAGTGCACGTTTTTAGAATGGGGTTTTACATCGAATTTTACATGTTTGTGTGCAGGCCTCTTTTATGGGAATTGTACATCAAATTTTACATGTTTGTATGTAGGCCTCTTTTATTGGATTTGTACATCAAATTTTACATGTTTACACAGGCCTCGTTCATATAAAAATAACAGGAGAAATGCAGTACATAACGATTTAAGTTCATTTATTTCAAATATATGTGCGCGTAAGAGTGACTCCAAGTACGTTATAAAATGAGAATGGTCTTTTTGCTTTCTCAAAGAGGAAGCTATTTTATTTCATGAGACTTTATTTTGTTAATCGTTATACGCTCGAAATTCGTTGGATTTAAATGGATAATAAAAACTTTAAACCTAAGTGCCTCAAAAATATAAAATGTGGACTTACGTCGTTATGGTTTTGACCCCACAGAAATTCCCGAAAACCTGCTATTTTCAAGATAATGACAATTTCAGAGCGCGTTTAAAACATGATAAATGGATTTTTTTTATTTTCTTTATAATTAATGTTTTATCAGTGCTAATTTTAACACGAAGTCATCTCGATTCATCTGCACTCGAGTTATGGCGTGTATATATCCCCGGAATAATGATCGAAGACCGCATTTGTCCATTCTTTTGCTCGTTTTCTCAAATAAAAATAAGCAAGCATTTTCTAAGTTGGATATTGTAATCAATATTATATGTAAAATCTCGTTCAACAAATGTAATTTTACTTGCTATCTCGTACGTTAGAATCTGAAAGCATTTCAATGTCTAAAAAATACAAAAAACGAATTTATATGTTTACCCCGGGGATTCCCAGATATACAAGCGATTGTTGAATGTACAAAGTTCAGTCTTACTATCGAAAAATTAACACATATATTTTTAACAAACAACTACAAAGATCAACAGATAATGATTGATTAATAAATGAAATTTAGTAGCAAAAGTACAAAAAATGCCTCAAGGCTCACAAGCTCAATCATCCCGATTTGATACTTAGCGAGTGAACTTTCTTTAGCGTCAGCCGCATCGAAATAACAGCTGGAAGCCTCATCAGCGAAACACTCTCGAGGCATCGCAGCTTCGTAAAAATCCCCCCACGAATCACTACACAACCACTGCCACGAGCCCCACGGACTCTCTTCGAATAAGATCTCGCGCGATCTCGTATCGCAGCTCGCACACGGAGAAAAGTGAAATGCACGCTGCGAGCCAACGCAGCGTGAGATATGAACATATCTACACACACACACACACACACCACATATATCCATTGGGCGTGTGAGTATATTACAAGTCCCGGCAATTATGAAGTTCGCCGCGCGCGAAAAGCGTTTTGACGTCGCGAGTCAAGCGGAAGGACGACCGAGACGTGTTCAGCCGCGCCTCGCGAGCTTCGATTTAAATACTCGTTAACGCGCGCGCGTGCTTCTTGTCTCTCGTGTGCTTTTTCGTCTTTTTGGGGTGTACGATGGCGGACGCGTTATCGCGGTGTGCGCTCGCTTTGTGCGCGGTTTTCTCTCGGCTTAATTGACGGGGTGGTTAAGGCTTGACGGCGAGTTGTACTGGTTGCAGAGGATTTCTATTTATAAACGCTGGGATATTGTGTGCGTATGGTTCGAAAGGTGGACTGGATGTATAGTGGGAAATTGATGTATTTAAAAAGGGGGCTCTTTAGTTGGGGAAAGGAGGTTAGCTCTTAGGGTGATGCGTAATCTTTAATTTTCAGAAAATATCTCTCTTAAGTGTTGTTGTTTTTTTATTGGGATAGCAACTTATCAGAGAGATATTTGTTCAAAATTGAAAATTAAATGAGAAAAGTCGGTAATTGTAATTGTCGGTGACAGGTACGTTCAGCGTCACCTTAATTGAATCATTTTGTGGCAAATTAAATTCCTTTATGTTGGAAGAAAATAAGTTTATTTTAAGAATACGGGTCTTGGTTGATAGTAATTTAGTTCAAGCGCCGTGTGAGTTCAGTATCATACGGATACAAAAGGTTAAATTTTTGTTGTTGTCTCTTGTCAATGTGGAGTATCGACGAGATAATGGTGACTGGTACACAATGGGTATGTGACATGATATATTAATAGTATTATTACAACCAATGCAGTATATATCTGGCTGAAACTTTACTACATTGCACATTAGTTTATCGAGTTATTAATTCTTAATATTTGAATTGCTTCAGTTACTGAACTCGGTCAACAATATTGAGGATCACTCATTATTTGCTATTCTACTTCACATTCACCTCTACCTGTAACAAAACACTTTTAGAGTAAAAAAAAGTAACCAATGTAACTTTGCGTGTAACGGATATTTCTATTCTTATAAATAAAATTATTTTAGGTGTCTATTTGAAATGAAATTCCATTCACGACCAAAGGTTTCCTATTGATATAAAAATATCGTTTTATTTCAGAGTTTATATTTTAATAAGAGAAAAAAATCTAAAATTTAAATAATTGAGTTTTTGGTCAGGCTCGAGTAATTTATAATTTTGTTTTGAATGAGAGAATCGACGAGAGCAGTTGCATTCGTTATTTCAGATGATTTAAGTTTATTTCACAATATTTTTATATAAACTTGGCGTCATTTCAAATTGAACGGTCTATAGAATTTGAAGGAAATTCGATACACGTGCATTTTGATTAAGATTCGAGAAGAAAGGTTTATTGATGTTACAAATATACTTTATAAACTCTGGATCAGCCCTTTTGATTTAGGTTTTTAGATTTTAGACTTAGCAAAGTGAGTTTGACGTACAAATAATACATTGAATCCATCAAGCCTAGATTAAATTTACGCTCTGTATAATCGCACTGTAAATGAGTAAACTACTGAATGTTATTTTTAGATTAAAATGAAAGTAAAAATAACCTCGTTTGCCGAGATGACTTATCAAGATTTTGATTTTCTATGGCGAGTGATCAATCTTAGAATCGTCAAGTGCGAGAGAACCGCAATGTGACTGACGCACACGAGCGCGCAAACGCACATAAACTAGTGAGATAAAAAGACGACGTGGAAAAAAAAGAGTGTAATGTGGCATCCGAAAAAAGACCAGACACTATCATCTCTCGTGTAACAGCTCGTATTTTTAGTAAATAAGATTGCAGTAATCTCAATGACGAATTTTTTTTTTTAATCTGCCAGTCATATGGTGCAAATCGTGTATGATTTAAAAATTTTGTAATGTTAAGCTTATAAAATTAGGACAAAATACTTATCTGTGTATACTATAACGCTTATATTTTAGTATAATTTATGTATATTTTACCATGAATTTGTGGATACAATTAAACATTGTTAACATAAATTTCACTTAACAATTTTATTTAATTTTAATTTATCATATTTGTAAATATATTCTCTACGATACAAAAATTTAACTGCTAAAACAATGTAAAAATTGAAGATTGTACAGTTTCTTTTAAGTTATTAATCTCTTTAATTAACTAAATAAATTCGAAAGTAGTAACCCATAAAATCTTTAAATTATGATAAAAATTAGTAATAAAATGACAGAATGCATGCATAATTTTTTAAACGATACTAATCGTGCTAATATAGAATTATTTGAGGAATAACCAAAATTTTTATAACAATATTACCAATGCAATTTTGAAATATCTACATCTATAAAACCTTTCTCAACTAAAGCGACTTTGAATAAAATATTAAAAACTTCAAATATCTCTAAAGCATAACATCGAATCGTGTTAAAACTCTGCAGATACATTTACAATCTCTACACCAATACCTACAATCCCAGCAAGTTCCAAGTACTTAAATCCATAAGCTCATTCTCAAACAATTAAACACGTTGTCACCATGAAATCACCGCGACACGCTTTACATCAATCATCGAAATCCCTTAAGAAACCCAAGCACCAGAGTTCACTCAATCACCGCCCATATAAACAATACACACAATCCCTGCCTCCCTTCCCCCACATACTCCCTCGCAACATCCATCATCGATCCCAACTACACATCGGCAATCGTCGCCAATCTCCTCGCTCAACTCTCTCCGCATCGATTCTCCTTACAATCCGCCCTCGTCCGTCGACTCCGTCGTTGCATAAACGTCTCGTCTCGTCGCGCGCAAAGCTGCCGCGCAAAAAAGCTCATGCCTCGTATCTCCCAACGAAATAAAGGAAGCAAAAAAAATCCGCACAAGAGAGTTAACTCGGGCGAGCGCGCGGGTCATCGTGCGGCAGGCTTTTATCTCTCGCCAACTGTCAAATACTATCGGGCCTCGTGTGTACGGTTATGCGCGTTACGCGGCTGTGTGTATGCGCGAGAGCGCGCGCCGCGATCAATCTGCCACCGCGCGCCGCGTCGTAAATCATAAAATCATAAATGCGCCGGGATAAATATTCATTGCGGGCGTGGAGAGAGAGAGAAGGATCCGATGTTGCCGCTGCTGCCGTTTCATTCACGCGAAGGATCTTGTGACTTCTATGGAGATGTACGATATGTATTCGTAGGTAGGTATATACGCGCTTGTCTGTGCTTCGAGCGCACGCGCGTGTGTATTAAGTAGCTGCGGAGGATTTTTCCGAGCATACAGGCCGTTTATTTTCACGGGGACTGACGCTTCGCGTAGGCTGCGTGAATCTTTGATTTGCGAAAAAATGAATGCTTATACTTTTAGCGAGGGAAAGAAGAAATACAAAATGTGGAAATTGCGCTTCGAGCGGCTCGTCAGTCATGCTTTTACGGCGCTTTTCCGAGTATGGGCAGTATGCAAAAAATTCTATGTTGGAGTGATGTACGCACTGGCGGTGCGCGGCTTTGCGGAAAAAAAAGGATTGTTAACGTCGACGTAAATATCGGCGGAAAGTGTGTCCGCGCGCGCTTAGAAATACACGAGAGAATCGGAGTCTTAGACTTTGACGGGCGTGCGTGATTTTTTAATATTAGACGCGACGCTAAACGCGTTTTACCGGGAGTACGGGAACTTATCTGTCACTGTTATAGGTGAAAGTTTACCTAATAGTTGCAAAATATTCGATAGACCGGCGGTGATCATTATTATTGCTGGAAAAGGCTGCGCGCGAAATTAAATCTGTAGCACTATATGCACAGTCTGCATTAGTTTGAGACAAAGAGCGCGCTTCGTGCCGTATGGATAAATATGTCGGGAGCGTGTATTAAAAAATTATCTGTTATTATGCTGCTAAGTTTGAGGCAAGAATAGATTTACGATCTTTTGATGCGGCAGAGTGAAACTCACGCTCAAGGACTTTTATTTTAGGTATTTCGGAACAAAGTAACGAGTTTAATCGCGAAAATGCTATATTATAATTAAACGAGCGTGTTGTTGTAAAAAACATTGGCAATCATTCATCGCTGGTGGATTTCCTTAAAAGTTTTGAATTCTGAGCTCGTAGAGTTTTTTTCGAAAGATTTATCTCCGAGAAAATGCATTTTATTACGGGCATAAAATCTTTTCGAAGCATTTCAATGTCTAAAATAGTAATACAGACATACTTTTATATCATAAAGACATGCCGACGTCTAAATAAATGTTCTTTTCTATCCCTCAATCGGTAAGCATCAAACCAGATATTGCACAAATATAACCTTTAGCTTAGACATTATTTAACTCGACATTTACGCTCCAACTACATAAAACTAACTACATAAAATATATCACATTATCAAAGAAAAACACGCTATCAACCCCAGCAGCAATGATTTACAGGCCAACCACTCGAGCGAGAAATTTTTCATCTATCCCCGCCAATTGTGCGGAAAAACAAGTCTCCAATGCATTCATCGCGAATCAATCACTCGTTCAGCGTAATTATTTTAAAGCCAACGCTGCTCATTGTTTGCTATATCCAGCACACGCGATTCCCTCCTTACACCCTCATTACCGTATACTTTTTCTTAACGCTCGCGCTCGCAATTACCCGTAATGGCGTTCATTTAACGCACGAGTACCTACATACCCACACGTCGATTGTCAAGATCACAGCAGCCGCGCTCGTTTACCGCGGGAGATAATAATCGCGCTCGCAATCCCTTGTACACACATCCTCGCGATTGTTAACTCGCGGAGAGAGAGAGAGAGAGAGAGAGAGATCCTGGCGAAAGAGAGCGTTTTATTTTGTATCGGTGTACACGGCGACGTCTAGTGTGCCTTTCCAAGGCCGGGGCTTTAATTCGATAATTCAGATGATTATCGCGCGCGCGCGTATTTGCACGCGCTCTCCTCGGCGCGTGTAGGTATGCCTTCTAAGGCTCGGAAAATTGCGGCTGTGTACTGATTTTATGAGTTGATGGTGCGCGCTGGAATATGTGAGCGTGCACGGGTGTGCTGCGCGGGTATGTAGGTTATGGGTGATGGGTTTCCTTTTGCGTTTGGGTGGATGTGTGAAGGGAACTCGGGAGGTTGAGTGGATTTTACGGTTACGGCGGACAATGCATTGTGCTTGAAATTGAATTTAATTCTTTGCTTTGGATTTGCTATACCGTTTTGGGTTTGTTGGGATTTGTTGTATACTACATGCATGAAAATTTTCTATTTTATAAAGAAAGTTTAGTGTTTCATAAATTGATACAATTTTAAAATACTGCATTGACTGTACTTAATAAGGAAAAGTTTATAATTGTTCTGATTTCTTGATCCCTATGTATCCTACTTGCTTAAATATACATGACAAAAATGTAGTTAATTTTATATAAACGTTTATTACAATGTTTAAAGAAACTAATAGAAATTAATAAAAATGTATTAGTTTTAAGCTTTCACATTTTTTATTCCTAAATGTTAACTAAAATAAAATAAATATTAAATGTTTCAACTAAGTGATCTTTTAATTTATAACAGTAGATATAGTTCTTAAAAGATTTAATTATTAACAAATTCCAACAAGGTTAAATCTCAAAGGCACTCATTTCCTTAACAAAATTACTTCCTTGATCTTTATTTCTCTACAGAACGAGGCAATAAAATACCAACACCGCCTATCAATTAACACGCTAATAAAATCGAATCATAACTTCAGAAGCGTATACAACCCTACATTTGTCTCGAATCATTAAAAACTTGTCCCAAAAAAAAGAATTCCCAAAAAAAAAAATCACTTTTACGGCTTCCGCGGTACGCAGCTCAAACTCAACGGTATACAACACTCTATTCCAGTCCGACTTATCTGGCCGGGCGTTGACAATGTCCCGTCCGTTACTCCTCGTACAATGCTCATTGTTAGCTCACAAGAGCGAGAAAGAGGCGGCGGCGGCGGCAGTTTTTCGCGGATATTATCAATTGCTTATATACGTATACAAAGTGTAGGTACGCGCGCGCTCCGGGGATTACGAATCGCGCATAAAGAATAAGGCGTTTCGCGCGGCAGTCGCTCCCAAAGTCAACTCTTATACGCTCGAAGCAACAAAGAAACAGCTTGCGAGCCATCGGAGTGCGCACGAGTCAGAGCGAGAGAGAGAGAGAGAGAGAGAGATATTTCTTTTTGTATCATTACGCGCGCTAAGAGGCGTGAAATTGAGACAAAAAGCCCGTGACCGTTATACCTATAAGGGCTCAGAGCCGCGGATGTATTTACGCTCGCGCGGACAATAATCTTTTCTCGCGAGAGGAAGAAAGGTGCGGATGGTTTACGCAGCGACGGCGGCTGCGTTTTACTTTAATTATACGCGCGAGCGCTGCTGTCTTTTTATTTATGTTACGGTGGAGGCGAATTCGTTATCGTGACAAAGAATCTCCGCCGCGTGTATAACGAGTTGTGTAGGAAGTGTGTGTGAGTGTATGTATTTTGCCGGCGCGCGCGCGCGATGGCTAAATAATTTGACTGCGAAATTTTCTCTTTGTTTTTTGCGGCTGCCGCGATATTGCGTGCGTGCTCGGTGCGGCGAAAATTTGGGTAAATGGAGCGGATCTTTTGCGGGAGGTTCTTTTCTTTTCGGGGAGAAAGTGCAAAGGAATTTGAATTGGTTGGTGTTGTAGACTTTCTGGATGTAAAGATTTTAAATGAAAAAATTAGTGTAACGTGAATGTTCTGATTTCTAACCGTTTGAGCTTTAAGTTGGATATGAGGAAGTATAAAAAAATTATTCCGGCGTTTATTACGAAAAATTTACGGGTTGGCTATCTATTTAGTAATGGCTCGAAAGTTCATAGCTGCGTTCGGACAAACGAAAGTTCAGATTCCTTGAACTTTCGAGTTTCTAATAGCTAGTAATGGCAGTTGCCATCACTGGTTGGTCTATATCAAAATATTAATAATACTAATAATATTGATGGGTTAAAAATAGCTCCAATTATGTCAAGTAAATTTCTTCTCACGAAACTTTCTATGCACTTATCTACTCAGCATCTCTAATAATTTTTATGCGTACGATTCGTTGCTCTTTAATTTATAAAAAGGAAAAACGATAGGCTTTATGGGTCGGAATTTTTGTCTACCGAAAAGATACAGTTTTATTATTTTTAATACGTTAATTGGTATGATGTGTAAATTCGGGTCGATGCGCAAATGTAAGTCGGTATAACATTTTTTGTGCTGGGTACATCACTGCACATTCAAGTGCACTAAACGAGTTACTTTAATACACGTAGATGGTCGTCAATTTTACACACGTGTGTAGTTTTTGTATGGAAAAATATATTACAATGTATCAAAATTAGAATACGCACATGGAAGTATGTAAAATTGGCGACAAGTCAAAATTACACACATGGAAGTATGTAAAATTGGTGACAAGCCAAAATTATATACATAGAAGTATGTGAAAATGGCAATAAGCCAAAATTACACTCTTGGATTTGCCATGATAACATGGATAAAGATAATTAAACTGGGATAAATTAATTACCTTTTGAAATAAGAACATTAACATTTTTTTTAAGAAAACTACGAAAATTTGTCATTTTCCTATTTACGGAAAATCGAAATTAGTTGTTGGAAAATATATAAACTTGCATTTGAAACTACTATTCGCGAAATTAATTATTTGAGCACCTTCACTCAATTTTTAACAAAAAAAGGCATTGTAATCGGAGTAATATCTACGAGCCTAAAATTTTGAATTTAAATTAACATTTTTAGGGTATAATATTCTTGATTAGTATGGTAAACTTGAACCATGTAAAAGTTAAGAAAAGCATTGTAGATTTTGGAGCTAGTTTAAAGAATATTGACCCACATTCAAGTACTTCACCTAAATTGTGTCTTAAATCAACAGTAAAATCTTTTTAAAAAGGGTATATTTATAAATTTATAAATCGACACTTGAGTAAAATTTGGAATATTTACCTAATTACATCATAACATATTTTTGAAGAACATATCAACCCATTAGTATCTACTTCAGTCACTCGGCACGAGCGTTCACAGCTACTCGTCGAATAATAAATTCCCCGGCGAAAAGAAACCGCAAAATCCTGTAATCACCTCGTATCGTTAATAAGAGCCTTTTAACTCGTAATGCAAGTACTTAACGAGCAGGTAGCGAGAGTCTAGCGTGTAATTCAGCGATGCGGTGTGCGCGCGCGCATAAGTGTGCGCACATATCGTTACGCGCGCGCGTGTATAGAAACAAGTATATAAACGCAGTCCTGCGAGAGCGCAAGCCCGCGTCTCTCGACGCACGAATTAATAAGCGAACCGCCAATTGAATTAAGCGATTAAACACCGGCTGAAGTGAGCCGAACGATCGAGCGATATAACGTCCGACGAGCGCATTTCTTGCAAAACGAAGATAAAGGAGGAGCCTCGAGTGTGGAGTGCGAACATTTTTGTAAGTTATACTCGCTCCGAGCTATGAAATCGAGAGCAAGGGAGGCAATCGACGTATATAACTTTTAGAATTGAAAGTAAGAAAAAAATTACGTTGTAGTAGGAATTTAATGTGGAACGATGTCGTTGAATTTAAATGAAAAGAATATTCCTTTGAGCTTGAATTTTTTTTTACTTACTCTACAGATTTGATAGAAGAAGGTTCACTGGAATAATGTGTTAATGAACATGCCTTTCTCGGTTGTCTCAAATTCAGTTGAAGAATTTGCTCGCGGTAACAGAAATTTTATCAGGAATGTAAAAACAGACATCCCGACAAGAAAAAAAAGCGTTTAATCTCATCGTGCTTGCAGTTCATCGCAAAGCATTACACATTTAATTTATATTCAATTTGTATTAATTACTACTGGCTTCAGCTACCGATTTATCATCTCCCGTCGAAAGTCGATTGTGCTGTTGAATGAATACAATTGTAAAACGTATGCTAGCGATATTTTGAAAAATCCAAATCTTGAATATTAGAATATGTAATATAACAGACAGTACAATTTCAATTAATGTATAATATTATTTATTTTGACAATACCTGTATCTATCATGAATTAAGTCTTTAATGCCGATACTACTTTTTAGTTTAAAAAGTATACATTATAATTTTTTATTCTTTATCTAAAAATGGTCTAAATATAAGAAATCAAGAGTAAGCTACGTAAGGCCATTACTATGCCCTGCATACAAATTACTGTGCCCTTCAATATATTTATTTAAAAATTTATAAAATCAAAAAGTTTCATTTACGGAAAATACATAGCAGCCAGAACACTTGAATTATTATCAAAATCCAAAATCAGTAAAATTACGCAATTGTGTTAATTTTCGAATCTAATTACATGATTATTATGCTAATTTTCATTTCCGATAACAATTCAAGCATTCCGCTATGCATTTTCCTTGAATGAAGCGATCCTGAAAAGGAAGTTTCATTACAATGCGTTTTATTGCAAAAAATCGAAACCACATTCACAAATGCATCGGCAAACACAACGACCTACAGATCTACTGTACGAAACTCCCAGTAACAACTAGAAAACCAATACAAATACCAGCTCTCGTCCCGTGTAAAAAAATTAGTCTGGCACTAGTCTGGGATTAATCTGGCTTAACAAGTCTGGCGAAAGTCTTGCAAAAGTCTAGTAGAAGTCTGACTTAGACCACTATGCCAGACTTTTTTTGGAATTATGTCAAGAAAACTCATTTTTCACAAGTAAATAATTAGAGTAGTACATTGATTATTAGTATCGACTAGAATAGTGAAAATACGTACTTTTCGATAAAATAGGAGAAAAGTTTTTTTACATATTGCAATCTTGTTTAAAATATGAATATTTGTAAAAAAGAGAGAAAAATTTAGGTTACTGGCAATCTGACATGACGCGATGCTTTTATTTTGCACATTTTGTCTAAAGTCTGGCATAGTGGCCAAAGCCAGACTTCTGCCGGACTTATTGAGCCAGACTATTGTCAGACTAATTTTTTTACACGGGCCCCCTCAAAATTTAAAACTCCAACATCATCCGAATCTACCCCAGTCTCTTGACCGCACCAGTGACCTCGACAATAACCGTGTACGTAATTTCCCAAAATCCACTCCAATCCACCAGAGCCGCAGTGGAAAATCCTCCGTATACCATCGCGCGCGACAACAATGACGCCTCGCACACATCACATACGTGCATCGCTCGCAGGAAAAAAGTGTCTCGCCGAATATAATCGCTGACCGCGCGGGTCTCCGCGGCTATGCCAATCTGCAGGCTAAGTGGAAAAAAAAAGAAACCGGGCGCGGAAGGAAGGAGCGCGATACCTATCGCGTATATCACGAGAATCACGCGTGCGAGCGTCGGCGCTTTTCGCGCTGCGCCCGGCCTCGCGATTGGCCAATGCACGCGGCGATTCTTCGAGGTCTCTTCGGGTGCAGGGTTTTATAACACTCATCGTTCGCACGCGCGGCCGTGCAGTGCTGCTGTTTCTTTATAATATTGTTGCGTGGAGAGATGAGGGTGTCGCGATGCTTGTGTGCATGGTTTTCATTATTCGCGATGATGATGTGCGTCTCTCTGGCTTTGTTGCGTGCTTAGACCAGAAGATGACTGTACTTATAAGTATGACCCCCTACCGCGGAATGAGACGATGGTAACTTGATATTGAGTGTTTTTTGTTATTTTAAATCGGGCAATTGGGTTGTATTAAAACTTATTATTATAGGGTCGATAATTATGTCCGTGAATGTAGTATACATTACGAATGGAAATTAATGCTGTTATCAACAATTGTGATGTTGTGAACTTAATTATTGTCAACTGAAAAAAATGCTACTTAGAATGCAAAAACTTTCTGGGATCCCTGCAATTTTAATGTTAAAGGTCTTAATTTGTTCCTTGAATGTTTTGTTTTACAAACTGACCAAAAACAAATTTTAATAGTACATTTTAGTACGGGCGAGAGGGCTTTTTTTTTAAAAAAACTTATCGCTCTTGGTGCACACTATATTTTTTCTAACACATGTATTGATATTCACAAACTACTTTTAAGCTAGTTTTTTTGTCATTTCTATTGGTGGAACGAGCGGCCGTAAAGTAAAACGAGCAGCAGGAGTAAAGTACTCACTTTACGCCTGCCTAAAATGAGCAGCGAGAGTAAAGTAGTTATTTTACCCCCGCTGGTCGTAAAACGGTCACTTTAGGCACAGTTTTGAGGATGAAAAAATGTGAAAATCGTGCATGAGTTACAAAAAAAAATTTATGGGAGATAAGAGAAAGCTTAATTAGATTAAGTATGTAAGTTCATATAAGTTTGTTTAATTTAACTACTTTTTTTAATAAATGTTCGATTTTGAGAAAACATCTATTTAAAGCATTATTATCTTTTCAAATTAAATAAGAAAAAGTGGGTCCTCGTAATAGAGAATTTGCATGAAATTTTTTTATATTATATTCTGATAGATCATAGTACATTTCGTTTGTGACCTTTTAAAATTTTTTTAAATACATTAAAAACTAAAGAATATACAGCGGTATGAAAACGGGTGTCACGTCACATTGCTGTGTCGGCTCATTTGAACTTTACAACAGTGTGACATCACAAAAAAACTTAAAAAATCTATAACTTTTTTAAATTTTAATTTTTTTGAAAAATTCTTGATCAGTATCAGAGACACCGTCAAGGAAAAAATTTTAATGCAAGTTCCATATTGTAGATGACGGGTGGATTTAGCATTACTTTAAACTTTAAGTTTTTACTTAGCACCTTTAAATTATTTTAAAATGTATTTACTTTTACATATGTAATTATCTACACTGATGAGTCATAATAAAATTGAAAAAAAAATCGTCGATTCAAAACACCCGAACCTCCATAAACCAAGTAAGTAAACAATACATATTGTTCATGAAACGAAATTTTGTGCATAAATTATTATTATAAATTGTGCTCAAACTTTTTAAACCAATTTTCAAAGTGTATGAAGATGCTAGTTTGTATATACAAAAATTATGTTGAAAAAATGTTCTTTTTTTAATCCTATTGAATTAAAATTGTGAAAGCTTAAGGGGACTTCTCAGATCTACTTTACCCGCCGATAAATGTATTCGAAAATTGGAAAAGTGGAACACTCAAATTGTCATCAGCATAAAAAATTAGTATAATCACGTAATTGCTAATTTTCGATTCTGATAATAATTCGAGTGTTCCGCTATGTATTTTACGTGGATAAATCTGCCCTGAAAAGGAGAATATCTGATGCGTATTTTTTGAGAAAAACGAAATTTTCGTACATAACTTATCAGCGGGTAAAGTAGGTATGACGCATCCCCTTAAAGAGGAAACTTATATGTCAATCATTTTTAGAAGTGCATATTGAGAAAAAGTAATTTTACGAAAATAACGAGTTTTTAAAATGTTACTTGCATAAGGCATTTTAAAGTAAAGCTGTGCAAAGCTAATATAGTAATTGTATACATCATTTTTATTTAACGATTGATCGAAAATTGTGTCCTGACCGAAATCCTTCATGGTACATCTACCCTCCAATAAAGCGAGCGCGAGTCTCGTGCTGGCCCGTTGTTCTTATATTAATAGAATTGATCGTCGTCGCAAGCGCAGCCGAGCATCATTACGAGCGCGCCTGAATGTTGTTTGCCCTCGACGGGATATGTTTATTGGAGATACGACTTGTTCTTCTTCTTTTCTTGTTAAACACACCGAGAGAAATTTCGCGCCTTTTTCTTTATTTGTGCTATTTCAGTAGGTTAATGCGCCCGCGAGTCGTTCTTTGTTTGTTGGCGACGGCTGCGATCGCGCTGCTGTCTTTTTTCCTTCCTTCGCGAGGATGATGATTAGCTTGTGCAAACAAGAGAGGGTGGGTGTTGATATTGCCCGTGCGGTAATACGTTTGTTGATAATGAGAGAGCTACTGCTCTTTTTCCTCTCTCTTGTGTGTATATGCTGAATTGAAGATAAATTGCGAAAATCATTCGTTGAGTTAATGAATTTTTCGTGCCAAAGCTTATTTGTGTAATGTTCAATTATCTGCTGAATTTATTTTGAATTATGAATTTATATTTTTTAATGTCAAAAATCACAAGGGTAATAATTTCAAAAAATATTTCTTAATTATAATTAAAGAAGTATACTAATATAAATTTTGTCACAAATAACAGTTTTTTAGCAATGTTTACACGGAGTAAATTCATTTATAAAAATTTATGTAAAAATCATATACATCAGTAATCGTGGAACATCTTGATTTTATGGAAAAAATTATCATGATGAACGATAATAATTGTCATAATTACGGTAAAATTTACCGTATTATATAGGAAAAATTTTGATGAATGATTTTTATCGATTATCAGGATAATTTATAACCTTCATATCAGGTTAATTTTTTTCATGAAATCAGAATGCTCCAAATTTACTACGATTTTCGCGGTAATTTTTATCAAAAAATTCTCTCTATGTAAAATATCCTACTTTTTTTATTAATTTAATTTGTATAACATATCTTATTTTTTTTAATTCAAATAGATTTGCAAAAATATCTTGATTTATAAAATATTTTTTATTTTTTACAAAAGTTTTCGTGCAAATTTTATTGATTATATTCAATAAACTGCTAAACCTATTTTAAAAATTTATCATTCAACGTGCAAAATAATAGTAACGATTTATAAAATATCTATTACATATAATGCAGTTTACCGATTTTATCAAGCCGTTTTTCAACATTACAAAAATTAATAAAACATAAATCCTAGAATAATAATAACGATTTTACACTATTTGTAACATATAACGCAGTTTACCAATTTCATCGCGCCATTTATTACCATTAATAAACCTATTATAAATCCCAATTCTTCCTTAACATTCATACACATTCGGAAAATATTAAATTAATCCACCAACACTTAACATTCCACGCACACACACAAAATCCACATCGAATAAATTTCAATCCAACCCATCTACAGCAAGAATCTCACTATACCTCACACAACCGTACACGTGAATTCGCGTAAAACGAAGGAAAAACATCGGCAGCACAGAGTACAAGTACACGCGTGGCCGCTGCTCGCATAATACACACATGTATAGTTTATATAGACTCGACTCGAGCCGCGGCGTCGCTCGGTCGGCTTATCTATTCGCGTCTTCGGCGCGTACAATACTTCGCGAGCTCGCGGTGTATATACATGTATGTGTATATATTCGCCGGGGCGAGGAGGCGCATCACGACACAATATAATCGTCACGTGAGAGGGAAGTCACACGCGTATACGCGGAGCGCCACTTTTCTTCGGCTATGATATTCACGCGTGTGGTAAACGATAAACGGGTAAGCGACTCGAGAGCGAAGGTAGCGCGCGATGAATTTCAGATTTTTGTAATAGGTGCGTGCTGGTACGCTGAGAGAAATGAGAAGCGTCTGTTGTTAAGAAAGTAGTAGAATTTCAAGGGTAAAATGCGTTATAGCTACATTTATGCAATATTTTGTAGTCTTTTGCAAGATTGTAAAGAATAAAAAAAAACATCGGTTTCTTAAATAATTTTATTAATTTTCACTTTTTCCGTGACACAGCATGCTAAAAAAAAATTGAGTTGATTTATGATATATAAATTGATATGGCTCACCCTACTTTGAACCAGTTAATTTTTTTGTAGGCCTTACGACCTAAAGATACAAAGTATTATATACTATTATACATTATTATGTTTGTAGTAATAACAAGGTTGATACAGCATGAACTTTTCAATTATAAATATAGGGTATCTGTGTGGCAGATATGGATAATCTGAAAATACTCATATAGTACAAAATAATATATGTGATTTTACAGATATTGAGAGAGATAGTTTTTCAAACTAGTTTTAAGCAGATCAGTATAATACTTATAATAATAGTTACTAATGAAATTTCAGTAATGTATACTATAATAACGACTATTATAATTATTGTGTTTTAACTATAAATCTAAAAAGATAAGAATTAAACGTTTCAGATAAAAGTAAAAAAAATAACTAATATTAAATATTTCAGCTTTGAAATCATTAAGTTGAGTTTATTTATCATTACAATAAAAATACACTAAATTTTACTAAAACCCCCGGTAGTTCAAAATAAATTACTTCACACAGAGTGTTTAGTACTCATCGCAAAATTATCTCTCGCGCGAGCAAAAAAATTATCAACTATCCGTACTTTTCCTCCGCAGATCCGCCTAATTTATGCTCAGAATCGCGATGCTCGCGATCGATCGTTTCGTCACTCATTCTCTCGCCCAGCTGGGCCGCGCTGAAAAATTCGCGGCACATCACACATAATACATTATTTTAAATGCAAATGGTCGTATCGGCACGTCACGCCGCGCGCGAGTATTCGTCGTCGTATACATTGGCTGATAATCGAAGGTTACGGAACACAGCGCGCGAGCGATGTAATATGAATGAATCCTTGGCCGTCCGCGAGAGTTTTATTTTTTCATTTTTTTTTCTTTTCAGCAAACATGCGATGGTGCAGAGGCACGATAGTGGAAGTGTCGCGCGGTGGCACTCGAGCAAAGTTCTAATGGGGAATCGCGAGTGTACACGAGTGTTTGCGCAAGTGCGTTAGAGAATACACAATAACCATTCTCGCGCGCGGATTTGAATGAAAAATAAAAATGTCGTTGTTTCTGACAAATCGTGGAGCGATTGTTGCGAGTGATTTTATACTTTTTAAAGTTAGCTTTTAGTAAGTTTAGATGCATAGAAATTTTACATTTAATTGATCGCGGGATAAGATTGTGTAGTAATTAGTGCTTGGTAAGTTTGTAATAAGAAGAGGTCGAGTCCGCTCGAGTGCAAATATAAAATTCCGCTGGATTATTATTAATGTGAACTCAATTATCAGCGAGTGAATACAAAAGGGGAATTAATTTATCGAACAAGGCGACACCTTTGCACGCCGTCCACGAAATGCCTCGAGTCATCAACCTCGTAAACTCCAGTAATAATCCAATGACAGCGTATCGCCGTAAGCCTCAAGTGTGCAAAATTACCCACGCTAAACGTGCAAGTGTGTTATTTGAACGCACTTGCTTGTCGCCAATTTTCCACACTTCTAGGTATGTAATTTTTGCATTGAAAGGTGTATCTATATATGGTTAATTGTCACGGAACTGCTGGGCTCTGTGTCTACATTCGAGACCAATAAATAATGAATATCTTATTTTTGTGTAAGTATATTGCTAATTATATACCATATACTAAAATTTTAATATGTAAAAAAAAAAGATAAAATTATTAATCTCTTGAAACGATAAGAGATTAACTCTTAAAAATGTCAGTTCTGTGCTATCGTGCTTGTTTTACATCTCTGAGCTGTAATCACAGAGATATGGGTAAAAAAAGTTCTCAGAAATGAAAGTCTAAACATAAATCTGCATGCAATATCATTATTTTAAAATATTCTGATACATCCTCAAATTTAAGTAACCTTCAATGAAACTTTGGCCCATGGTAAAATTGTCAGCTCAGTGGCAGCAACTGTATATAATGCGATTATCACCCCTCCATACAGTTAATTTTTTTCGCCAGAATAATGACTCGAACTTTATGTGGCATAAAATAGAAAAAGATACGTAAGCTCTCAGATATACACAGTCGCTATTATCAATTTTACTTGAAAAAAAGCCTAGCTGTTTCGTGAAAACCAACCATAAACGAAAACGCACGCTTATCTGTACACACCTCCACACAAATGAAGAAAAAAAATTCAAGCTCCATCCTACCTGTCTAAAAACACTCCCGAATCCTCAGCTTCCCCTCCACCAGTCTGCAATCCTGGCAAAAAACCAAGCGCCGGCAATAATCCACGAAGCCGGCTCCTCATCCACAAGTCTGCAGCTACGTACCAAAAATTCACAAAAATCCAAAATACTCCAAACCATAAACCAACCAAAACCAACAAAAAAAAGAGTCCTCGCGCGCCTTCCGTCCCCTCGGCGAACTTGTAACGAAATACACGCGAACCGGCGACAACGAGAGAGAGAGAGAGAGAGCCGCGGAGCACCCGACGGACGAGGAGGATCGGCAGCAACTGAGCGCGCGCTCGCCCGCGACCGACTGACTATTAGTGTAGCGCGCGCGCGCGCGTGCAGAGACTCTCTCGGAGCGCGGAGCGCGGCGTGCAGCAGGGGCCCCCCCGAGGGAGTGGCAAAAGGAGAGGAGAGACTCGAGGAAGAAGAAGAAGAAGAAGCAGAGAGAGAGAGAGATTGCTGCGTGCCGCGGCGAGATCGAGGTATATAGAAAGGGGAGCCGTATAGCGGCAGCGCCGCGCCGCGCTGTCTTTTCTTTGGTAGCTTTCGTTTCTTTTGCGGAGAGGAGACACCCGAGAGTAGCTGCGGATGGATTTATCTGGGACGGCGATCGGGAGGGAGGGTGTCTTTATTGAAAGAATGGATTTGGGAGGTGGGAGTGTGTGCTGGATGGTTGGTTGGAGAGAGGATTAGGGAACCGATTGGAAATTGGACCGTGTAGAATTTGTGGTCGGATGGAGGTGTATCTACATGGTGTCTTATCTGAAGATGAATTATTTCATTGAATGCTGAATCAAGGTATCTAATTTTGGAGCTGGGTAAATAGTTATCTTGATATGTCATTGTGTAGATAAGGATAATTAGATCATTTTATTTGGTATCTTAATTACGTAACTTATCTAGCTGAATTAGCTTTTGCTACGGATATCTATCTAACTATCTATCTATTGTTAGAGATAGAGATTTTGTTCTCAATAGCTAAGATTATTAGCGAATATTTTATAGACTTTTTAGATGAAAATTACAAAATTTTAGATAATCAGTTATCTTTTATCAATGTCTAATATAATTGATCTAGAGTCGACTGTGTCTTTTTCTCTTTTTCTTTTTCGCTTGCGAGAACTGTGAGAGAGTGTGTGCGAGTGGAGGAAGAGGAAGAAGAAAGAAGAGGAGAATTGATTGATATGGGTTTATTGGCCATGCTGGTATGGTAGGTTTGAACTTAGATGAAGAATAGAAGAACGAAAAAATAGAAACAAAATTGAGGGTGAATGAATTTCTCTTGTAGAATGTTCCATCATGAACACAATTTTCGATCGGTGACAAGTAAACTCATGATTTATCAAGCGTTTTATTTATCTTAAAGAAATTAAAAATCAAAATCATTGGAAAAAATCTTGTATTTTTATTAAACGATTGTTATATATATTTTTTTTACACATTTACATAAAAACTGATAATTTATAAAGAAAGCAAACTCAGTTTTTGATTACGATAATTTTGCCATAATAATTTGTAAATATGTTTACACTAACAATATAAGAACATTCAATTAGTACTTCAAAATTATTTTTAACTAACTTTTATCCATACTGACTTTTATATTGTTAGGTATATATTTAATGACCGACAGATATTTGGGTCCTGAACAAAAACTTGATTCTTGACAGAATATAACAAATTGGAGAAATATTCAGTTTAGTAGATTAACAAAATTAATGGAATAATATAAAGTTTATACGGGTGTCTTACCGATCCCGACTCATTCTACTGACAATTTCAATAAAACCACTAGTATTTACAAGTTTAGTAGTAGTGCTAAAAATAGCTTTGATCTAATGTTAGAGTGGCATTTGGCATTCATTAACATGAAATTTGAGTCTCTTTTATCGAACATTATCACGGAATTGCATTGATATTGAAAATTCAACAGAATACCATTAAAACAACAAGAACTGATTTTTCACTTACTCCGTTATTTTATCTCACTAAAAATTTAAAAAGTGCATTTTAATTTTGACATATTTCATTTTAATATAAAGCGAACTAAAGATATTTAATTAAACCACGATCGCCAGCTGCGTAGTACAATACACTCAACTACTGCTGTATAATAAATAACTGTCATTAAAAGAGCAATAATAATCTCCGGGGCGGCATGCGGTACGCGAATGACGAAAAAATCTTCGAATCGAATAGCATTTCAAAAGTATATGAGCATCCCCGGCCGTATATGGTTCTTCAACCTCTTTTCCGAGCGAGAGAGAGCAAGACCAGAGAAAGAGAAAGAGACACGATATCGCGAGGATAGGTTCGCCCTTGTATATATAACGACGTTTTTTTCATTCTCCGTCCGTTTGTCCGTTCGTTCACTCTTTCTGATCTCTCTCTCTTACTCTCTCTCTCCCTCGCGCGTCTCGTTCTTCCTTTTCCTTCCTTTGTCCCTTTTCGATTTATCGCCCGGGGAATGATCTCACCGCAGGGCGAAGAGTGATTTGTTGCGCGCTTTTGCGCATTTTATTTATATTGCGCGAATGCGTGTGTTATACGTGTACGTCCGGCGGGGTGAACTAGAATTAAAAGTCGCGCGAGATGATCCGCCGCGCGGGCGATCGATTAACGTCGCGGGACGTCAAAATAAGAGGAGGCCGATTTCTTTGAGGATTTTTCTATTCCTTTATTTGAATAATGAATGGATCTAATAATAGAATTCCGCGTAAGAGTTGATAGAACTCTAGCGCTGCTTTGTGGCTGCGAAAGAGTGCGCGATTAAAATCGATGGGGCGCTGGATTAAACTTTCAGCGTTGACGCTTATTCTTGTGCGATTATTCCTTTCAATGTAATATGAAATTATTAATGCTTGCATAAAAGAATAAGTGCATTTCCGAACGAGTCAGCGTCATAAATTACTTTTATAAAATCATTAATATTTATAAAAATACAATGTGTAAAGAAAACAAAATTGTCGGGATACCGGTTCTCCATTCACTATACGCTGCACAGAGATAAAATTTATTGGAAAAAATCATATATATACTTTACGCTTTGTTATTATACTTGTAAGATTAACTTGATACAATATACAGATTTTTTACGGCACGCATAAATTTTTACAGGTTATCAAGTCATAATTGTCTTTGTTAAAATGTTCATATTATAATATATTTGTTGCAACCGTGTGAATTTAAAAAACTGCCTATATTATTCTTTATGTATTAAGCAAATAATGTTTCGAAATTCCAATCTAATTAAAATATTAATATAAACCAAAACCATTAAGTATACGATTTTAATTAAGTGTTTATACATATGTGTACACTTAGGAAAATGCACATTATCAGACTATGCAAATGCTTATAAGTGCTATAAAACTTGTCCTTCAATGAAAAGTAATTTAATTGACAGAATCGTACGCCCAATTAACACTAAACAATTTTTCCCAAGATAAACTAATCAGTTTTTATTCATCCATAAAATTACTAAATTTTATAGATATGAGATTCATAGTTTCTTAATAGATGCTGCTTGCATAAAATGATTTCATTAATTGTTTGATGATGGAATACCAGTTGTATTTTCACAAGTATTTCGAGTAAGAAGTCACTTAAGAAATAAGAAGGTGGAATTTTGATGAAGCTGGTCAATTCGGTTGTTGCATGATTTTTTATTATTTCGTATTCAAATAGTTTATGCTAAAATAATTAGGTCGTATTTTTTATTTTTTCAATCTAACGAAAATTTAAGTAATTACAGCTATTTCAAATGTGTGCTACGTCACGATTGTATATTTTCATGACGTCACGTAGCATTAGTGTATATCTATATATACCGAAAATTTGGAAACTTTAAAGGTCTGTAACTTTAAAATTTTTCATTTTTATGACAGAAGAAAAAATATCACCTAATTATTTTTCGCTATTCTATCCATTTCGTGTTAAAGATCAACTTTTTATTTTTATGCAACATCCTAATTGGAATGAAAAATTATTTTATCCCGAACAACGTATTCTCTCTATCAGATTATATCTGTAGCGAACCGGGAAAGCGACTTAAGTCCACTTTTTTGAAAATTAAGTTTCGAGCGATTTTAGTATTTTTATATAGTATATTTTCAGATAAAACTACAAAAAATCAAGAAAGTGTAAAAATAAGTGATCCTATCAACTATTTATGAATTTTTTTTTTTGTATTATTAGGTTAAATGGAAATTAAAAACTTTAAACCTGAATATCTCAAAAACATGAAAAGTGGACTTAAGTCGTTTTTTCAGGAACCCACAGATATAGTTATTGATACTTACGTATTCTAAAGTATTATTCTATTAATTGATAATTTTTTTCAAGTCCAAATTCACTCGAAATTTCCTAGTAACAGTTACCTCTAAACATTTTATCTTAGAAATTTTCGACGTTAAACTTGGACTTAATGAGAAGGTAGTGTTTTTATGAAATTGTTTAGAGTGAACAATTACAAGAAGAGTGTCAGACCTCCAGAAAACGTATGCCGCTGAAACCTTAGGGATTGTTTTCTGGTACCTAAATATGAAGCCTGTTACCCGTAATGTTATCTAATGGGCCTTTATATAGTAGATACAGCATGACTTATTAACATTGTTACGAGTAGTATATCTATACGTACAAGATTTTTAACATTAGTTATATGAATAATGCTAACGTCTATAACTGTATTTGAGGTTCTGGGACCTATCAGATCAAACTACGGGTGCCGGGTTTCATTTTGAGGATACTCTCCCTTATTAGTCAATTTCTGACCCGAATAAAGTCGTTTCTCATCCAAATATGTAGAAAAGTCACTCCACAGCGTGTTTACATGCGTCCACTCTGTCTCGTATTAACTTTCCAAAATTAGCATTTCAATCGGTTTCTAGAGTAGAGTAAACCCACAACTCAAAAGACCCACCCCCCCCCCCAAACTTTCATCAAGCATAATCCATAACTTCGCGAACTAACAACCCTGCGGCAAATTGCCTTCTCCTCAAACACTGCGCCGACAAACGCGCGAATTTCCGCAAAATCCCGCATCCTCGCGTATCCTCCGTTAAATCTACCAAGTCCAAAAGGAAAAACCC